>CM066255.1:16121482-16423982 GCA_033675135.1 Frankliniella intonsa
GGTGAGGCCTATGGCCTGTGGGGAGGGGGCCGCGGCGGGAGAGAGAGTTTTGTGCTGCTCTTCCATTTGCCGAGGTGTTTGTCCATGGAATTATTTGTACGCGGACCGCCGTGTTTGCGCCACGCCCCGGCCGTGCCCCGGCCGGGCCCCGCCGAGAACAGATCTCAAATCGAACGTTAAACAGAGAAGAGCAAAGGTGTATGGTTAGCGTCCCTCTCTTTCCCCTTCTCTCTCTCTCTCTCTCTCTCTCTCTCTCTCTCTCTCTCTCTCTCTCTCTATCTCTCTATCTCTCTCTTTCTCTGGGCCTCTTCTCTTTCGCTCGCAATGTACTCCCCGTGCTGTAAGACTTTTCTGCGGACGTATCCGCTTCAGTGTGTCGAGCTCGGACGTTACTGTACTTGTCATGGATATGGAAACAGGGAAAGAACTATTTCCAATGACATACTGCATGGAACGTTTCATTTCATTTTACACTGGAAATCCAAGTGTAAGAATGTCGCTCTCATTGTAGGTGAGCAAAAAAAATCACTCACTTGTAGGTGAGCAAAAGAATTCACTCACTTGTAGGTGAGCAAATAAATTCACTCACTTGTAGGTGAGCAAATAACAATTCACTCACTTGTAGGTGAGCGAATAACCATTCATTCACTTGTCCCTACAAGTGATAGAATAGTTATTTGCTCACCTGCGAGTGAGTAAACGGTCGTTCGCTCACCTACAAGTAAGTGAATGGTAGTTCGCTCATTTACAAGTGAGTGAATGGTTATTCGCTCACCTACAGGTGAGCGACAATCGTACACTTGGATTTCCAGTGTAATGACAATGTGTCAAACTCAACGCATGATCGCATTTCGCGCGGCAGCGAATGAATGGTCTCTGTGAGAGCGCTGCGCGCCGCGGCTGAATGGGAGCCCGGGCCGGGCGAGGTGGTTGGCGGCGCCGCCGGCGGGGCGCGCCACAATAGCCTGTCCAGGGGAGGGGAGGGGGGAGCACGAGCGGCGCTGATTCGCGGGATAGGACCCCCCGGCGCAGCCCAAGGAGCCGGCATCGCGGCCGGGGCGGGGCGGGGCGGGGCGGGGTGGGGTTAGTAGGAGGGCTCGCAGCGGGAGGAGCTACCGCAGAGAGGGGGCGACGTCGTCGTCTTCTGGAGTGCCGCTCCCTCTCTCTCCCTTTCTCTCTCCCTATCTCTTTATCTCTCTCTCTCTCTCTCTCTCTCTCTCTCTCTCTCTCTCTCTCTCTCTCTCTCTCTCTCTCTCCCTCTCTCTCTCTCTCTCTCTCTCTCTCTCTCTCTCTCTCTCCCTCTCTTTCCCTCTCTCTCCTTCCCCCTCTCTCACTCTCTCTCTCTCTCCCCCTCTCCCTCTCTCTTTTGCCCGCCTTGTTGCTTTCCATTCCCTTGCCCTTTTCAATTACTCGGTTTTCTTCCGCGTAAAGTGGTTTTGCGCCGGCGACCGCAATTGTGAGGCGGATTTTGCGATTTAGGTCGGTGTGAGGGGTGGACCTCTGAGCGAGCCGCCCCGCCGCACCCCGCCGCACCCCGCCCCGCCGCACCCCGCCGCACCCCGCCCCGCCCCGCACCCGCGACGTTGTGAAGTCCTCTCCTCCTCAGAGGTTTCAGCGCATGTGTTCGCTCCTTTTAAACCCTAGTGTCTGAATGCTGCACGCCTTTTATCGGTGTGTGGATCAGCATCCGTGAACTTGAACCGGTAACAATATTAATTTCACTAAAGATTTTGCGCACTTGAAAGTACAGGTTTAGAATGGGAATTCACCCACCCACAGCCGTGCTACTTTGACACACCTACACTGTAATTTAGGGGTGTACTCTGAGAGTACGCCATAGGCGTATGCTACAGAAAACAGAGCGCCTTAAGGCATACTGTCAGAGTACGCCTAGGCGTACTTTGAGAGTACGCCAGGGCCTATTGATCTGACACACCTTTATATCAAAGTCGACAGAGACGCCACACAAGGCGCATTCCATGCAGACACCTCTGGGCTGCGCTGCAGCCAAACCCACAGGGTGCTCTGGCCAAATGTGTTTACATGGCAGGCACCTTTACATGCATAAATCATGTAAGGTGAAGTGAAGGGTGCCTACAATGCACGCACCCTGACCAGGGCCTGTGCTGTGCTGTGGGGATTGTCTGCTACGCATGCAATGATAAAGGTGTGTCAGATCAATACGCCTAGGCGTACTCTCAGAGTACGCCTAGGCGTACTCTGACAGTATGCCTTAAGGCGCTCTGTTTTCTGTAGCATACGCCTATGGCGTACTCTCAGAGTACACCCCTAAATTACAGTGTAGGTGTAGTGCGCGTGCGAGCACCTACTTGGCGTAGCGCGTGGTTTCGAGTGTTCGAGCGGGCGGCGCGGACACCCGGGTGCGTCATTTGCATCGGAATCCCACACCGTCCATTAAGCCACCTGTGAGGCACGCATATGAAAATAAAATAGGGGGATCGAGAAATGAAAGAAAGGGAAAGAATTAAATGCGTGTGATAAAGTCCGAGCGGGATGGGTATCGGGGAGGGGTCAGGTCAGACGAGGGCCTGAGGGTGGGGTCTGATCGTCCCGATCGAATCGAAAGTAATCGAATGCGAATTCGCGCCTCGCGGGGCTGACTCACAGTGTAAACCGGTTCCAACATTTAATTTTTTGTATAAATCTTTGTCACAGACTTTCATTATATTTGTCATCGTTCTTCTTGGTTTGTTTCCGAATGTGCCATCGGATCGAGGTGGCGGTCGCCTCGCTGACGTGGGAGAGAGTGAGAGAGAGAGAGAGAGAGAGAGAGAGAGAGAGAGTGAGAGTGAGAGTGAGAGTGAGAGTGAGAGAGAGAGAGAGAGTGTGAGTGTTCGCAGGCATTGCCGAGAGAAAAAGAGCGACGGCTGTGTGGGAGGCGCGTGGTGTTCCAATGACCTTTAGGGAAATTAAACGCCTAGTTATTGTCGGATAAGAGAACCTGTACGCCCGTGGATGTTCGTGGGAGGAAGAGGTGAGAGAAAGAGCGAGAGAAAGAGCGAGAGAGAGAGAGAGAGAGAGAGAGAGAGAGAGAGAGAGAGAGAGAGAGAGAGGCGCGGGCCAGGGCGGGGCGTTCGGAGGAGAGGTGACGGAATCAGAATGAAACCTCGCACCTTTCGATATGTAATAGATGGTGATTTACTGGCTACAATATCCTTCTCGACTCTTGGCCTCCCCCCTTGCCTCCGTGCTCTCTCTCTTTCTCTCTCGCTATTGACTCCGAGGCTGTTCCCTCTCACTCGCTCCGCCATAATTCTGATGGGAATTCAAATGAGAATGCACCTAAGGCGGCACGCTGTCTCACGTTGTGTTATATGCGCTCCGTTTCAATGACTGTTCGATCGTACGGAATGGGTCGTCGCGCGCGTGGGTGTGAGCGCGGCCAGCCGGCCTGCATGGGACAAGCGGAGCACTGTGCCAGCTCCTTAATGTTGATATAACCAAGTACTTAAGTTTTGAGAACAAATTCTTACCATTCGCACCGACAGTTAAAGTTTTGATGTTTTCACAGAAACGTGTCCTAGCGTTCTGTTTCTTTTTTTCTTTCTTTTTTAAACGCAAAGCATGCCGCACCAATTACAACTCTGCAGTCTCCTGCAGCCGGATATTTTTTATATTTTTATATTTTTTTTGTTAACGTGTACCGATTAATTCACAACGTTTAATCGATTGTGGCCCGGTCCCCATTGGGGCCTTGATTTACAGCGCGACCAAACTCATTATAACACGCCTTGCTTTGTTTATTATGTCACAAGTTATGAAGCGGAATGGGCCCGGCCCGGCCCGGCCCGGGGGTCGCGAGTGGGAGGGGCGGGGCGCAAGGTAAGGGGTAATCGCTCTATTGGGCATATACCATTACGCTCGCAGCGGGGGGCCAGCCCAGCGCGGACCTCGCACTGACCGCGACCAGCCGACTGGCACCTCTCTCTCTCTCTCTCTCTCTCTCTCTCTCTCTCTCTCTCTCTCTCTTTCTCTCTCTCTCTTCCGAATTCTGCATGCGTTCTAGACAGGCCCTGCCTGATGATAATTTAAATTTACTTAGTATAGTCAGTTTTTCTGAAAAAACCAAATGCTTGCAAACTATTCTCGTTGAGGCCTGCTACCTGACCTGCTCCGTCACTTCCGCGCGCGCACCACTTTGATAAAATGTGGGCCGGCTACAGACTAATCGATGCCTGTATGTTTTATTTTATTATTTGAGCGACGCGGGCGCGGCGATTTGTAGACGTGTTGTCGCTGTCCCACTCGCTCCGCCTCGGCTCACCGGACCGGCAGGGCCCCCCCGATCTCTCTCTCTCTCTCTCTCTCTCTCTCTCTCTCTCTCTCTCTCTCTCTCCATTCCTAGGCGTGACTTTTGTTTTATGACGGCCGATTTAAATATTGAGATTGGCCGGACGGGTGGGCTGCTCTTTTGTCGGCCCTACCTGCCGCCCCCCCCCCCTCCTCTCCTACCTTGCCGCCGCTGCCCTATCGGCCTGATACATTTGCAGGCATTTGTCGTCGATTTCACACCTGGGCAGAACTTTGTTCCCACCTCACGCGTGGTGGAAGTAAAAAACTAGTAAATGAAGCCGCAGCCGGACAAATTTGCCTATCAATAACTATGAGCAGCTCCCATACTCGCACGTACGCACACTTCACGCAACTCTCTTCCCCCCTCTCTCTCTCTCTCCTCTCTATCCCCTCTCTCTTCCCTCTCTATCCCCTCTCTCTCTTCCCTCTCCCCACCCTCCCCTTCCCTCTCTCCTCCCTCTCTCTCTCCTCTCATACCACCCGTAGAGTAACTTTATTGGAGCGGTAAATCAGTCAGATCTAGTGGCGCTTTCTTCGCCTCGTTAATTGGTGCGACGACGCACCTTAAACTCTTGAATACGCCTCCCCCCTCCCCCTAATTCCCTTTCTTCTCTCTCTCGCGTGCCGGACCTCAACTTGTAGCCCTGCACACAACGACATTACAGTCGTTGAATGGTCTCCGTGTGTGTGTGTGTGTGTGCGCTACAGACTGGGTGTGTGTTTCGTACCCGTTTTGAATGAGCGGCCGATTCGTATGCCTGGGCACAACCCGTTCCACGTGGGAGGCCGCAGGTGCACGGCCCCCTTCCGCCGGGGTCTTACTTCTCGCTCGCTCGCTCGCTCGGTCTCTTTCTCGCTCGCTCGCTCGGTCTCTTTCTCTCTCTCTCTCGCTCTCTCGCTCTCTTCTTTCTCTCGCTCTCTTCTTTCTCTCTCGCTCTCTTCTTTCTCTCGCTCTCTTCTTTCTCTCTCGCTCTCTCTCCCTCTCTCTCTCTCTCTCTCGCTCTCTCTCTCTCGCTCTCTCGCTCTCTCTCTCTCTCTCTCTCTCGCTCTAGGCTTGCACAGGTGCGGCGCTACCACGGAGGCTGCTCTGCTATTCACATGTGGGTGAGGAGATGGGTCATTGCGATCTTTCCCCGAACCCCCTGCCCTGAGGCAAACAGAGCCTCCCTCCCCCCGCCCCGCCCCGCCCCGCCCCCCGCCGCGCCCCGCCCACCGCGCCTCAATCCCTTTTATATCAGTGCGCGCGTGCGCTTTGACGCGCCGGGCGGGGCGGGGCGGGGCGGGGCGGGGCGGGGCGGGGCGGGGCCCGCACGCCGCGTGTGCTGGTGTGTTAGTGTTCGGAGAAGACTATATAGCGGCTTCATTGCGCCGGTAGCGGAGCCCGCCGCCCCGCCTGTCTGGTTCACACCGATATGGTAGATAAATAAATAGCCTCAAACTGACTCGCGCCTCGCCGCCTTTATTCTCTCTCTCTCTCTCTCTCTCTCTCTCTCTCTCTCTCTCTCTCTCTCTCTCTCCCTCTCTCTCTCCCTTTCTCTCTCCCTCTCTCTCCCCCGTTCACCGCCACATTGTTATGGTCTCGGTGTATAGACTTGCGCCGCCCCACACAAGACGAGGGATCGAGCCTCCTGGTCTGCTGCTAAAAACGTGAGCGTTCTCTGTTATTCAAGGAATACGTCGTCACATTTGTTTAAATGTCATTATTCGTGTCACGGCCGCTGGAATATTCACATTCCTTGACTACCAATGTTTAACCTTTAACTTGTTATTTAAAAAAAAAAAAAACTTTAAGTACAGTACTCGAGTTTAGGTTGTACAAAGATTGCAACGTCAAATGTAGAATCGGAGAGCGGGAGGAAGGGGCGTGAGTGAAAAGGGGGGAGGGGGAGTAAACGGCCCTGAATGATGTCATGCGCCCGGCGGCCGCCATTTTTCGCCGAGTTCGCGGAAAGCTCGTGAAGCGAAATAAAAATGAGAGAAATAATGCGCCATCCCGATGATTGGCCGGAGGGGAATGATCCGTTTGATGAGGCCGAACCGCCGCGCCGCCGTGGTGTCGTTTCGGAGCGCGGCAGAGTGGCGGGGCGGAGGGGGCGGGGGGTGGAAAAGAAATTAAACTTAGCGGGAAGAAAGAAAAGAAAAGAGGGGCTGCTTTACGTGTAGCGGAAGATCTTCAAAACGCGAATTTCACTGATTCGTGTACACACTAAACCCTTATGCACTTTGTTGTGCATAAGCCTTGCAGGATTTTAAGCAACCATAACTGTGCACATTTTTTAGCAGATGATACCTTTAGTTTAAAACATACACAGAACAGTAAGTACAAGTCACTAAGGTGTCAGCTAGCTTGTACTCTCGAGTCCAGAAACCAAGCGCGTAACCTTACAATAATATAGCGCGGCGCTGCATGGGGGGAATAGTGGCTGAGTGAAGCGCAGCCTGCGCGGAACACTGACACCTCCTCCCCGCGCGCAGCGTGTAACACTAACAACTCCTCCCCGCCCGCGACAGCGACCGCTTCGGTCCGCCACGCCGGGCGGGCCAGGCAACAATACTGGGCACCTGCGCGGAACACTGACATCTCCTCCCCGCGCGCAGCGTGTAACACTAACAGCTCCTCCCCGCCAGCGACCGCTAAGGTCCGCCACGCCTTGTTTAACATCTCATAAATTAGAATATATTGTATACTTGGAATTTCTTTAATTTGTTTTGGCTGTGTAAAAATATATAACAACAAAATGTATCATCTGCTTTCAATTCCGATCTGGATTGAAATTTTTTTCTGCATAACTATGCTTAACTCTGTCCCTTATGCACAAATTTGTGCATAATTATGTACAATGTGTGCATAGTTATGCATGAAAATTTGTGCATAACTATGGTTGTATAAAATCGTGCGTAACGATGCAAAAATCATGCATAAGGGTTGTGTGTCGAGCACTGCTTTAGATCCATTCGCTACGTGTCTGCTGCTCTGGATTTGGCGCACTGGAGTGGCGGCAGCAGCCGCGTGCATGCTAATCGTGTGTGTGTGTGTGTGTGTGTGTGTGTGCGTAACTCGCGTGCGCATGCGCGGCGCCGGGCGTTAACGATCAAGATGGCGCTCGTTTACGACCGTGGGGCTATTTAAATAGTTTATTTGTGACCTCCTCTCGCCTCCTTACCCGCCACTCTCGAGTTACACCTAGACGGCTGAAAAGTATGAAAACCGCATGAGAAAAAATGTAGACGATTTCGATCTTTTAAGGAGGGAGGAATGGCGAAGCGAAACATGTACACGGAAAAAAATATCAATGTTACCATAGCTTACGTATAGGCTGATATCGTGACAAGCAACTTATAAGCTACCGTAGCAAAAAGTTAGCTTTCGTAGTCAAATATTAGCTGTGACAACTAATGCCCAGCTGGATTCGTCAAAGGCATTTGTTGCTAGAGATGATGTCACATTAACTCCTGCAGCGATGCATTAGCTCTCAGAGCTTATGGGTGACTACCACAACAAACTTTTCGCTACAGTAGCCTATAATGCTGCTTGTCACGGTATCAGCCGACACGTAAGCTAATGTAGCTTACATTAAGTTCTAATAACTTATCTATTTTTTTTCCGTGTAATTTCTAAAGGGGAATCTAATGAAATGTTACACGACTCAGGTCTCTAGAAATATGTGAACCTTTTAACTGAAAGCGTTACAGCTACAAGTATTCAGCACCTTCATTGATTTCTGTAAATTCAAAATCTTGTCAGACGTTTGGTCTTCTCGTCGTGAATGGACACGAACGTGAAGCCTCCACGTTGTATACTGAATGAACGTGCAACGTGCATGCACCGTGCATACCTCGTGCACTGCGGGGCGGGGCGGGGCGGGGCGGGGCGGCGCTCAGTGGGTCCCGTCCCGCCTGCAGTTAGGTCCCGCGCGCCGCCGCGCTCTCGTTCCGACCATAAAGGGGCATAGCGTTGAGGATGAAGGATCCGTGTCGCCGCCTCTTAGACACAATTAATAGTGGCGTTTTTGTCATGGAGATACCGCGCTGCTGAGGGGGCCGGGCCGGAGGTCCGTCACTGCCAATCATAAATCTCCGTCTGTATCAGAGCCGGCGGGGCGGGGCGGGGCGGGGCGGGGCGGGGTGGGGCGGGGCGGGGCGGGGCGGACGGGCGCAGCAGGAGACGGCCGCCGTCCACCCTTAATGCCCACCTGTAGCTGCCCAAATAAAGTGACCATTGAGGTCTCTCTTAAATTTTTTTTTGAGGATCAACTTTATTACAAACTCGTTTTGTCGTTGAGCTATTCGACGCTCGACCAATGATCTCCTTGATATGTTTTTTTTTTCCAGACGACGTGTCATATCGTTGTCTACCTTTATCTTTTTACATTCATCCTGAAAAATTTCCCGCGTGATTTAATACCGCGCACGGTTTAAAAAAAAATCCGCGATCGCTTTTCAAAGGGGCGCGGCGGGTAGCGGCGCACTAGCGCTCCGCGCGGCCAGCGACAAAATTTAATATCTGTGGTCGTTAACCCTGCTGCTCGCCGCCTTCTGCGGACACTTAACGCCCCGCCCCGCCCCGCCCCGCCCCGCCCCACCCCGCCCCGCCCCGCCCCGCCCGGCCGTCCCGTCGCCATTTCTACGCGGCGGTGGGGAGGCAGGCAGGGCTTACCGCAGGGGCTCGGCTCGGCCTGGCTGACTGGCTACAACATGAATGAAGTTCAGCAGCCGAGGCGCGGCGGCGTGGCGTGGCGTGGCGTGGCTCCGCCTGTCCATCCTTTTTGCGGCCAGGTGATGTTCTGTTCATTTCCTGGCCTCATTCATCGTTCCGCTGCGCTACGCTACGCCACGCTACGCCACGCTACGCCTCCCGCACTTGTTGTTGTTGTTCTATTCTACGCGGTGCGGTGCGCTTGCGCCCGCAACTGAATGGGCCTTCCCTCTGTAGGCAATATTCTCACGGGGTCCAGAAATGGGTGAGGGGGTTGGGCACTGTCCACTGTCCCTTCCCTGCCCACTCTGGAAATCCGAGTGTACGAATGTCGCACACTTGTAGGTGTGCGAGGATTCATTCGTACACTTAGGGCAGCGGTTCCCAAACTTCCCAAAAGGCATTCTGGTCCACCCTAGTTTTGACCGGGAAGACCCCAGGCGACCCCAGGCGACCCCAGCTACCTCATCGCGACCCCAAAAATTTTTCCCGCGACCCCGAGTTTGAGAACCGCTGTCTTAGGCCCTCAAACGTGTAAATTTCCTCAGAAAATTCACACGGTCAATTTTCCCCATGAATGTCACTGTGATCTATACGACGGTGAACCAGGGTGCACCTCTGTTAACTTGCAGTGAAATTCACCGTAAGCTTTTCTTTTTTCGGGCCGGACCTTCCACTGAGTGGCGGCGTCGAGTGGCGAAGGGCCGAGGAAGGGGAGTGGCGGGGAGAGGAGGGGAGGAGGGAGGGGAGGTGGAGGGGGAGGCCTCATTTGGGATGGGATGGCTCTACGGCTGGAAATGGCGGACGCCGAGGCGGTGCCTTGCAATGAGCAGAGATTAGAGACGGATGAGATGATGGCATTGTCTGCCGGCCGGCGTGTCTGTCTGTCTGTCTGTCCGCCTCTATCCTGTCCGTCTGCCTGTCCGCGTATATCTGCCCGTTTTCTGCACACGCCTCTATACATTAAGCTACATTAGATGACAGACAAAAATCCTATATCCTGTTTTCATATGGAATACCCCCATGGCACTTCGAAGAAAAGCAAATAACTGGTCGCGTGCTCATGGGAAATGGGATAGAAGCAAATAAGAAACATAAAAAGGGACTGAGCCGGGCTCGCGTGTGCATGAAGTGTGCACGGGGCGTAAATGTCGTAATGTTGCTTTGTCTGTCCGCTCGGCTGTACGACGTGCTCACCCCCCCCCCCCCCTTCCTCTCCCCCGACACCCGTCGCGACGTCTTCTGTTCGCTATAAAATGACGCAGCCGACGCGGGAGGGGATGGGGGGACGAGGGGGGGGGGATGATTGGCGCGTCCGGAAGAAGGCGCGGCGGGGAAACGAAACGCGGTGCGTTTAGGAAATTTTATTTGAGTCCACGACTTCCTTCACTTTTTCGAAGGTGAAAAAAGGAATTGCGATGCATTTAGTATACTGAAAACAAAAGTTGTCTGGCTCGTTATATTTTTTACAGAACTTATATTTTTACTGTAAAACTAAAGGTGTGACTTATAACCCTGACAGATATAAACAGCAACAATTATTAGAGCGTGGTGGCCCTGAAATTGCGTCGAAAATCTCCTTTCAGTGTCAGGATGTTCGGTGTATTCGTCTGTGAGTGGTCCTGATTTTGCCTGCTGACCTGACCCGGACTCTTCTCCTCTGCTCTCCAGGGACGCCGATCAACCGCCTGCCCATCATGGCCAAGAGCGTGCTGGACCTGTACGAGCTGTACAAGCTGGTGATCGCGCGCGGCGGCCTCGTGGACGTGATCAACAAGAAGCTCTGGCAGGAGATCATCAAGGGCCTGCACCTGCCCTCCTCCATCACCTCGGCCGCCTTCACCCTGCGCACACAGTGAGTACATGGGTCGTGTCGCGTCGCAAGAGAAAACGGATTGGAAAAAAAAAAAAAAAGTTGTCGAGTGTGTGAGTTGTCGCGGGTTAAGCAGTTTCCGTGAAGCGGGTGCCGCTCGCGATGCGTCGGCTCTGCTGTCCGTGTGCCTGCTCTCGTTCAATCACTGGGCGATGCGATTCGAACGTCACCCCGCCCCGCCCCGCCCCGCCCCGCCCCGCCCCGCCCCGCCCCGCCCCGCCCGCCCGTCCTCCCCCTCAACCCCACTCCCGCAATATGGGTCGCGTCACAGCATCATTATTTATAACTCATCGAGGTGCCAAGACAGACAGCCTCCTCCCCCCCCCCCCCCCTTCCAATCCCTTTCACCTTCACCTCCCGCCCCCTCTTCCGCCGTCCCAATGTAGTTAGGCCCTCTCGCCAACTAATTCATTCTCTCTGCGGCGGCTCCGGCGCCCCGCCCCGCCCCGCCCCGCCCCGCCCCGCCCCGCCCCGCCCTCGGTACAGTAAGCGTTACACTACCGCGCATGTGATGGGCTCTGTCACTCGCGCCCTACCTGGGGCGCGACCGGGAGGGGCGGGGCGGGGCGGGGCGGCACGCAGCATCAGCTTGGCGTGATTCTCGGGGGAGGCCCCGGGCGGGGCGGGGCGGGGCGGCGGGGCGCCGGTGGCACGAGTTTGTTTTTTAATGTCGCGCCGCTGTCGTCTGCTTTGACACCGGCCAGCCGACGCGCGCCGTGTCACAGACCCCCACTGCCCGCCACGCCCCGCCACGCCACGCCCCGCCCCGCCACGCCCCGCCACGCCCCGCCACGCCCCGCCACGCCCCGCCCCGCCACGCCCCGCCACGCCCCGCCCCGCCTGCCAGCCCTGTCGAGCCCCTCAGCACGCAGTGTGTAACCCATTGGTCTCATCGGCCCGCCCAGTCAGTCTATCTAAACAACGATGTGAACTCGCTTAATATACTGTCGTTTGTATTGTGTGAGTCCTAGTCGCACTGTTAAAAGCTTGCGGTGACGTTCACCGTTTCGCATTTACGGTGAGGGTCGCCGTTATAAGAAGCGCCGAGGCCGTCCGGTCCCTCGAGCGCCCGCCTGCGGGCATACTGTGCCGCCGTGCGCGGCGCCGGGAGGGTTGCCTATGCGCGCGGCGCGTCAGGCGCCGAGGAGAGAGACGGTAGGCAGACCCGGCGAGCACCCGCGCGCGCGGTGCAGTCTGCCTGCAGGGGGCTCGTCATGGAGGTGGGGGTGGGGGAGACGCGAGCGCACCCACCTGACGTAGCCCCGGGCGCTTTATTATCGCTCTGCGCGCCTCCCCCTCCCCCCTGCCCCTCACTCTCTCCCTCTCCCCCCTCCCTCCCCCTCCTCCCTCCTCCCTCTCTCCTCTCCCCCTCTCCCTCCCTCTCCTCTCTCTCCCCTCCCCTCTCCCTCTCCTCTCTCCCTCTCCCCCTCCCTCTCTCTCTCTCTCTCTCTGCCACCGCTACATTAAACGACCAGCGACGCAATACCCGCGGCGCATGCGGTGACTGATGTGGGCTGACAGGCGGAGAGCGCCGCGTCGCGTCTTCCTCCTCTATTTTATTTCCACCTCTCTCTACTTACCCTCCCCCCTCCCTCCACACTGCCCTTGCGTTTTGTAGCCGAAAGCGTCAATATACGAGTGTCCGTCATGTGAAAGGCGCGGCCGCGTGGTATGAGACAAATGAGAAGCGCCAAGAGCCGGGACGCAGCGCGGGGCGGGGGTGGGGCGGAGCGCAGCACCGCCGCTACAAAGTCCCTGACTCACTGCTCCCTTTTATTTTATTTTGGTTATTTTCTGGAATTGCCTCGTTTATTTGATTTCACCCGACGAAGTTGAGGTCCTTGCGGCCGCAGACATTGCTTTGAACTTTCTCGCCATGTGTAGATCGATGAGAACTTTCAAGTGTATGAGAAAATATCATTCAAGTGCAACTAACTAAGCGACCTTATACACTTGGGTTCCCCGGTGCAGTTTCTCGGCGCGTTTCATTTTTACTATTATGTAATATTTTGTTTCAATCGGCATTGCCCTGTGTTTCCTCTGCTTGCAGGTACATGAAGTACCTCTACCCGTACGAGTGCGAGAAGCGGCGCCTGTCGACGCCCGCCGAGCTGCAGGCGGCCATCGACGGCAACCGGCGCGAGGGGCGGCGCTCGTCGTACGGCACGTACGCGGACATGGTGCAGCGCGCGCCCGGGGGCGGCGGGGGCGGCGGCGGCGGCCTGGTCGGCGGCCTGCCCGGCGGCGTCCAGCTCTCCCAGCACCCCGCGCACCCGGCGCACCCCGCGCACCCCGCCCACCCCTCGCAGATGCCCCTCAGCCTGGTGACGCAGGGCGGCCGCCTCCTCAACGGCAACGGCCACTACAACCACAACAACCACCACCAGCTCCTGCCCCCGCCCGGATCAGGTGAGCTCAGCGCCCCGAGCGTGGTTATGCGCATGCGCACTGTACCGGGTGTCGCGTTAAGACGGTATGCGGGTCTGCCTATAACCCACTCTTACCGTTATTCGCGATGACACCTTGAGTACACTGTCATTTAAAGGTGTACCAGGAGAGTACGACAAAGGTGTATGCTACAGAAAACAGAGCAACTTAAGTCGCCTCCTGGGCATACACCTTTGTCGTACTCTCACCATACACCTTTGTATACATAATATAGTGCAGTATGACCACTGTGGTCCTATGCGACTTCAAAAGGCGCGTACCACGGATACACCTTGAGACCGCACTGCATGAGCCTGTACAGCTCCCTGTACTATTTCTGCCACAAGGTGTATGCAGGCCAAGCACCTTTCCTGCTGATGGAATGGGACAGGCAGGGGTCAAAGGTGTATGGCAGGCAGACATCTTGCTGCACTTGTCCAGTATATTATGTATAGAAAGGTGTATGGTTATAGTACGGCAAAGGTGTATGCCCAGGAGGCGACTTAAGTTGCTCTGTTTTCTGTAGCATACACCTTTGTCGTACTCTCCTGGTACACCTTTAAATGACAGTGTAGGCAGACCCGCATCTTGACTTGACAAATCCGGTCTACTTTTTGACAAGAGAGTTGAGCCGCTTCGGGGGAACCTCACCTCAAATCTCAAAGTCAAGGCAGAAGTCTCGTAGGAGAGCCGTGAGGAGCGGGGCGGAGTGGAGGGGAGGGGAGGGTCAGCGATGTTGCCTGGGGAAGTATGGGCCTCTCGTTGCCGGGGCGGGGCGGGGCGGGGCGGGCCGGGGCGGGGCGGGGCGGGGCGGGGCGGGCCGGGGCGGGGCGGGGCGGGGCGGGGCGGGACCGGGGCGGGCCGGGGCGGGGCGGGCGGGGCGGGGCGGGCCGGGGCGGGACCGGGGCGGGGCGGGGCGGGGCGGGGCGGGGCGGGGCGGGGCGGGGCGGGGCGTCGTGGTAATCATCATATCAATGACCGTCACGTCGCGACGCGCCGCGCCGCCTCGCCCGGGCAGTACACGGCACTAATTATGCGCGGCGCTTTGGTCAGGGCGACAGGTGGATAAAGGGGCCTAACGGCGTCCCCGGGCCAGGGCTGGGCGTGCGGCACAAAAGCCCGAGACTTACTTGTTCTTTGTCTTTTTTTTTTTCCGTTTATTGAATGTCGTTATTCTTGCGCCGCCTCGCCGCGCCTCGCCTCGCACACTCTCTCTAACTCGACGCCTCCTCGTTGGTGATTCCAGGTCACACCCCCGCCGAGCTGGAGAACCGTATGGCCGAGTACATGAAGCTCATCAGCAAGGAGCTGCGCAACTCGGCCGGCACGCCACCCCTCTCCAGACAAGGTGAGTCCTTTGCCTCATTTTAATGCAGTCCCTTGTTTCAACTAAGGAAAAGGATCAGGCTTGAACGGGAAGGGGCAAGTCTTACACTGGAAATCCAAGTGTACGAATGTCGCTCACTTGTAGGTGAGCAAGTAACCATTCACTAACTTGTACCTACAAGTGACCGAATAGTCATTTGCTCACCTACAAGTGAGTGAAGGGTTATTCGCTCACCTACAAGTGAGTGAATGGTTATTCGCTCACCTACAAGTGAGTGAATGGTTGTTTGCTCACCTACAAGTGAGTGAATGGTTATTTGCTCACCTTCAAGTGAGTGAATTTATTTGCTCACCTACAAGTGAACGACATTCGTACGCTTGGATTTCCAGTGTAATTCTAATGTACAAGTAATTTCAATTGTTCTGAATTTTCGTCAATTTTCTTGCATCTTTTTTCTAAACTTTTCGTGAATTCTTCTGAATTACGTATGGTATACAAAGAAGCAAAGTTGCTAACCGCTGCCCTTTGGCCCTTCCTCCAGGTTCGCCACCCACCTCGCCGCGGGAGGCGACGATGAACGCGCTGGAGATGTCGCGGCTCACGCTGTGGAACCTGTACAACAACAACACGCTGGGCAGCGTGGCGGGGCTGGGCGGCGTGGCGGCGGGGGCGCTGGGCGCCATGGGCGCGGCGGCCGCGGGCGCGCTCGGCTCGCTGGGCGGGCTGGCGGGCGGGCTGGCCGGCCCCGGGGCGCTGGCGGCGCAGGCGCAGGCCCAGGCGCAGGCCGCCGCCGCCGCGCAGGCGGAGCAGGCCGAGCAGCAGCAGGACCACCCCGCGCACCCGCACCAGCAGCCCGCCGAGCCGCAGCGCGAGGCGCTCAACCTGGGCGTGCAGCGCCAGCAGCAGCGCGAGCGCGAGCGGGAGCAGCAGCAGCGGGAGCGGGAACGGGAGCGGGAGCGGGAACGAGAACGGGAGCGGGAGCTGGTGCGCGCGCAGCGGGAGCGGGAGCGGGACAGCCAGAGGGAGGCCACCATCAAACGGGAGCCCGAGGAGGCCTTCATGCCCGCCGCCAAGAGGCCCGCCCTGCAGGACAGGGACCGGGACCGCGACCGCGAGGAGGACGCGCACAGCCCCAGCCCCGTCAAGACCGCGGGGACGCACATCAAGATCAACAGCAGAGGTGAGTGCAGGCTCCTGGCGACAGCCGAGCCGCGTCTCATTCCGATGAGTAGCTTGTCTTATTTTTAATCATTTTTATTCCCATTTCTAGGCGATGGCCGGCCAGGGTCCGACAACTCCCTCGTTGTGAGCATGGACATCAATGGCATTATGTACCAGGGGGTGCTCTTTGCCCAACAGGCGGTTCCACGCACGAGCCGCGTCTCATAGAGAGCGCACAACCCTTTAGGCCTCTTGATTTTGTAGTCCGCTTTCAGATTTCTAGTGTTTCTCACTGTGACTTTATTATTTTTTTAATTTTTTTTAAATTTTTTTTTGCACCTATTAAGGTGTTTTTGTTAACTCATGTGCTTACCATCTACCAACTACCCTTTGATTGTGGGGGAGAAACAGACAAGAATTGTACATAAAAAAAAGAGTTTGTTCTAATTTTATTTTACTTTAGAACTTTGAAACTGGACTACAATATGAATTGTTGTTGACTTTTACGTTACATTCAAAATAATAGTGTGTTTGGGTGTGAGTGTGTATGTATGTATGCTTGTGTATGTATGAATGTTAAACATTGCAATTGATTGTACATACTACACTATAGTACCCCACCTTTTTAAATTTTCTTTTATTATTTTTTGTTATTTTGCATCAGACATTTACCATGATGTTTTCAAAGAGTAGTTTAAGTAATTTGAAAGTGCGTAATTTTAAATGTGATTAGCTTTGGATGGGTAGCCATTTGCCATAGAATATGAGAAATGTCTTTGCTAGTGTTGTATCAAGGGATAAAAGTGCATGTCATGAAAGACTAGGCTACCCATACCAGAGAGTTGAGTATATTGTTGAGTGTGTGGTGATAAAATTTAGGAGCCTTGGATAAGAAGTCTATAGACAGGCACTTATATTCTCTCTAGTTCCATCTCCCTTTTCATTATATTTTAGTACAGTAGTAAATTATGTAGAAAATTTTCATGGTAGCCAAGTACTGTAGTTCCATTATTCCTTAGCACACTCTAGCAAAATTGTCATCTATTGGTGACAAATTTCCCTTGCCCTCATGTATCTTTTAGGACAGTGACTCAAAAGTGTGAAAATCTGTTTACATTTTTGTTGTATATCTTGTGGAGTTGTTATTTAATTACTCTGTTTTGTTGTCAAGGATGATCTCAGCTTATGGCTCCGTTCGCACGTAGCGATGACATTCCCTAGCTTAGTCACGCGGGCTTGTCCGCAAGATGAAAATTTACAATGTTTCTTCATTAATATATCTATTTCGCACTGGCAACACGAGAGAGTTGCCTTTTCAAACTAAGTCTGAAGGCTTTGCCTTCTCTTTTAATGTAAATTTATGTGATCATTTTCTTGTCTTTTAGCATGCATAGAGGATGTAAATGTCCAAAATATTTATTTATGTACCCATGCTATTCTCATGACAGAGGAAGTCTGTCAGAACCCTGAACAAATTTTCATCTAGATGTGCAGCCCTAACAAACCAAATTCTTATTGCTGTATGTAGATAGTTTATAGTAATTATTATTATTAATAGTAATACTGTAGTTATTATATGTTCTGACTTATGTGTTGATTCTGAGTTATTATTGTGTTCATTTATATGATATCACAATGTTAGTTTCTCTCAACCGAATGCAAATTGTGATTATTTGATGTACAGAAATTGTTGGTTCCAGCCTGCATATTGTGTGTTTCTCCCTTTAAACTGTTTTTATTAATTGTGTTGGCATAGAGTCATTTTTTGTGTTTTTTAGTGCAACTTGTGTATATTTTTATATTATTCTATGTATACTTATATATAGCAGACACGTCTGATGGACTCAGCCAATGATGTAAAATAAACATTTTATTCAAAAAGTTATCACTCGCCTGTAGCTTATCTCCGACTCCTCCGAATTTGCTCTTCCGACTCTGCGGAGCCTTGACTGAATATAGCTTGTATATACTGTAGCTCTATTCGGCTCCGACTCTGAGCGGGAAGCGCCCGAGAGATAGGCAGCCCAAAGCGCCGCCGCGCCGTGCGGCTCTGCCGGGGCGGCGGGCGTTCACGTTCACTCCTCTCCGCGCCACGCCACGCCGCGCCGCGCGCAGCTACCGGGCTGGTGCTGGTTGGTTACCGCCCCTGAGCATACGCACGGCACGGCACGGCACGGCACAGCACGGCACGGCACGGCACGGCACGGCACGGCACGGCACGGCACGGCACGGCACGGCACGGCACGGCACGGGGTGGCGAGGCGAGGTTCTCCCGGTACCACGGACTGTCGCTAGCGTTTATCTCCTGCGGTTTCGGGAGCCCGCCGCGCCCCCCACGCGACCCGACCCCCTCACCCAAGGCGGCGGGGTCGGCGTCGTTTGAGTCAGTTCCTTCGCAGTTGTACCGCACCGCGCCTACCGCGCTTCCCCTCGCGACCGGTCCGGTATGTTACTGCTGACAATTATTTTAGGGAGCGGGTGTGCGTGAAGGGAAAGCTCTGCGGTGCCTGCGGTGGCGACATAAAGAGGCAGAGACAAAAGACGACAGCAACGGAGTCCTACACACACCGGCCCAGCCCGGCCCGGCCCGGCCGGGCCGATGGCTTTGGGTTGTGCAGCCACGTACTCGACCGTTACTTATTTTGGAGCAGCGAGTCGTATGCATATGCGTGACTGCCCTCCTGGGACGGGCAAGAGACGTCTGTCAACCTGCTGCACTCATTCGCCAGAAGTCACCCTAAAAATCAGGACGATGTATCAAGTACTTTATTTATTTTTTTTCTTCAGGGGGTGGGGGCGGATGAGAGGAAGTAGAGTCGAATTTCCATATGCACCGTGTGATAGTCATCGCTAGGTTTCCTTGCATCCTTACATTACAAAAATATAGCTGGATGGCAGGACTCCGCAGCTAAGTCATGCTGCGGCTCCCCTCCCCTATTTCCCCTCCCCCCCTTTTTTTTTGTTTCAGAAGTTTGGTGTATTGCTGGTCGAGGATGGATGGCTTTTGTGAACGATCCCAAACGCTACGTGAATTTACTTACTGTCTAGTTTCGCTTCCGACTATTGGCTGCCCTGGCCGGCCCGGCTCGGCTCGGCTCGGCGCTGCCCTCTCTCCATCCCCTGAAACTCTCCCCTGGGCGGGTAAAGGGGGTGAGGGTGCACATTCTCCACTGACACTAATCGCCTGTCGCGTCGGTTCGCCTCGCTGCCGAGTCGAGTCGGTGGAGCTCAATTTATTGCGAGCTTGATTGATGTTGTTGTTGATGTTGCTCTTCTTTCTGTTTCTGTCATCCATCGGCCGTCGTGCCGCATAGAGGCATGTTATTGCGTGGGCGTACTACTTAAATTTGCATTTGTTTGTAATGTCACTGCTGTAAGTGAGGGGATTTTCTCCACCTCCGCCGCACCACTTCCCTACAGAGCGCTTCCTGCGGTTTCAACCCCCTACCCCCACTGCCCCCCCTCCTCCCCATTTCGCGAGTCGGTCCAGGTTTTGGCGCTATTTCAAGCAATTACGCGACGTCGAAGATTAACGACGTACCTGGCATCCCCTTTGCGTCTGCCGCACCCCCCCCCCTCCTCCTCCCTTTCACTTTCCTACCCTACCGCGTCGATTTTGTCAATGACATGCCTGTGGTACATTATACCGCGAACTCCCTGGGGGGCGGACGGCCATTTTGCCCACAGCAAGGGGCAGGGGAGGGGGCGGCGGTCGTAATTACGCCCAGGGAGAAATGCTTTTCCTACTATAAGTAATTGATATCAGAACGATATCGGATTTCAAAGTTTCGATTTGTGGCTCACTTTCGTATCAGTCCTGATCTTGAGTCAGGAGTACGAACTACGCGGCTTAGCTGCTTTTCCCTTATCCTAATTTAGACGACACCAAGTTTATTTCGGCGGTATTTACTACCCCAACACCCCTTACACTCGCCTTTGCAAGCGACCTCGCATCAGGCAAAATATTCCTGACAGCGGTGGGATTCGAACCCACGCCCTTTCGGACTGGTGCCTAAAACCAGCGCCTTAGACCACTCGGCCACGCTGCCGTCGATGGTGGGGGAGGCGGGAAAACGAATCTGGTGGGGGAAGGGTCGCCGTTCTCGCAGTCTGCAGTCCTGCGAGCACACCTGAAGTCTTACGCATAGGTAGAAAGATAAATAAAACTGCTTATGATTATCAGCCTAGTTGCATTTGATAAAGAAGCGAAGTTACCAGGAGTAAAGAACTGGCTCGCTCCGGCCTTCTTAAGTTTCAACTCCTATTTTTTAAGCAGAGAGAAGAAAACAGGAGGTGGCCACGAGAAGCACTTAACTTAAATTTTGAACATTTCAATTTCGGTCCAAAGTTCCCAAAGAAAAGTAATCACCATACCATGCTGTTTCCTCAATTATCGGACCCTTATTTGTCATCTTCTTTGATGCAGAAGAAATGGAGAGAAGGTGATACTTGTCCTACTTCGGTTGGCGCGCATGCCGAGGACGTCCAGCCCAGTGGCGCGAAGGTTCGAGTAGAATCCTTTTCATTCTCATCTCGCGGCAGCGCATAAAAGATTTCTGCACCGGCCCGTGTTTCGGTAGGTAAAGTTCAAGTGTGTCTACCTAGCCGAGCGCCGCGCCGTTCTGTGTCCTTCCCACCCTCGTCATCGCGCTCTGCATCATCTGATCCTGGTGGTGATATCTGTCGGCTCTGTTGGCAGCTCTCTAAACACCGTCGTCAGCAGGTTTTTTCGTCGTGTGGCCTGCGCCGCCAGCCTAGTGTCGCTTTCCTCTTTTCTCTCCAAGTCCAAGAGAAATAAGGCACTTGGTGTTGTTTGAATCGTGCTCTCATCCCCACAACCAGTCCCTCTTGACGTTTTACCAATTTTGTCCAAAATATACGCTTAACCTTACGAATGCGGATTGATTTTCTTAAGCACCTTGCGGCAATCTATTCTTATTGGCCGTAGGTGGCATGCGCAAAGCATCAGTTTACAACAAAGCGTATGGTCAGTTGCTGCTGCTAATGCTTTTCTACAAATTTTAAAGTGTGATCCCCGCACTGCATGTAAATGTGAGTCAGTTTTAAATTTCGTGTTCTTCAAACAAGCTATGGATTGGTCTATTGGTCTTGATTTACTCAGTCAGTGTTTATGATGAGTGCTCATACTTAGGCTCCTTCTCAAATAAATTATTAGGGGAAAAAACTAGCCCCATGAAAAACTTTTCTTTAATGTCCAAGTAATCTATCTCAAGCGTTTTCTGAATATGTCTTTCCTTGTTCAGAAAAGAAGTTGGGCTTGAATATTGTTTATCTGTTTCATTAGTACATATATTAGTAACCTCACTCCTATGTGCAGTTATGTACTTTAGCTATGAAAATATTTATCCTGTTTTCCTTCCTGTGTGGTACATAGCTTACATACACCATCCATGACTCCTCGTCCTCTTGTTACATACTATAAAATGAGTTAAATAACAGATGAAATGACCTAACCTTGAACTTCAGTCTCGTTGAATATGACATTTTGATTTTCAGGCTATTCGGGTTTCTGTGCGGCTTAGGTGAGCTGCCTGTCAAACAGTGCAAGCCACATAGTTTGGATGGGTGATAAGCACAATGACCTGGACTATCCTAGAAGTGAGAGGTCATCGAGGCGTCAGCAGGTTCTTGCCCAGCAGAACTTGGAGCGCCTACAACAGCAGCAGTTGCAACAATTGCAACAGCAAAGGCAACGCCAAGCAAAGGAATCTGCTCAAGCAGCCAAACGAGCAAAGAAAGCCGATGAAGAGAGAGAAAGCACTGCAGAGTTGCGGGTAAGTTGTTAAAAGTAAAGATTTTAGACTAAATTGTCTTTGTCAAGTAGTGAGCATATTCGCCCATAGAGCTCAGAAATACTTGATTTATGATACTTGAGACTATTCCTCTATAATTTTTGACTTATTGACATAAATTAATATAACATGAGAAAGTAACTTGACACCAAAAACAGACCCTGCTTCATGACCCAAAGCAATCCCATTTTAGCTCATTTGCTCGATATTTCTCAATCTTAAATATTATCAAACAACATCTGGCTTTTTACGATGATGGAATGGGAATTCTAATAAAGAAAAGGCAAGTTTTGCTGGCACACTAGTCCTTCCTTAACATTTTCTCTACAAATTTACCCTCTACATAATATTTAATGGGAAAGGGAAAAAATATAAAAACTGGCATAAATTGTCAAAGCTTATTCTTCTTTTGAAAAAAAAAAAAAATTGAAACAGTAATCATTATTTTTACCAATAAAAGAACTTCATGTAATTTCATGAGCTTTGCAGTATTATTTGCTTTATGATGCCCGAATGTCGGGGCAATGAGTGTTAGCAGTAAACATGGAAGTCCCACTCAGTAGTGTGCACTCAATTTAGCTAGTTTGTTCCTTTTTGATTTTTTTTAACCCTCGCCCTTTTTCAAATTTCTTTTTTTCCAGTCTTGCTATCCTTAATTGAACACACCCTACTGAGATTTTTTATTTTTCTGGAGATCTGGAGATACGCCACGCGCCAGGGTCCTTTATAGGGATGAGGGCGCGGGGTATCGCCTCGGCTGTCTTGATAATTTTTGTGACAGTAGGGAATACCTCTACAGCTTTTCCACAATACAGCGGCTGTTCAGCTTCTAAATTTAAACGCTTTTTTTGTTTGTGTTTCTGTACAGGATTTATATTTGTTTATTTCTTTTAATTCAATCTTCATCAATAGCCACCGAGCACCAGACAGCGCGATCACAGCCGTTAGCACAGTAGGAACAAGAACCCTCCCCTTTCATCGCGCCCGCGCGCCTGGGATTCAGGCAATTTCCGATTTATAAAAGAAACGAAAAAACAGGTCATTCGAGAAAAGAAATTTGAAAGCCGAACGCTCTTTTGCCCGCCTTCCTCTCCCCCTCTGTAGTGCCGCCTTTTCGCGCCGGGCGCCGCCACTGCCCCTTCGACCGTCCCGTCCCGCCTCCTGGCGGCAGAATCTCGCAACACTGAGTCACCGTGAGCTATTCAGTTATTCAGAGATCAAACTCTTCGTCTTTAGCGGGAGCTCCCTTTAAAAACTTAAATTAAAAACTTGAATGAATAATCCCACCTTGCCAATCGTTGCCTTTAAAAATTCACTGTGTCCACTTCTCCCACAACTAAATTCCCCCCGCCCCTCCCAGTGATTCAGTGTGACCAATAATGTGTTGGCCAACCTGCTTCCCCACTGCTCGCTGAATTTGACTGTGTTGGTGATGGCGAATCAAGTGATATATTGTAATAGGGAGAATTTTACATTGGGCTATTCGCAGGAATGAGTCGGAAAAGAACTCACAGCCATGATTTGGCAGACGCCAGCGAACTGCGGGTATGATCATAAGGTAGATCCCCTTCCCCGCCCCTCTGGACCGATCCCATCCCGCTCCCCTCCCTACTTGTGTTTTTAGGTTAGGTATGCTGCTGCGTGAATCGAAATTGCTCCTACAGCATTGGTTTCGACCAGGTTCTGGCACTTGAAACTTTTTCTTTAATGCACCATTACATTGATTGATAGTATCATAACTTTGAACGACCACTGCATATCTCACACCGCTAGTGATAGTCCCGATGAATGGAGAACGGCTGTTCACTCATTTGCTTTGTTTACATCATGAGTCCCGAGTAGCATTTCAATTTCTCTAGTCATCAACCTTTTCATTTCATTCTTTATTATTCTCTCTCCATATATAATGTATGTATACTGTTCTGTGTGATCAGATTTTGTATGGATGTTTAGATTACTGCTCTCTTATCATTTAGAAATTGCTTCTCATGTCTTGTCTGTCCCTAACATTAGTTTTACTTTTGTTTCAGAATATGCTTATGAGTTTCAGAGTTTCTGAACTTCAAATGCTCTTGGGGTTTGCTGGACGCAACAAATCTGGACGTAAGACAGAACTGCAAGCAAGAGCGTTGGAACTCCTTCGACTCCGCTCTGAACCTGTGTCTATGAAAATACGGGAACTTTTCAAAACTATTCAGTAAGTCTAGATTTTTCTACATTCAATGGTGAGAATATTATTTTCATTTCAGTCGTACTTTCTAACAAATCTATCTCTCTCTTCCTTTGCTATGCTTCAGAGAGTCTATGGGAGAAGCTGAAAGCGGATCAGTCAACATGTACAGGCAACAAGGTATTCCTGATCAAGGTCGCATGTCGAGCCACAGTGCAATGCAGCATGGAGGTTCTGCCCATGGGCATCCGGGGCATCCGGGCCATGCAGTACATCCACCCCATCCCCAAATTTCACATCCCTCAGCTCACATGAGTGGAATGTATTATGCTCAACAAGCTATGCAACAACAGCATCAACAGGCGCAGGTGAGAATTTGTTGCCTTCTTTACCTTAGATTCGTATCTTAATGCTATAGTTTTGATGTACAGTACTTGAACTGTTAAATTAAGACAATTCCTATTCCCTTCTATAAGTGGGCAGAATCTCTGTATGAAGAGATGGTGAGTTCCATTCTGTTAGGTGTGTGTTCTGTTTTAGCTAACAGAGTTGTGTTTTAAGCACCTAACATTAGTAAATGGACTAATAGCTTTTCCAGTCAAATTTAGTTGAACAACTTTAGTGGCTAGCTTATTACATGTCTTGTTTTCTCTTTAATTTCTTGATGAAAGTCATAGAATTCCTTTTGAAGAAAAATAAATACAACGTTTGAAAAGTGCTCAGTGCTTGTGTGTTAAAATTTGGGGGAATCTTTAGCTTTAAACTTCCAATTCATTTAACAAATGTTTAGATGATGGAACCTGTAATAACTTTTGTTACTGTTTAGGGTTTTCATTTGCAAGAGTGCAACTAAACTTAGTTTTTTTTTCTGTTCACTGCAGCATCACAGAGGCTATCCCACCTCAATGTATGGACAGCCAACTCGATCACTTCAGCCTCAACAACCTGTCAATGCAGTGCATAACAAAATGCCTGCCCATAAAATGACAGCGCCTGTTGCCTCTAGTATTCCCACAAACATCGGCCAATATCCTATTCATCCTGATGTAAGACTGAAAAAGTTGCCATTCTATGAAATGATGGGAGAGTTATTGAAACCATCCACATTAAGTATGTAACATATAATCTATTTTACTAATACTCCTGCAGTTGATGTAAGTTACTAATTGCTTTGTCAATCTCAGTGCCTCAAGGCTCAAACCGGATCCAGGAAGGCAATTTTGTTTTTCATCTCACTCCTCACCAGGCAACAGAAATAGCAATGTCTCGAGACACTGTTAGTGCTAAAAACGAATACACAGTCCAAGTAAGGAAAATGTCTCAGTTTGGATTGTTTTTATGTTATGGGCACACAAAGTGTTATTCTTTGTCTTATTTTTTCCCCCTTTTTCTGCCTTTTAGGTGCAAATGAGGTTTTGTCTGTTAGAAACATCATGTGATCAAGACGATTGCTTTCCTCCTGGCATCCAAGTTAAAGTTAATGGTAAACAATGTAGTTTACCGGTATGTTTCTGTTTTGAATTGTAATGTGAAATTACTGTAGCAAACTTTAATTTAATTTACTGATTTAAAAATATATTTCCTTATTTCAGAATCCAATTCCAACAAACCGACCTAATGTCGAACCTAAGAGACCACCAAGACCGGTTAATGTTTCTCCTTTAGTAAAATTAAGTCCAACTGTAGCTAATCATATAACTGTTCAGTGGAATGCTGACTATGCTAAGCAATATGTTATAGCTGTACATCTTGTTAAAAAGTTATCATCTACAGAGTTACTTCAGAAAATGAAATCAAAGGGAGTGCGTCATCCTGATTTCACTAGAGGATTAAGTTAGTATCTACGGCCTTTGTCCACCGTATTTCATTTATAGTTATCCCAGCAGGTGTGCTGCGGCTGGTACCAGGGCGAGGGGTAAATCACTCTGAAATTTTTTGTACACCACTATTTCAATTTCAATTAATTTCAAACTATTTCAAACTATTTCAAGACTCTTTTAAGACTCTTTCAAACTACCTCAAGCCGTTTCAATCTATTTCATACTATTTCAGGCTATTTCATTTCCATTTCTGAAAATTTATTCACCTATTTCAGAGTGATTTACCCCTTGTTCCAGAGGTAGGCTGGGGCAAATTCAGTCCCTCAGCAAACTAACTTCATAAAATTTATTTTACAGTCAAAGAAAAGCTTAATGATGCGGATGCTGAAATAGCTACAACTTCATTAAGAGTATCATTAATGTGCCCTCTTGGCAAAATGCGCATGAGCACTCCATGCCGGGCTTCAACTTGTATTCACCTTCAATGCTTTGATGCTTCTCTTTACCTTTTAATGAATGAAAGGAAACCAACATGGATTTGTCCTGTTTGTGATAAAGAGTGTCTGTATGATAATTTAGTTATTGATGGGTAAGCAATTTTTTTAAAGCTTTTCTTCTGCCTCAAATATATGTTTTGCTTTGGGGTGTTTTTGCTATAATTTATGTATGTTTACTTTCAGATACTTCCAAGATGTAATTCAAAGCGGTAAACTACCCAGTGATAGCCATGAAATTCAATTGCATCCTGATGGGTCTTGGACTACCCTTGTGACTGTTAAAAAGGAGAAGAAAGTAGCACCTGTAAGTTTGTTTTGATTTTGTTCCCCAAACTTTCAATTGTCTTTTTTTTACACTATTTCAACTTATCTTGATTCCTTTTGATGCAGGTTGACAAAAATGAAACTGTAGAAATAATTGATGATTTAGGTAAGCATGAATCCATACTTTTCATAAAAACTAATGTTATCTAATAATTCTTATAAAAACAATTAAATGTTTCTGGATTCAAGTAAAAGTAGATTACTGTATTTGCCATTAAAAATTAGCTGTAAAAAAATTATATTTTCCATTTCAAATTTGTTTCTTTTTTTTTTTTTAAGTCTGTTAATGTGAAGATTAATTCAGTTGGAAATTTTTATTTCAGAAATAATACCAGCTGATGACGACACTAAACCAGTTGTTAAAGAAGCATCACCCAAGAAGTCAGGACCCAAAGCTGTTGTTGTTGATTTGACTTTAAGTGACTCAGATGATGATACCCCTGCTGCCCCTGCTCGCAATACTCAATCTGCCCAACCTACATCATCTGTAATTAAAAATGCTTCACCTGCGCCACAGCAACCACCTTCAACTCCTTCACGTTTTTATGCAGGTCAGGATAAATCTGAAATTCTGTCAGACTGTGCTATGGATGATTCTGTGACCTTATTGACTCCTTCTGTCACCATTACTCCTGTATAGTAGCTCAACAAACTTATTTTAACTTAATTTTTATTTTACACTGAGAACTTTCAATCTTTCCTTTTATCCCCTTACGCTTTTATTGCTTATTGTAGATAGTCTTTTAACCTGTAATTTGATTTTAATTTTTTTGATATTAAAACACTTAAACTGCACATTTATTTTGCCTTTATTCTTTCTACTTCCTGCTTGTATGTGCATTCTAGTAGGCAGTCCCTAGATGTATGCAGGATTTCTCCCCCTTCACAATCTACTTCTTAGGGCCTCATGCCATGCTATGAAAATGCATGTCAAGTATTCTTCTCCCAATTTCCTTATGCATTGAAACCAATTCCTTTAAATGCTTTACAACCACATGAATGTGTAAGGAGTTCTTTCTTTAATGCTGGAATTATCCCAGACACTGTCCACATTGTATTACCGAGTGTCATTGCAAGTTCTCTACAATTTCATGCACAGCTGATCTCAACATCCATGGGACATAGTCGAAGAAGGTGGCTGATTTTCGTCATTTATGCAGTCTGAATTCTGAAAGTGCAACTGCTTCTGGTGTTGCAGACGCGGTGAGTGGGAGCAACTCTGGCGTGTCAAGTTCTGGCAACCTCACCATTACGCTGGATGACAGCCCGTCCCCACCCTCAAGACCCACTCCGACTGTGACCCCTAACATAACTACCCCGACCAATCTCTCATCTATGACTTCATCCTCCACTGTTCCCAACATGCCCACCCTGAGCCTTCCTAGCGGCCTGGTCCCGGGGGCCGTGCCACCATCGTACCCGTCCTCCATGCCCTACCTGCACCCGGCTGTGCCCTACCTGGACTTGGAGTCGGACTCTGCCCAGTCCTCTGCCGCGTCCTCCTTCCCTTACAGTTACTGAGATTTCCAATCCCATATCGTCCCTTCAGACGACCCCCCGGACAGCCGGCGCGTCCCGAAGCTAAGGATTAAGTTGACGCGGGTGAGGGCCCCGGACCCGGAGGAGCGCAATGACAAGCCAGAGACACCGTGAAAGGGAACAAGCTGCCATCTCGTGTGACCAATTTTTGACAAAAATTCTCGTGTGTCGGGCGATAGCAAAAATGAGCAGTGGAAATTTTTTTTTCTGTTAATGTTATTTTTATTTTAAAAACTATTTCTACTTTCTATAAAACAATTTTTATTTTGTTTGATGCAACTTAAAAATGTCATGCTCTGAAGGAACAATATGGGATTGATCAGCTAACTTCTATGTACATGTATTAGGCCTTTACTTGAATTTCTTCTCATGAGATCTGAACAAAAATTTATTTTAAGTTGTCCTCAATTTCAAGTATTCTCTTTAAAGAGTACTCAGGAGAATTTCAATGTAGATATGTGATAGGAAAATGATAAGACTGCTTCAATCAATGGGAATGATCAAGATTTCTTTTAAATACCATTCCAGCTTTCTGCTGTGAATACAACTTTAGTATTTGCAGAGTCTAATCATACTTCTCTCAATATCACCCTTACAATTGACCTATGTATGATAGAGATATTTGTAACTTCCTTTATGGTTCTGTTGTATGTATTCTACAATTCACAAGTAAATTCTATTTGTGAATTAAAACGATTTTTTATTTTTTATTTTTTTTATTTTAAGTACATAAGTATTCATATTGTGTTGGCATTTTTCACAATTTTAGTTGTTAAATATATAATTAAATGAATAAACTGCAGCCCATCAATTTTGAAAGCCAGCTTAGTTTGAATGAAATTTATAATGCCTATGCTCTGGCAGATGGCACAATCTCTTTACAAGTTTTGTTGGTTTATGTCTTAGTGGTGTTAAACAAAGTTTCTGTAAACAACTTTACGCAGTTTTTTTCCTGTCTCATCTCTAAATTTTGGGAAGATTTTCCTAGGGACCCTCTCTGTGACACAGAGAGGGTTCCTAGTTTTTCCCTGTCTCATTAGTCCTCATGCAGAAAGGTTTTTTCCTGTCTTGTTGGAGTTCTGCAGCATGCATCTTTTAAAAATATTTTCATTTGCTTTTAATGTTGACTTCAAACTGCCATTTCTTTTTTACTGGTGCTATATAAGCTATAAATCCCAACTGATTTTTAGTGGAAATTTAAGCAGAAATCATAAGAAATCTATCTTATGCAAAGTAATTTGAAAAAGTTCCATAAGATTGACGGAAAACACATTTCCTCAAATCTATTCACCAAAGATTTCCTACAAAATTGAGGAAAGGTCAATGTGACTAAAGTTACTAATTGTACAGTATAGTTGGTGTGACGATCTAACTTCCAAACCTGTTGAATAATCAATTTTATATTTGTAGTGTTGTATCCGAAAAGCTGTGCATTTTTCTAAACTTGTTCAAAGTAATGTAATAAACAATTAATCAACCCCATACAAAGAAAAAACAATGGCAGGTATTGGTTACCATTCCAAACATTGTAATTGGTTGTCATATGGTAAACAGTATTGTACATTGTTTAAGTATCTATAACATTGTGACCATAAATGTTCTTCTATTAAATTTGTTTATATGTCCACATTTTTGGGGTCTTACCATTCCTTATAGTTTTTAATTACTTAGGAAAATAAAAATTGTTACGGTGGCGGGGAAGGGAGAGTGCTAACAGCGCTCACAGCAGCTTGCCTCTTGACTCCCAAAGTGGTCGGTAGATAGTAGTGGTTGTGCCCCTAGACCAGCCCCCTAGTTTTGGACCACCTGCAGACCGTGTTTAGAGCGAGGAAATGCGACGGATCTGCACAGCGCCGGTGAGGTGGAGGTGGGCGGGCATCCAAAACGACTCAGAAGGTGGGTGGGTTGCCTGCCGCCACGGCGCTGGTGCCCCACCGGCGAGCGCGCGAGCGGGGAGTGAGTATATGGGTCATTTTTTAAGCTCACGCTTCTGGGGCCTGGTATATGTTTCCTAGTGCATAATCAAGGTTCCTTGAAACTTTGGGGGAAATCGGAAAGATATTCGATGCTTTTCGTCCAAAAAAAGGCACGCCTTTGAATTGTTGCTGCAAATTGACGTGGGTTGGGCGGAAGTACATCTCCAGACGCTCCCGACAAGCCATCGAGGTTGAGCTCTTGCGAGAAAATCGTTTAAAGTGGCCAAAATACAGGAGTTGTAGGGTGAATTTCGCTTGAGATTGTTCCTGTGCTGTTTGAATAATTGCGCGGTTGGCGCGCGGGTACGTCACCAGAGCGCGCTGGGCTGGGAGTAGCTCCCACCTCTCCCCTCCCCCTCCCCTCTCCCTGCTACCGCCGCCTCGGCCTCGGACCGTCAGACGGGAATCGCTGCTCATTCCGCTGCTGCGGGTCGAAGAGGTTAGATCTACTCAAGGTTGCTTAAGGTTGACTGGGTTTGAATGAAACACCACGTGTTGGAAGTTAGAAGCTATATGCGTTTCCTGTGTCCGTCGGGAATTGGGGTGTGTAGAGATTTTGTTCAGATTCTACTAACGGTTGCGCATTTCCTTCGTGGGTTTTCGAATTTGGCCTTCAGCTCGAGTTTCCTTGGGTTCCTTGGTTGCACTTGATTCTTCCGAAATGCAGGCGTCGCGTTACTTGCTCTCATTCGCGTTCAAGAGATGGCTGCTCTGAGTTCACATCTAGGTTAGAATGCCAGCCTCGTGTTTCAGTATTTCAGTATAGAGCTGTGTATGGCACTTGACTCTTCCGAAATGCAGGCGTCGCGTTACTTGCTCTCATTCGCGTTCAAGAGATGGCTGCTCTGAGTTCACATCTAGGTTAGAATGCCAGCCTCGTGTTTCAGTATTTCAGTATAGAGCTGTGTATGGCACTTGACTCTTCCGAAATGCAGGTGTCGCGTTACTTGCTCTCATTCGCGTTCAAGAGATGGCTGCTCTGAGTTCACATCTAGGTTAGAATGCCAGCCTCGTGTTTCAGTGTTTCGGAATAGAGCTGTTTGTGGTACAGGATAGGAAGAACACATTTTAATTTCGGATCTTCTCATTTATTTTAAACATTCGACGTACTAATTTATTGCTATCTTTTGTTATTCTTCAGGATGATGCTGATTCCTTCGTCTATCCAATACCTTGAATGCTGATTGAAAGTGTGGGGCCACCTTCGCAGTGCAGATAAACTGTCTTCATCTGTGATGTCATGTCTGTCGCCTCTGAGCACATGGTAGGTAGTCATGTTTCAGCTGTGCTTTTATCTATCAGATTGCTGCTACCTGCTTCTCCCTCTTTCTCTTTCCTGTCTTGCTGATAGGTTTTTCTTCATGTTTTCAGGTATTCACCATATTCTATATAATGTATTGAAGCTGCTATTTCACTCCAACTACTGAGGTGTTTGGATCTCCATACGTTATTTGCAGTTGCAACCTTCTTATCTACTGTGTTCATGCTGCTGATGTGAAGGTAAGCAATGTTAAGAGTAAGACCTACTCGATCAGTTCCACTGGACGTTTTACTGTGTACAATACCCTATCAAAAGGCATTCTTAACCCAAGCCTCGCTCAGGCCCGCCTCCTGCCTCCACCACTTAGTGGTAAGGACTATGGACGTTTTGGAACTATTTCAGAGCGTTTAAAGAATTATTAACCACAATTTGCTGAACTTAGTTTCAATGAAATTTATTTAATTGTTCCCCTAATTTAAATACGAATATTTTCATCTGGTTGTGTGATGAACAATTTCAACAATCATAAGCAGTAGTTCGGGTGGAGACTGTAGAGCTATTTGCTACCACTGGCTGTGGGCTGGGGTGAGAGGGTCCCCAGAGTGGCTTACTTTTGCCACGTTCAGAATGAGTTTTGTCAGGGTTTTGTACGAGGCGGAATGTCCAGTGGAGCTGATCAAGTAGGTCTTGGTTAACTGTTAAGGCATTGATCTTTGAAAGAAGTATGAAAAGTTAAAATAGACAGATAATTTGATTTGCACCCACTTTCAATAATTCTTTGAAGCATCTTTGTTTATAATTGGCTATTCCCATGGCTGAGACTAATGTCTACGCACATCTGCTAACTGGGACAAATGTGGCTTACCTTCAATGAAGAGTGGCCTCTTTCCACTTTTGATGTTTGTCAAATCAATAGAAAATGGCAATATTGCTGCTAGTACTTCAGTCTCCATTTTAATACTAGATGTCATAGGGTATAAATTTTGACACTTATCTCCTAGAATGTTTGAGTTGCTGCCAGCCATAGTGACTTTAACAGAGATGCATGCTTGACATGTTAAATGAGTAAACTGCATAATGGTGAATTATACTATGCATTTGTTTGATAGCTTATCAGTTGATTTTATTACTGATAAGAAATAACTTGATGCTGTGTTAGTCTGCTCAGAACTTTTGGTAAATAAAAGTTACTTTTTATCATATGAACTTCACCTGTCTGATTCATACTTTGGATGTGGTAAATTTTGGCACATTCTCACTTGTGCCTGCCATATTAAATTAAATAGGGATTTTATACATCAGATTTGTTGCTATCTGCTTGCCCTTCTTTCCTTTCTTTCATGCTAATAGGTTTTTCTTAATTCTTTCAGGTATTCACCATGTTCTGCATAATGTACTGAAGCTGTTATTTCACCTCTTAATCTACGGATGTTCCTGGGTCTCCATCCGTTCTTTGCTGTTGCAACCTTATCATCTGCAGTGGTCATGCTGCTTATGTGAAGGTAAGCAATGTTAAGAGCAAGACCTACTCGATCAGCTACACTGGACGTTTTGTTGTGTACAATACCCTGTCAAAACGCATTCTAAACCCGAGCCTCGCCCAAGCCCACCTCCTGGCTCCACTGCTTAGTGGAAGGGACTAGGGACGTTTTGGAAATACATCAGAGCCTTTAAAGAATTGTTAACCCCCATAGTGGAGATTTTATTTAAAACAAAAAAAATTCTGAATTTAGTTTCAATGAAATTGATTTAATTGTTCCCCTAATTTATATGAGAATATTTTCATCTGGTTGTGTGATCAACTTCAACAATCATAAGCAGTAGTTCGGGTGGAGACTGTAGAGCTATTTGCTACCACTGGCTGTGGGCTGGGGTGAGAGGGTCCCCCGATTGGCTTACTTTTGGCACGTTCAGACTTAGTCCTGTCAGGGTTTTGTACGCAGTGGAATATCCAGTGGAGCTGATCAAGGTGGTCTTATTTAAGTGTTATGGCATTGATCTTTGAAAGAAGTCTGAGAAGTTAAAATAGACATGTATATTTTGATTTGCACCCACTTCAAATAATTTTTGAAGCATCTTTGCTTATAATTGGCTATTCCTGTGGCTAACACTAATGTCTACATACATCTGCTAATTGGAGCAAAGTTGTAACTGGAACAAATATGGCTTACCTTTAATGAAGAGTGGTGCATTTATATCTATACAATTTGCAAATTAGTGCCAAAAGAGAAATCCTGTTCTTTGTCTGCCGAACAGCACATTGTTGCTGCTGCCTCCAAGACCTTTTCGCATTTGGATTCAAAATTCAGATCTAAATAGCCATTTTGGCAATGTTTATTTCCTGCCTCACCAGTACACTGGAAATGCTTTCAAGACTGATTGATTGAATCTTATCCTGTGGATTAAGGATTCAATACTGGATAGCTCTGATCAGGTTATTAAACTTTTTCTCTAAATAAAAGAAATTAGGCTGCTAGTCTCTTTTGGAGAACATTTGTAATAGTACAAGCAGTAGTTCATATTCCAATTTGTAATTGAGCACTACCATCTCAAGGTGTAGTTTGCCTAGCTGACTAACTTTGATTGGCTTGGGAAGACAGACCTTTGACAACAGTAAACATTTCATTTTAGGAGCTTGCATAGTACAGCACCACTGCTGTGGTGTCATTTTGATGTCCAGTCTGCTGTTAATTTTATTCCTCTCCATTCAAAATTCAATGCTCTAAATTAAAGATCAGCCTTTAAGAAATATTATCCTTTTGTAAAATGGTGAAAGAGCAATGAGATATTTGTATTTTAAATATCTATCTAGGGAAGCTTTGACCCAAGTTATGAAAGTCTACTTATTCGTTCTCTTGGTACCGCACCACTGTTATGAATCAGATTGATCTCTTTTGAACTCCCTATGGAGTAGATTGCAATTGGCTTTCAAAACAATACTGATGGCCACTTTCCACCTTTGCTTGCTGTCAAGTCAATAAAAAATTGCAATATTGCTACAAGTACTGTAGTCTCCATTTTAATACTAGTTGTCATATAGTATAAATTTCAACAATAAAATCCCAGAATGTTTGAGTTGCTGCCTTAGTGACTAAAACTGCTAAAACAGAGATGCATGACATGTTGAATGAGTCAACTGCATAATGGTGAATGCTAGTACGCATTTGTTTGATAGCTTACCAGTTGATGTTTTTTATTACTGATGACTAAAAATAACCTGATGCTGTGTTAGTCTGCTCAAAACTTTTGGTAACTAGAAGCTCCTTTCTATGATGGGAGTGAAATTCACCTGTCTGATTCATACTTTGGATGTGGTAAATTTTGTTAATATATTTCAAGCTGAGGTGGGTGTGATTTTGACTTCATATAGATTTTGTTGGAAATCTAGTAGCCTTCAAGTAATTTGCTAATGACATGGATTACCTCTTTTTGACTGCTCAATGCTGCAATAGTAATATGTAAAATTTTGGCATATCTAATTTGCCAGATTGGAGAAAAATTTATTCATTTCATGTATATTTACCTTCTTTTGATTGCTGAATATATTTCAATTTCAAAATGCCATAGCTACACGTAAAATTTGTGCCTGCCATATTAAATTAAAGAGGGATTGGAGATAATTTTTTTTTTATTTTGTCTCTTTCTAAATAAATCAACCAAGTTGTGATAAAATGCTCAGAGCTACCAATAACTGAAAGCAAACTTATGGGAGTGAATTTTATGTCTGTTTGCCACTTTGGTTTGTGGCAATCATTTTAAATAAAATATTTGAAGTAGACGTAACTTTGGGCTCATTATAGCTTTACCTTCTCTCAATTGCTGAACATATTTTGATTTCAAATTAAAATACCTTGGCAAGATGTAGTATTTTGGCTTGTCATCACTTGTACCTGCCATATTAAATAAACATGAGATTGGAGAATGTTATTTTTTTGCATTTTATGTCTTTTTAAATAAATCAACAGAGTTGTGATGAAATGAGACTCTTTCTTGAACTGCTTCTGATACATATTTATTTTTGCAGGTGACAAGACGAAGTTACGGGGAAAGAAGAACCAAATGTGCAGCCGTTGACGATTCTTCAAATCAAGCAACCAACTCAAGAAAGGAGGACTGTGAAGATTCTTCAAAACTCAAGACGAGGATGTCAGCATGAAGAAATGAACTTACTTGCTTCTGGTAATTTTTTAAAACTAATATTTATAGTTGAAATAGATGCAACTGACTTCATTTTAGCTTCACCTTCCAATTGCTGAATATATATTGATTGCTAATTGAAATACCATAGCAAGATGGAAAATTTTGGCATGTTCTCTCTATTAAAGACGGATTGGATAATTTTTTCACATCATGTCTTCCTAAATAAAGTCAACCAAATCGTGAAATAATGATACTCTTTTATTGAACTGCTTCTAATACATATTTGTTTTTGCAGGTTACAAGACAAAGTTACGGGGAAAGCAGAACCAAATGTGCAGCCGTTGACGATTCTTCAAAGCAAGCAACCAACTCAAGAAAGGACGACTGTGAAGATTCTTCGAAACGCAAGACGAGGATGTTGGCATGAAGAAATGAACTTACTTTGAACTTACTTTTGCTAATGTGAGCAACGATTGCTTCATGTGGAGGAGAGATCAGTCACAGTGGAACATGGAATGGCCCGAGGTCCTGGTACGCATTTCTCGGGCTCCTTTAGTGACATGTTATTGAAGGTTCACCAGGCCACTGCTTGCTCTCGGGTCCTGTGTTTCATCTCGTCGGCTGTGATTGAGTTCATATGAAGTGATTGTTGCGTAGAGTCAGTTTATGAGGGGTTTTAATTAAACTCCTCTTGACAGTTAATTTGACTAGTTTTTTCCAGATGGAACTTTGTTTGACCCCCCCAGAAATTTTACTTGGGCCGCATCACATAGGGATCTCGAGATAGCCTAAAAAAGGGCCTTTTTTTGCTGGCCTCCCATTGGCCAGCTGCTATTGCTTCTTTTTGTTCTTCTTCCAATAAAGCTTGTTTTTCTTTATTCAACTGTTTGTTTGTTTATTTATTTATTTTTTTTGTTGCCGATGTTCCCTGCTCCAAGTCTGAGCTCAGCTGCTGCGCCTGCAACATGCAGCAGCTGAGCTCGGACTTGGAGCAGTGGAACATCGGCAACAAACAATTCTTTTTTTTTCCTATTGTTGGCTTCGGGTTTCCTTGCTTGAGCAGCTCACTGGTGGAAACCAATGAGCAGCTCGAGCAAGGAAAGCCAAAGCCAACAACAAAGGAGGGGAAAAAAAAAAGTACAAGTGCTGAAAAGTAAACAAAGCATGAATGTCAACAACAACAAAGAGCAGAAGACACAGTATGACAAAGTGAGAGGAACACTGCAAAGGCCAAATACTAAGTCCCAAAAAAAGAGAAGAAGAAATTGGCCAGTGGCAGAGCAGCACAAATGTTAACAAAATTGTAAACAACTATGTAAACAAAGCACTGTGTTCCTCTAAATTTCTCATACATTCAGAGAGAAGGAAGGCAGACAAAGGCGAGGCATAGGACCCGCTGGGATTCGAACCCAGCAGTGAGACAAGTCCCACTCCAGGAGGCCGTATTATACCAAAGCCAGAGGGGAAAACAGCAGAGCACAGAGCAGTAAAAAAAGTATCCATTCAAAAATTGAAATTCAAAAGCAAAGAGAGAGGAATCCCCTCTCATTCGCCCCCTCTCACCCACACATTGACCTTCAGGAGTCTGGCCTGGGTCAACATGCCAGCAAGAGGGGGCAACTACAACAAGTTTAAAGCAAGCAAAAATTTACATTTCAAAGGTACAAGAGCAAGACACCCACTCCTCACACCCTGACCATGAGGAGTCTGGCCGAGGTCAAAGTGCGAGGAAGCAAGCAAAAATTTAGATTTGAAAGTTTACCACTAAAATGCCTACTCCTCACACCCTGACCTTTAGGAGTCTGGCCGAGGTCAAAGTGAGAGGAAGCAGGCAGGCCAAATGGCGCAAAACAAAGCTTTCAATGGATACTTTTTGCAATAGAGCAAGTAAAGAACAGCAGACACAGGGGCAACAGGGCAACACTCATATATCAGTAAGCAAAAGCCGTCACTCATCTCTGTTCTCCACAAAACAAGATTTACTACTTTAAAAGCCTCTATCCGAATTATTAAATGCATCCAGCATCTGACTAGTTGGCAAGATACCACCCTTAAATAAGATGGATGGAAAAGTGAACAAGTATTATTTTTAAAAAGCCAAATACCTTAGAAAGGTAATTGCACATCGATAAAATGCTGATGATATCTCTTATGGATATCAGTTGGCAAGATACCAACCATAAACTAGATCGATAAGTGAACAACTAGTATTTATACAATTGACAAACAAATTCTGGATAAAGACGAGTGACTGGCCATACACTTTAAACAATATTGCATTGAAAACAAATAAATCTACACAAGACTATTGTATTATTAAGTATGTTTGAAAACTAGAAGGCGTTTTAAGAATGAACATGCCTTACTCCAAATGATAAATATCTAAACAATACTTTCAGTTCTTGAAAAAGAAAAGATCTCATTTACATTTAATTATTCTCAGTACGAAGATGCAATATTGTTCAAAGAAGAAGAATCATCATGAGCACAGAACTGCGATTTCAAGTGGAAGGATACCCACTAATGCAACAAGCCCTACTGACTCAGCCAAAAGTCCGAGCTTCCCTATTTTCCCCCCAATGTTAACTTATACAAACCCTTTGATTTTGAAATGAACACGCAAGTGTGCCTGATAGAAAATGCTACTACTGTTGTGGGCTGTCTGTCGCCTAATCGGAATCCATCTGGTCCAAGATTTCCTCACAGAGAGTACTAAGGACACTCCCACTTTCACATTTAAACAAGAACGCAACGTAAAATAGATTTCTGATTCACACTAATGCCCAAATTAAGAGCTTCATGGATAACCCTATCCTTACCCTCAGCCTGCCATGAGGTGGCCTAACCTTCATAGCTAACCTCCCTTGGGCACAACATAATGTGCTACAAGAAAATAACAGCCTTTCAAGGAAATAACGACATTCCGCTAATAAGAATATCATTGAAAAGTTACACCCAATGCTGGTGGTTAATTCTAGGCTTACAGTAGGCGCTCAGCAGAAAGACGAACCATCAGCCATCCTAGAAGCGAGGACGTTCAATTTGTCCTCCCAAGCACAATAAAATATATCGAATTTAATCATAAAGAAATTATCACACTCCCCCTAATTGATTATTTAAAAAATATTACGTTGGAAACAAATGTTATCACAATTTCACTCACATTTCCGCAACACCACACGCCGCCGCCATGATGCCAGATCCATAGTTGCAAGTTTGCCCACCAGGTAGCGCGGAAAACACACATCCGCCAACATGGCCGCCAGAAACCGCGAAAATTTATCCCATGGTTAAAACGCAGCTGCCGCCGCGCGAAAATTTAAACCGGAGAAGCGCCGTATGCATTACACAGAGGCAGAGGGAAGAGTAAAGTAGAGAAGGCGTTGCTCTCCTCCTAGCTTTCGCCTGCTTTCGCCCTTTGCCCCTACAGAGTCTCCCTGCACAACTACCGTCAATTTGGAGAGAAAAAAAAATTCGACCCAAAATCGTTTTCGGACGAACTGACCCTTGGGGGTAGGTCTATGGGCACGTTAGAGTCCCCCAGCACAACCCCCGTCATTTTGGAGCAAATTCGTTTGGGGCCGAAAATCGTTAAAAATGCAAAGGCTATAGCCTTTGCGTTTTTGCGATTTTCGGGCGAAATAAAATTGTCTCCGATTTCGACCAAACTCACAGGTTACCTTCTTCTGGGACCAAAAAACACAATGCAAGTCCTAGGAGTCCTATACTGGACTTCGTTAGTGAGAAAATAGGCCCTTAAACCACCCCGGCAGCACAAATTGCGCGCTATCAGGAATACTGCATTGCCTCGCAGACAAACCGGGTTTTCGGACGAACTGACCCTTGGGGATTGGTCTAGGGGTACGTTAGAGTCCCCGTGCACAACCCCCGTCATTTTGGAGCAAATTCGTTTGGGGCCGAAAATCGTTAAAAATGCAAAGGCTATAGCCTTTGCGTTTTTGCGATTTTCGGGCGAAATAAAATTGTCTCCGATTTCGACCAAACTCACAGGTTACCTTCTTCTGGGACCAAAAAACACAATGCAAGTCCTAGGAGTCCTATACTGGACTTCGTTAGTGAGAAAATAGGCCCTTAAACCACCCCGGCAGCACAAATTGCGCGCTATCAGGAATACTGCATTGCCTCGCAGACAAACCGGGTTTTCGGACGAACTGACCCTTGAGGTTGGTCTAGGGGTACGTTAGAGTCCCCAGCACAACCCCGTCATTTTGGAGCAAATTCGTTTGGGGCCGAAAATCGTTAAAAATGCAAAGGCTATAGCCTTTGCGTTTTTGCGATTTTCGGGCGAAATAAAATTGTCTCCGATTTCGACCAAACTCACAGGTTACCTTCTTCTGGGACCAAAAAACACAATGCAAGTCCTAGGAGTCCTATACTGGACTTCGTTAGTGAGAAAATAGGCCCTTAAACCACCCCGTCAGCACAAATTGCGCGCTATCAGGAATACTGCATTGCCTCGCAGACAAACCGGGTTTTCGGACGAACTGACCCTTGGGGGTTGGTCTAGGGGTACGTTACAGTCCCCAGCACAACCCCCGTCATTTTGGAGCAAATTCGTTTGGGGCCGAAAATCGTTAAAAATGCAAAGGCTATAGCCTTTGCGTTTTTGCGATTTTCGGGCGAAATAAAATTGTCTCCGATTTCGACCAAACTCACAGGTTACCTTCTTCTGGGACCAAAAAACACAATGCAAGTCCTAGGAGTCCTATACTGGACTTCGTTAGTGAGAAAATAGGCCCCTAAACCACCCCGGCAGCACAAATTGCGCGCTATCAGGAATACTGCATTGCCTCGCAGACAAACCGGGTTTTCGGACGAACTGACCCTTGGGGTTGGTCTAGGGTACGTTAGAGTCCCCAGCACAACCCCCGTCATTTTGGAGCAAATTCGTTTGGGGCCGAAAATCGTTAAAAATGCAAAGGCTATAGCCTTTGCGTTTTTGCGATTTTCGGGCGAAATAAAATTGTCTCCGATTTCGACCAAACTCACAGGTTACCTTCTTCTGGGACCAAAAAACACAATGCAAGTCCTAGGAGTCCTATACTGGACTTCGTTAGTGAGAAAATAGGCCCCTAAACCACCCCGGCAGCACAAATTGCGCGCTATCAGGAATACTGCATTGCCTCGCAGACAAACCGGGTTTTCGGACGAACTGACCCTTGGGGTTGGTCTAGGGGTACGTTTGAGTCCCCCAGCACAACCCCCGTCATTTTGGAGCAAATTCGTTTGGGGCCGAAAATCGTTAAAAATGCAAAGGCTATAGCCTTTGCGTTTTTGCGATTTTCGGGCGAAATAAAATTGTCTCCGATTTCGACCAAACTCACAGGTTACCTTCTTCTGGGACCAAAAAACACAATGCAAGTCCTAGGAGTCCTATACTGGACTTCGTTAGTGAGAAAATAGGCCCTTAAACCACCCCGGCAGCACAAATTGCGCGCTATCAGGAATACTGCATTGCCTCGCAGACAAACCGGGTTTTCGGACGAACTGACCCATGGGGTTGGTCTAGGGGTACGTTACAGTCCCCAGCACAACCCCCGTCATTTTGGAGCAAATTCGTTTGGGGCCGAAAATCGTTAAAAATGCAAAGGCTATAGCCTTTGCGTTTTTGCGATTTTCGGGCGAAATAAAATTGTCTCCGATTTCGACCAAACTCACAGGTTACCTTCTTCTGGGACCAAAAAACACAATGCAAGTCCTAGGAGTCCTATACTGGACTTCGTTAGTGAGAAAATAGGCCCCTAAACCACCCCGGCAGCACAAATTGCGCGCTATCAGGAATACTGCATTGCCTCGCAGACAAACCGGGTTTTCGGACGAACTGACCCTAGTGGGTTGGTCTAGGGGTACAATAGAGTCTCCCAGCACAACCCCCGTCATTTTGGAGCAAATTCGTTTGGGGCCGAAAATCGTTAAAAATGTAAAGGCTTTAGCCTTTGCGTTTTTGCGATTTTCGCGCGAAATAAAATTGTCTCCGATTTCGACCAAACTCACAGGTTACCTCCTTCTGGGACCAAAAACACAATGCAAGTCCTAGGAGTCCTATACTGGACTTCGTTAGTGAGAAAATAGGCCCTAAACCACCCCGGCAGCACAAATTGCGCGCTATCAGGAATACTGCATTTGCCTCGCAGACAAACCGGGTTTTCGGACGAACTGACCCATGGGGGTTGGTCTATGGTACGTGAGAGTCCCCATGGACACCCCCCGTCATTTTGGAGCAAATTCGTTTGGGGCCGAAAATCGTTAAAAATGCAAAGGCTATAGCCTTTGCGTTTTTGCGATTTTCGGGCGAAATAAAATTGTCTCCGATTTCGACCAAACTCACAGGTTACCTTCTTCTGGGACCAAAAAACACAATGCAAGTCCTAGGAGTCCTATACTGGACTTCGTTAGTGAGAAAATAGGCCCCTAAACCACCCCGGCAGCACAAATTGCGCGCTATCAGGAATACTGCATTGCCTCGCAGACAAACCGGGTTTTCGGACGAACTGACCCTTGGGGTTGGTCTAGGGGTACGTTAGAGTCCCCAGCACAACCCCCGTCATTTTGGAGCAAATTCGTTTGGGGCCGAAAATCGTTAAAAATGCAAAGGCTATAGCCTTTGCGTTTTTGCGATTTTCGGGCGAAATAAAATTGTCTCCGATTTCGACCAAACTCACAGGTTACCTTCTTCTGGGACCAAAAAACACAATGCAAGTCCTAGGAGTCCTATACTGGACTTCGTTAGTGAGAAAATAGGCCCCTAAACCACCCCGGCAGCACAAATTGCGCGCTATCAGGAATACTGCATTGCCTCGCAGACAAACCGGGTTTTCGGACGAACTGACCCTTGGGGTTGGTCTAGGGGTACGTTAGAGTCCCCAGCACAACCCCCGTCATTTTGGAGCAAATTCGTTTGGGGCCGAAAATCGTTAAAAATGCAAAGGCTATAGCCTTTGCGTTTTTGCGATTTTCGGGCGAAATAAAATTGTCTCCGATTTCGACCAAACTCACAGGTTACCTTCTTCTGGGACCAAAAACACAATGCAAGTCCTAGGAGTCCTATACTGGACTTCGTTAGTGAGAAAGTAGGCCCTTAAACCACCCCGGCAGCACAAATTGCGCGCTATCAGGAATACTGCATTGCCTCGCAGACAAACCGGGTTTTCCGACGAACTGACCCTTGGGGTTGGTCTAGGGGTACGTTAGAGTCCCCAGCACACCCCCCGTCATTTTGGAGCAAATTCGTTTGGGGCCGAAAATCGTTAAAAATGCAAAGGCTATAGCCTTTGCGTTTTTGCGAATTTCGGGCGAAATAAAATTGTCTCCGATTTCGACCAAACTCACAGGTTACCTACTTCTGGGACCAAAAACACAATGCAAGTCCTAGGAGTCCTATACTGACTTCGTTAGTGAGAAAATAGGCCCCTAAACCACCCCGGCAGCACAAATTGCGCGCTATCAGGAATACTGCATTGCCTCGCAGACAAACCGGGTTTTCGGACGAACTGACCCTTGGGGTTGGTCTAGGGGTACGTTAGAGTCCCCAGCACAACCCCCGTCATTTTGGAGCAAATTCGTTTGGGGCCGAAAATCGTTAAAAATGCAAAGGCTATAGCCTTTGCGTTTTTGCGATTTTCGGGCGAAATAAAATTGTCTCCGATTTCGACCAAACTCACAGGTTACCTTCTTCTGGGACCAAAAAACACAATGCAAGTCCTAGGAGTCCTATACTGGACTTCGTTAGTGAGAAAATAGGCCCCTAAACCACCCCGGCAGCACAAATTGCGCGCTATCAGGAATACTGCATTGCCTCGCAGACAAACCGGGTTTTCGGACGAACTGACCCTTGGGGTTGGTCTAGGGGTACGTTACAGTCCCCAGCACAACCCCCGTCATTTTGGAGCAAATTCGTTTGGGGCCGAAAATCGTTAAAAATGCAAAGGCTATAGCCTTTGCGTTTTTGCGATTTTCGGGCGAAATAAAATTGTCTCCGATTTCGACCAAACTCACAGGTTACCTTCTTCTGGGACCAAAAAACACAATGCAAGTCCTAGGAGTCCTATACTGGACTTCGTTAGTGAGAAAATAGGCCCCTAAACCACCCCGGCAGCACAAATTGCGCGCTATCAGGAATACTGCATTGCCTCGCAGACAAACCGGGTTTTCGGACGAACTGACCCTTGGGGTTGGTCTAGGGGTACGTTAGAGTCCCCAGCACAACCCCGTCATTTTGGAGCAAATTCGTTTGGGGCCGAAAATCGTTAAAAATGTAAAGGCTATAGCCTTTGCGTTTTTGCGATTTTCGGGCGAAATAAAATTGTCTCCAATTTCGACCAAACTCACAGGTTACCTTCTTCTGGGACCAAAAAACACATAGCAAGTCCTAGGAGCCCTATACCGGACTTTGCTAGCGAGAAAATAGGCCCCTAACCACCCCGCCAGCACAAATTGCGCGCTATCAGGAATACTGCATTTGCCTCGCAGACAAACCGGGTTTTCGGACGAACTGACCCTTGGGGGTTGGTCTAGGGTAACGTTAGAGTCCCCCTGCACAACCCCCGTCATTTTGGAGCAAATTCGTTTGGGGCCGAAAATCGTTAAAAATGCAAAGGCTATAGCCTTTGCGTTTTTGCGATTTTCGGGCGAAATAAAATTGTCTCCGATTTCGACCAAACTCACAGGTTACCTTCTTCTGGGACCAAAAAAACAATGCAAGTCCTAGGAGTCCTATACTGGACTTCGTTAGTGAGAAAATAGGCCCTTAAACCACCCCGGCAGCACAAATTGCGCGCTATCAGGAATACTGCATTGCCTCGCAGACAAACCGGGTTTTCGGACGAACTGACCCTTGGGGGTTGGTCTAGGGGTACGTTACAGTCCCCCAGCACAACACCCGTCATTTTGGAGCAAATTCGTTTGGGGCCGAAAATCGTTAAAAATGCAAAGGCTATAGCCTTTGCGTTTTTGCGATTTTCGGGCGAAATAAAATTGTCTCCGATTTCGACCAAACTCACAGGTTACCTTCTTCTGGGACCAAAAAACACAATGCAAGTCCTAGGAGTCCTATACTGGACTTCGTTAGTGAGAAAATAGGCCCTTAAACCACCCCGGCAGCACAAATTGCGCGCTATCAGGAATACTGCATTGCCTCGCAGACAAACCGGGTTTTCGGACGAACTGACCCTTGGGGGTTGGTCTAGGGGTACAATAGAGTCCCCCAGCACAACCCCCGTCATTTTGGAGCAAATTCGTTTGGGGCCGAAAATCGTTAAAAATGCAAAGGCTATAGCCTTTGCGTTTTTGCGATTTTCGGGCGAAATAAAATTGTCTCCGATTTCGACCAAACTCACAGGTTACCTTCTTCTGGGACCAAAAAACACAATGCAAGTCCTAGGAGTCCTATACTGGACTTCGTTAGTGAGAAAATAGGCCCTTAAACCACCCCGGCAGCACAAATTGCGCGCTATCAGGAATACTGCATTGCCTCGCAGACAAACCGGGATTTCGGACGAACTGACCCTTGGGGGTTGGTCTAGGAGTACGTTACAGTCCCCAGCACAACCCCGCATTTTGGAGCAAATTCGTTTGGAGCCAAAAATCGTTAAAAATGCAAAGGCTATAGCCTTTGCGTTTTTGCGATTTTCGGGCGAAATAAAATTGTCTCCGATTTCGACCAAACTCACAGGTTACCTTCTTCTGGGACCAAAAAACACAATGCAAGTCCTAGGAGTCCTATACTGGACTTCGTTAGTGAGAAAATAGGCCCTTAAACCACCCCGGCAGCACAAATTGCGCGCTATCAGGAATACTGCATTGCCTCGCAGACAAACCGGGTTTTCGGACGAACTGACCCTTGGGGGTTGGTCTAGGGGTACAATAGAGTCCCCCAGCACAACCCCCGTCATTTTGGAGCAAATTCGTTTGGGGCCGAAAATCGTTAAAAATGCAAAGGCTATAGCCTTTGCGTTTTTGCGATTTTCGGGCGAAATAAAATTGTCTCCGATTTCGACCAAACTCACAGGTTACCTTCTTCTGGGACCAAAAAACACAATGCAAGTCCTAGGAGTCCTATACTGGACTTCGTTAGTGAGAAAATAGGCCCCTAAACCACCCCGGCAGCACAAATTGCGCGCTATCAGGAATACTGCATTGCCTCGCAGACAAACCGGGTTTTCGGACGAACTGACCCTTGGGGGTTGGTCTAGGGGTACGTTACAGTCCCCCAGCACAACCCCCGTCATTTTGGAGCAAATTCGTTTGGGGCCGAAAATCGTTAAAAATGCAAAGGCTATAGCCTTTGCGTTTTTGCGATTTTCGGGCGAAATAAAATTGTCTCCGATTTCGACCAAACTCACAGGTTACCTTCTTCTGGGACCAAAAAACACAATGCAAGTCCTAGGAGTCCTATACTGGACTTCGTTAGTGAGAAAATAGGCCCCTAAACCACCCCGGCAGCACAAATTGCGCGCTATCAGGAATACTGCATTGCCTCGCAGACAAACCGGGTTTTCGGACGAACTGACCCTTGGGGGTTGGTCTAGGGGTACGTTACAGTCCCCCAGCACAACCCCCGTCATTTTGGAGCAAATTCGTTTGGGGCCGAAAATCGTTAAAAATGCAAAGGCTATAGCCTTTGCGTTTTTGCGATTTTCGGGCGAAATAAAATTGTCTCCGATTTCGACCAAACTCACAGGTTACCTTCTTCTGGGACCAAAAAACACAATGCAAGTCCTAGGAGTCCTATACTGGACTTCGTTAGTGAGAAAATAGGCCCCTAAACCACCCCGGCAGCACAAATTGCGCGCTATCAGGAATACTGCATTGCCTCGCAGACAAACCGGGTTTTCGGACGAACTGACCCTTGGGGGTTGGTCTAGGGGTACGTTAGAGTCCCCCAGCACAACCCCCGTCATTTTGGAGCAAATTCGTTTGGGGCCGAAAATCGTTAAAAATGCAAAGGCTATAGCCTTTGCGTTTTTGCGATTTTCGGGCGAAATAAAATTGTCTCCGATTTCGACCAAACTCACAGGTTACCTTCTTCTGGGACCAAAAAACACAATGCAAGTCCTAGGAGTCCTATACTGGACTTCGTTAGTGAGAAAATAGGCCCCTAAACCACCCCGGCAGCACAAATTGCGCGCTATCAGGAATACTGCATTGCCTCGCAGACAAACCGGGTTTTCGGACGAACTGACCCTTGGGGGTTGGTCTAGGGGTACGTTAGAGTCCCCCAGCACAACCCCCGTCATTTTGGAGCAAATTCGTTTGGGGCCGAAAATCGTTAAAAATGCAAAGGCTATAGCCTTTGCGTTTTTGCGATTTTCGGGCGAAATAAAATTGTCTCCGATTTCGACCAAACTCACAGGTTACCTTCTTCTGGGACCAAAAAACACAATGCAAGTCCTAGGAGTCCTATACTGGACTTCGTTAGTGAGAAAATAGGCCCCTAAACCACCCCGGCAGCACAAATTGCGCGCTATCAGGAATACTGCATTGCCTCGCAGACAAACCGGGTTTTCGGACGAACTGACCCTTGGGGTTGGTCTAGGGGTACGTTACAGTCCCCCAGCACAACCCCCGTCATTTTGGAGCAAATTCGTTTGGGGCCGAAAATCGTTAAAAATGCAAAGGCTATAGCCTTTGCGTTTTTGCGATTTTCGGGCGAAATAAAATTGTCTCCGATTTCGACCAAACTCACAGGTTACCTTCTTCTGGGACCAAAAAACACAATGCAAGTCCTAGGAGCCCTATACTGGACTTCGTTAGTGAGAAAATAGGCCCCTAAACCACCCCGGCAGCACAAATTGCGCGCTATCAGGAATACTGCATTGCCTCGCAGACAAACCGGGATTTCGGACGAACTGACCCTTGGGGTTGGTCTAGGGGTACGTTAGAGTCCCCAGCACAACCCCGTCATTTTGGAGCAAATTCGTTTGGGGCCGAAAATCGTTAAAAATGCAAAGGCTATAGCCTTTGCGTTTTTGCGATTTTCGGGCGAAATAAAATTGTCTCCGATTTCGACCAAACTCACAGGTTACCTTCTTCTGGGACCAAAAAAATCAATGCAAGTCCTAGGAGTCCTATACTGGACTTCGTTAGTGAGAAAATAGGCCCTTAAACCACCCCGGCAGCACAAATTGCGCGCTATCAGAAATACTGCATTGCCTCGCAGACAAACCGGGTTTTCGGACGAACTGACCCTTGGGGTTGGTCTAGGGGTACGTTAGAGTCCCCAGCCCACCCCCCGCCATTTTGAACCAAATTCGTTTGGGGCCGAAAATCGTTAAAAATGCAAAGGCTATAGCCTTTGGGTTTTTGCGATTTTCGGGCGAAATAAAATTGTCTCCGATTTCGACCAAACTCACAGGTTACCTTCTTCTGGGACCAAAAAACACAATGCAAGTCCTAGGAGTCCTATACTGGACTTCGTTAGTGAGAAAATAGGCCCCTAAACCACCCCGGCAGCACAAATTGCGCGCTATCAGGAATACTGCATTGCCTCGCAGACAAACCGGGTTTTCGGACGAACTGACCCTTGGGGTTGGTCTAGGGGTACGTTACAGTCCCCAGCACAACCCCCGTCATTTTGGAGCAAATTCGTTTAGGGCCGAAAATCGTTAAAAATGCAAAGGCTATAGCCTTTGCGTTTTTGCGATTTTCGGGCGAAATAAAATTGTCTCCGATTTCGACCAAACTCACAGGTTACCTTCTTCTGGGACCAAAAACACAATGCAAGTCCTAGGAGTCCTATACCGGACTTCGTTAGTGAGAAAATAGGCCCCTAAACCACCCCGCCAGCACAAATTGCGCGCTATCAGGAATACTGCATTGCCTCGCAGACAAACCGGGTTTTCGGACGAACTGACCCTTGGGGGTTGGTCTAGGGGTACGTTAGAGTCCCCATGCACAACCCCCGTCATTTTGGAGCAAATTCGTTTGGGGCCGAAAATCGTTAAAAATGCAAAGGCTATAGCCTTTGCGTTTTTGCGATTTTCGGGCGAAATAAAATTGTCTCCGATTTCGACCAAACTCACAGGTTACCTTCTTCTGGGACCAAAAAACACAATGCAAGTCCTAGGAGTCCTATACTGGACTTCGTTAGTGAGAAAATAGGCCCTTAAACCACCCCGGCAGCACAAATTGCGCGCTATCAGGAATACTGCATTGCCTCGCAGACAAACCGGGTTTTCGGACGAACTGACCCTTAGAGGTTGGTCTAGGGGTACGTTACAGTCCCCAGCACAACCCCCGTCATTTTGGAGCAAATTCGTTTGGGGCCGAAAATCGTTAAAAATGCAAAGGCTATAGCCTTTGCGTTTTTGCGATTTTCGGGCGAAATAAAATTGTCTCCGATTTCGACCAAACTCACAGGTTACCTTCTTCTGGGACCAAAAACACAATGCAAGTCCTAGGAGTCCTATACTGGACTTCGTTAGTGAGAAAATAGGCCCTAAACCACCCCGGCAGCACAAATTGCGCGCTATCAGGAATACTGCATTGCCTCGCAGACAAACCGGGTTTTCGGACGAACTGACCCTTGGGGGTTGGTCTAGGGGTACGTTACAGACCCCCAGCACAACCCCCGTCATTTTGGAGCAAATTCGTTTGGGGCCGAAAATCGTTAAAAATGCAAAGGCTATAGCCTTTGCGTTTTTGCGATTTTCGGGCGAAATAAAATTGTCTCCGATTTCGACCAAACTCACAGGTTACCTTCTTCTGGGACCAAAAAACACAATGCAAGTCCTAGGAGTCCTATACTGGACTTCGTTAGTGAGAAAATAGGCCCTTAAACCACCCCGGCAGCACAAATTGCGCGCTATCAGGAATACTGCATTGCCTCGCAGACAAACCGGGATTTCGGACGAACTGACCCTTGGGGGTTGGTCTAGGGGTACAATAGAGTCCCCCAGCACAACCCCCGTCATTTTGGAGCAAATTCGTTTGGGGCCGAAAATCGTTAAAAATGCAAAGGCTATAGCCTTTGCGTTTTTGCGATTTTCGGGCGAAATAAAATTGTCTCCGATTTCGACCAAACTCACAGGTTACCTTCTTCTGGGACCAAAAAACACAATGCAAGTCCTAGGAGTCCTATACTGGACTTCGTTAGTGAGAAAATAGGCCCCTAAACCACCCCGGCAGCACAAATTGCGCGCTATCAGGAATACTGCATTGCCTCGCAGACAAACCGGGTTTTCGGACGAACTGACCCTTGGGGTTGGTCTAGGGTACGTTAGAGTCCCCCAGCACAACCCCTGTCATTTTGGAGCAAATTCGTTTGGGGCCGAAAATCGTTAAAAATGCAAAGGCTATAGCCTTTGCGTTTTTGCGATTTTCGGGCGAAATAAAATTGTCTCCGATTTCGACCAAACTCACAGGTTACCTTCTTCTGGGACCAAAAAACACAATGCAAGTCCTAGGAGTCCTATACTGGACTTCGTTAGTGAGAAAATAGGCCCTTAAACCACCCCGGCAGCACAAATTGCGCGCTATCAGGAATACTGCATTGCCTCGCAGACAAACCGGGTTTTCGGACGAACTGACCCTTGGGGGTTGGTCTAGGGGTACGTTAGAGTCCCCCAGCACAACCCCCGTCATTTTGGAGCAAATTCGTTTGGGGCCGAAAATCGTTAAAAATGCAAAGGCTATAGCCTTTGCGTTTTTGCGATTTTCGGGCGAAATAAAATTGTCTCCGATTTCGACCAAACTCACAGGTTACCTTCTTCTGGGACCAAAAAACACAATGCAAGTCCTAGGAGTCCTATACTGGACTTCGTTAGTGAGAAAATAGGCCCTTAAACCACCCCGGCAGCACAAATTGCGCGCTATCAGGAATACTGCATTGCCTCGCAGACAAACCGGGTTTTCGGACGAACTGACCCTTGGGGTTGGTCTAGGGGTACGTTACAGTCCCTCAGCACAACCCCCGTCATTTTGGAGCAAATTCGTTTGGGGCCGAAAATCGTTAAAAATGCAAAGGCTATAGCCTTTGCGTTTTTGCGATTTTCGGGCGAAATAAAATTGTCTCCGATTTCGACCAAACTCACAGGTTACCTTCTTCTGGGACCAAAAAACACAATGCAAGTCCTAGGAGTCCTATACTGGACTTCGTTAGTGAGAAAATAGGCCCTTAAACCACCCCGGCAGCACAAATTGCGCGCTATCAGGAATACTGCATTGCCTCGCAGACAAACCGGGTTTTCGGACGAACTGACCCTTAGGGTTGGTCTAGGGTACGTTAGAGTCCCCAGCACAACCCCGTCATTTTGGAGCAAATTCGTTTGGGGCCGAAAATCGTTAAAAATGCAAAGGCTATAGCCTTTGCGTTTTTGCGATTTTCGGGCGAAATAAAATTGTCTCCGATTTCGACCAAACTCACAGGTTACCTCCTTCTGGGACCAAAAACACAATGCAAGTCCTAGGAGTCCTATACTGGACTTCGTTAGTGAGAAAATAGGCCCCTAAACCACCCCGGCAGCACAAATTGCGCGCTATCAGGAATACTGCATTGCCTCTCAGACAAACCGGGTTTCGGACGAACTGACCCTTGGGGTTGGTCTAGGGTACGTTACAGAGTCCCCAGCACAACCCCCGTCATTTTGGAGCAAATTCGTTTGGGGCCGAAAATCGTTAAAAATGCAAAGGCTATAGCCTTTGCGTTTTTGCGATTTTCGGGCGAAATAAAATTGTCTCCGATTTCGACCAAACTCACAGGTTACCTTCTTCTGGGACCAAAAACACAATGCAAGTCCTAGGAGTCCTATACTGGACTTCGTTAGTGAGAAAATAGGCCCTTAAACCACCCCGGCAGCACAAATTGCGCGCTATCAGGAATACTGCATTGCCTCGCAGACAAACCGGGTTTTCGGACGAACTGACCCTTGGGGGTTGGTCTAGGGGTACGTTAGAGTCCCCCAGCACAACCCCCGTCATTTTGGAGCAAATTCGTTTGGGGCCGAAAATCGTTAAAAATGCAAAGGCTATAGCCTTTGCGTTTTTGCGATTTTCGGGCGAAATAAAATTGTCTCCGATTTCGACCAAACTCACAGGTTACCTTCTTCTGGGACCAAAAAACACAATGCAAGTCCTAGGAGTCCTATACTGGACTTCGTTAGTGAGAAAATAGGCCCCTAAACCACCCCGGCAGCACAAATTGCGCGCTATCAGGAATACTGCATTGCCTCGCAGACAAACCGGGTTTTCGGACGAACTGACCCTTGGGGGTTGGTCTAGGGGTACGTTACAGTCCCCCAGCACAACCCCTTCATTTTGGAGCAAATTCGTTTGGGGCCGAAAATCGTTAAAAATGCAAAGGCTATAGCCTTTGCGTTTTTGCGATTTTCGGGCGAAATAAAATTGTCTCCGATTTCGACCAAACTCACAGGTTACCTTCTTCTGGGACCAAAAAACACAATGCAAGTCCTAGGAGTCCTATACTGGACTTCGTTAGTGAGAAAATAGGCCCTAAACCACCCCGGCAGCACAAATTGCGCGCTATCAGGAATACTGCATTGCCTCGCAGACAAACCGGGTTTTCGGACGAACTGACCCTTGGGGTTGGTCTAGGGTACAATAGAGTCCCCAGCACAACCCCGTCATTTTGGAGCAAATTCGTTTGGGGCCGAAAATCGTTAAAAATGCAAAGGCTATAGCCTTTGCGTTTTTGCGATTTTCGGGCAAAATAAAATTGTCTCCGATTTCGACCAAACTCACAGGTGACCTTCTTCTGGGACCAAAAAAACAATGCAAGTCCTAGGAGTCCTATACTGGACTTCGTTAGTGAGAAAATAGGCCCTTAAACCACCCCGGCAGCACAAATTGCGCGCTATCAGGAATACTGCATTGCCTCGCAGACAAACCGGGTTTTCGGACGAACTGACCCTTGGGGTTGGTCTAGGGGTACGTTACAGTCCCCAGCACAACCCCCGTCATTTTGGAGCAAATTCGTTTGGGGCCGAAAATCGTTAAAAATGCAAAGGCTATAGCCTTTGCGTTTTTGCGATTTTCGGGCGAAATAAAATTGTCTCCGATTTCGACTTAACTCACAGGTTACCTTCTTCTGGGACCAAAAAAAAAACAATGCAAGTCCTAGGAGTCCTATACTGGACTTCGTTAGTGAGAAAATAGGCCCTTAAACCACCCCGGCAGCACAAATTGCGCGCTATCAGGAATACTGCATTGCCTCGCAGACAAACCGGGTTTTCGGACGAACTGACCCTTGGGGGTTGGTCTAGGGTACGTTACAGTCCCCAGCACAACCCCCGTCATTTTGGAGCAAATTCGTTTGGGGCCGAAAATCGTTAAAAATGCAAAGGCTATAGCCTTTGCGTTTTTGCGATTTTCGGGCGAAATAAAATTGTCTCCGATTTCGACCAAACTCACAGGTTACCTTCTTCTGGGACCAAAAAACACAATGCAAGTCCTAGGAGTCCTATACTGGACTTCGTTAGTGAGAAAATAGGCCCTTAAACCACCCCGGCAGCACAAATTGCGCGCTATCAGGAATACTGCATTGCCGCGCAGACAAACCGGGTTTTTGGACGAACTGACCCTTAGGGGTTAGTCTAGGGGTACGTTAGAGTCCCCAGCACAACCCCGTCATTTTGGAGCAAATTCGTTTGGGGCCGAAAATCGTTAAAAATGCAAAGGCTATAGCCTTTGCGTTTTTGCGATTTTCGGGCGAACAAAATTGTCTCCGATTTCGACCAAACTCACAGGTTACCTTCTTCTGGGACCAAAAACACAATGCAAGTCCTAGGAGCCCTATACTGGACTTCGTTAGTGAGAAAATAGGCCCCTAAACCACCCCGGCAGCACAAATTGCGCGCTATCAGGAATACTGCATTGCCTCGCAGACAAACCGGGATTTCGGACGAACTGACCCTTGGGGGTTTGTCTAGGGGTGCGTTAGGGTCCCCCTGCACAACCCCCGTCACTTTGGAGCAACATTATTTTTCGGCCAAAAATCGTTAAAAATGCAAAGGCTATAGCCTTTGCGTTTTTGCGATTTTCGGGCGAAATAAAATTGTCTCCGATTTCGACCAAACTCACAGGTTACCTTCTTCTGGGACCAAAAAACACAATGCAAGTCCTAGGAGTCCTATACTGGACTTCGTTAGTGAGAAAATAGGCCCTTAGACCACCCCGGCAGCACAAATTGCGCGCTATCAGGAATACTGCATTGCCTCGCAGACAAACCGGGATTTCGGACGAACTGACCCTTGGGGGTTGGTCTAGGGGTACGTTAGAGTCCCCCAGCACAACCCCCGTCATTTTGGAGCAAATTCGTTTGGGGCCGAAAATCGTTAAAAATGCAAAGGCTATAGCCTTTGCGTTTTTGCGATTTTCGGGCGAAATAAAATTGTCTCCGATTTCGACCAAACTCACAGGTTACCTCCTTCTGGGACCAAAAAACACATAGCAAATCCTAGGAGTCCTATACCGGACTTCGTTAGTGAGAAAATAGGTCCCTACGCCACCTCGCCCGAACACACTGCGCGCTATCAGGAATATTGAATTGCCTCGCAGACAAACCGGGTTTTCGGACGAACTGACCCTTAGGGGTTAGTCTAGGGGTACGTTAGAATTCCCCCGCACAACCCTCCTCATATTGAAGCAAATTCGTTTGGGGCCGAAAATCGTTAAAAATGCAAAGGCTATAGCCTTTGCGTTTTTGCGATTTTCGGGCGAAAAAAAATTGTCTCCGATCTCGACCAATCCCACAGGCTACCCTCGGGGGTTGGTCTAGGCGTGCGTTAAAGTCCTGCTGCACAACCCCCGTCACTTTGGAGCAACAATATCTTTCGGCCAAAAATCGTAAAAAAGGAAAGGCTATAGCCTTTGCGGTTTTGCGATTTTCGGTCGGAAAAAAATTGTCTCCGATGTCGACCAAACTCACAGGCTACCCTCGGGAGTTGGTCTAAGGGTGCATCAGAGTCCCCCTGCACAACCCCCGTCACTTTGGAGCAACATTATTTTTCGGCCAAAAATCGTAAAAATGCAAAGGCTATAGCCTTTGCGTTTTTGCGACTTTCGGGCGAAAAAAATTGTCTCCGATTTTGACCAAACTCACAGGTTACCTCCTTCTTGGACCAAAATGCATCCTAGAGTCCCCTGCACAACCCCGTCACTTTGGAGCAAATTATTTTTCGGCCAAAATCGTAAAAATGCAAAGGCTACAGCCTTTGCTTTTTTGCGATTTTCGCAGACAAAATTGTCTCTGATTTCGACCAAACTCACAGGCTACCCTCGGGGGTTGGTCTAGGCGTACGTTAGAGTCCTCCTGCACAACCCCCGTCACTTTGGAGCAACATTATTTTTCTGCCAAAAATCGTTAAAAAGGAAAGGCTATAGCCTTTGTGTTTTTGCGATTTTCGGCCGAACGAAAATGGACTCCGATTTCGACAAAACTCACAGGCTACCCTCGGGAGTTGGTCTAAGGGTGCATCAGAGTCCCCCTGCACAACCCCCGTCACTTTGGAGCAACATTATTTTTCGGCCAAAAATCGTAAAAATGCAAAGGCTATAGCCTTAGCGTTTTTGCGATTTTCGGCCGAACAAAAATGGATTTCGAGTTCGACCAAACTCACAGGCTAACCTCGGGGGTTGGTCTGGGGGTGCGTTAGAGTCCTCCTGCACAACCCCCGTCACTTTGGTGCAACATTAGTCTTCGGCCGAAAATCGTAAAAATGCAAAGGTTATAGCCTTTGCGGTTTTGCGATTTTCGGTCGGAAAAAAATTGTCTCCGATGTCGACCAAACTCACAGGTTACCTCCTCCTGGGATCAAAAAACACATAGCAAGTCCTAGGAGTCCTATTCCGGACTTCGTTCGTGAGACCAGCATCCCTTAGGTGGTGTTCTCAGCACCCGAACCTAAATTAACTGTTCCGCAAAGTTTAGCCAGCCCCACCCACGCGTTGCGGTCTGCTGCGGTACCACTCTGCGCGGTGCAGGCCGTAAAGCACGAGTATATTTACTCTTGCGCTCTCCTCCTCTTACCAGCTGTAGGAGCAAGAGAGGTGGGGGGGACGGGAGGGGGGGAGGGGGAGAGGGGGGATTAGCCGCGACAGGAAGGTCTTTAATGGCATTTCGCCGCGGAAAGAAAAAAGCGCAGGGGAAGTGGCGTTATTGGAGCGGGTGTGCCTGGGGCGGGCCGGGCCGGGCCGGGCCGGGCGGGAGTCACATCAGTGACGGACCACTGAGCACTTGGCGACGGCCCGGCCCGGCGTACCCTCACTTATTACCCCAGACCAGCGCCGCCGCGCCGCCCCCGCCGTACCGCCCGTCTCTCTCGCACTCGTGCTGACAGGTGGAAGGGGACAGGGACGGGAGGTTTCCGAGAGGGAGAGAGAGGGAGGAACTGCGCCCTTATGGTCCACGTCAGGAACGGGGGCCCGGCCAGGCCGCCCTAATCACCTCCCCGCCGGCGGAGGAGGCCCGCTCGGCCCCACCCCGCCCCGCACCGCCCCGCCAACCGTGGGAGACTTCCGGCAGAGTAAGAAATGAGTCATGTAACTCGACGGGCATTATTGGCTGGCTCACTTGCAGTATTTAGCGGAGAGAGAGAATTACGGAGATATGCAGATGGGAGCTAGGAGCAAACCTATAACGTCTATAACCACCCCAAGTACAAGAAGAACGACTTCCTCGCTCCTGTCGACTGAGATAAAACTCACATCCGCGACATGACGGCCCCCTCTGTTCTTAAAATCAAACTGTGTGCTTAGCACACTGTTTAATCAGTGTGCTTGTAGGCATGCTGATTAAACAGTGTGCTTGGACAAGCATGCTGTTTAAACAGTGTGCTTGGACAAGCATGCTGTTTAAACAGTGTGCTTGGGCAAGCATGCTGATTAAACAGTGTGCTAAGCATGCGGATTTATCAGCGTGTCTACACAAGCACACTGTTTAAACAGCATGCTTGCCCAAGCACACTGTTTAATCAGCATGCTTGTCCAAGCACACTGTTTAATCAGCATGCCTACAAGCAAACTGATTAAACAGTGTGCTAAGCACACAGTTTGATTTCCAGTGTGCAGCTCACCGGCGCCGTGCCCTCAGCGAATACCATTTATTTGTTCACTGGGAAAAACGTGACATGACACGGCCCTGCCCGGCCCGGCCCTGGCCTACCCCTATCACCTTCTCACGCTCTGCTCGCCTTGTTGGCACAGTGGCGGGCGCGGGGCGGGGCGGGGCGGGGCGGGGCGGGGCGGGGCGGCAGGGCGGGGCGGGGCAGGGCGGGGCGGGGCGAGGCGGGGCGGGCGGGGCAGGGCAGGGCAGGGCGGGCGCGGGGCGGCGCGGGGCGGGCGCGCGAGCTGCCCGGCGAGCGTAGCGGGAGCATAGCAGAGCGGAGCGTGTTGTGTTGGCCACGGCGCCACGGCGGTGCCGTACCCGGCCTTCGGCAGGCTGCGGATAGCACAACGGGCGGGGCGGGGCGGGGCGGGGCGGGGCGGGGCGGGGCGGGGCGGGGCGCGACGCGGCAAGGCTGATTATCTCCACACACCACCCTACTCGGGCAGAAATGGAGTGGAAGGGGCTGTAAGTGTCTTCGCTAATGCGCTACGCCGCGCCACGCCACGGCCTCGCACCAGCGCCGTGCAAAATAAAATGGAATAAGAAATTTTTTGGCAACAATCTTCCCCTATCGATTGTACTTTATCGAGCTTGAAGCACCCAGATAGGGCGGACGGGCGAGAGCGAGAGTGAGTGAGAGAGGGAAAGAGAGAGGCGGATGCAAATGCCCTGGAATAAAAAGAGATAACGAGTTTTTGGTAATTTAAGTGCTGTGGAGTGGAAGCGGCCCCCGGCGGCGGCGGGCGTGGCCGTGGCGAGGCCAGGCGGGGCGGGGCGGGGCGGGGCGGGGCGGGGCGGGGCGGGGGGGGGGGGGGGGGGGGGGGCGGGGCCCGGGGGTACAGCAGGGCCCGCAGGGGGCCCGCATCACTTTATTTCTCAATTTCTGGCGAAAGGTGGCGACAGGGTGAAGGAATGAAAGGCGAAGGCTTGGCATGCCGTCGATACTGAAAGTGGCGTTCCTGACGCCCCGCCCCGCCCCGCCCCGCCCAGCCCCGCCCGACCCCGCCCCGCACTTTACCCCCGCGGACGTATCGTATAGCCCGCTGCTGCGGCCGCACTGACTGACACGCGCAGAGGGCGGGGCGGGGAAGACTTGCTAAATGCAATTAAAATGACTAGGGAGTCAAAATGAACAGGTGAAGAGAGCCGGAGGGGGGGGGGGGCAAAGTTCGGCCCGTTAAATGTTCACATGATCGACGGGGGCAGAGAGGGATGGAAAGTGGGTCCGTTAACATCGAACGGATGGTCGAGAAAGAGTGTGATACTTTAGCCGGCACCTTTTCGGCGATATATTTTGAACAAGAGGGGGGATATATAACAAAAACATATTCATATATGTTGATTAGAAAGCTGTAAGTACTCTGGATTTTCGTGACCTTCTCAACTGAAGTGCTCAAACCACTCCTTTGTGCACTAAAATAATGTCCGTTACAAAATAACTTAAACGCAAATTATTTGAGGGCAAAAGTAGTAGTTCGGACACTTTGGGTGATCAGGCAACGAAAATTTAGTGGACTGACGTCTTTCTAATAACCATATGAATATGTTTTAATTATATCTCGCGTATGATGCAGATTTTTGTATTGTGTGTTAAAATTATGTACGAATCATCCAAAATTCCGTAAAATTGATATAGTATTTTCTGTATCAGATACAAAAGTTTGTACAACAAGTGTTATGTTAATTACTGCATAACAATATACAGAATTTTGCACTGATTTTTTTAGAGTGTATCCTCGCGTTTAAAAGATACTGCCGAAGAGGTGAAAAAAAAATGTCGGTTATGTTATCACACTTTGCGCCGAGGACAGTTTAAAGTGTCAACGCTAGGGCACTCTCTAACACTGGCGTTACTCACTCACACTCCACTGGAAAGCACGCATAACATGTGCTGAGCGCATCACCCGGGCCGGGCGCCTGCAGGGTAGGCTTCCCGCCGGTGTGGCTGCAGTCGGGCTGCCTAGCCGCCTGCGGTCAGGCGGCGGCGGTCGCTCGACACCCAACGCTCCGGCAGGCAGGCAGGCGAGGCCTAGGCTCGTGAAGCAGGGGTGCATCTGGAAAGGAGAGATCTGTGTTAGTCGTATCGCGCCGCCATCTTCGATTTACAATGTTAACACAAGAGTGCATAGCAGTGTCAAACGCCCATTCTTATAAGAAGAACACGGGGTTTGTCGTGATGCAAATTTACTTGAAACAAGAAAATGTTGTTGCTGACAGCAAGAGAATTTTCTTGTTTCAATTACATTATCTTGTTACAGTAATTAAAAGTTGTAGGACACTTCGTTCCTCACACAAAACAAGCGCAAGACCCACCACCTCGTAGCAAGAGGTGTAGGGGACAGTTTAAGCTGTGAGAGACCGTCCCATTAAAGAAAAGCTTCCCAGAACAACCAATGATAGATGTCAGTTGGTCAGTGGGTCAGTCAGTGAGACAGTCAGCGAGTCGAGAGTTGATGCGTTCACTGTGAGAAATGTTTGTGAGGGTTACGGGAAAATTTTCCATGATATAAAATGTCGTAAAGTTACGATACCACATAGTAAAATTACAAAATTTTATAAGGACACTTGGTATCGACTTGTGATTCTTAAAATAGCACAAATAGACTTTCGTAAATTTACGATTACGATCGTAAAGTTACAACACCATTTATAAATCACAAATTACGAAAAAAAAGTCGTACATTTACAAAGATTTTTTTTAAAGTGATCAGTCCGTGTCGGTAAGCAAGTCAGTCAGTCAGTCAGTCAGTCAGTCAGTCAGTCAGTCAGTCAGTCAGTCAATCTCCAGACCTGTTCGCACACTCCTCAAGGTGTCCGTCCGCCTGCGTCACCGACCGGCGCCCAGCCCGGGGCGGTCTTTGACCCCGATCCCAGCCGGCAGAACGCCCTTCCCTTCTGCCCGCCACCAGGTCGAGCCGAGCCGAGCCGAGCCGAGCCGAGCCGAGCCGAGCCAAGCCGAGCCGAGCCGAGCCGAGCCGAGCCGAGCCGAGCCGAGCCGAGCCGAGCCGAGCCGAGCCGAGCCGAGCCGAGCCGAGCCGAGCCTGCACCTCCCCGCCCGCAGCCAGCTGGGCTATCGACTGCGCCGGTGCGGCCGGGCCGGGCGCGCCCACCCCCAGCCCGCGCCGCCACCCCCTGCGCGCGGCCTGTTGAGCGGGTTGCCTAGGCGCCGCCTGTTGCTGCCGGGCGGGCTGCCTACCTCCAGGGGCCGTGGGTTGGCGCCGCGCCGCCTCGCCGCGGTGCGCTGAGGTTTGCCGCCCTCGCAGGGGCTGACCTCCGCTCGGCCCCCGGCGCGTGAGCAGGCCCAGGCCGGGCCGCCCGGCGCCTGCCGAGGTAGCCTCGCAGCCGGGCCTCTCCTCAGCGGGAGCGAAACAAATAAGACATCGCAATGGCGTGGTGTCGTTTTGGAAAGGATTACAACCACATTATTTACCGGTTGGCCACCTCTCTGTGGCAATAACCCGTGCCCAACAGCCAACCCTCCGCTCCCCTCTGCCACCGCGCCGGCTGCGGTGCGCCGGCCCGCATCTCTCCTCTCTCTCTCTCTCTCTCTCTCTCTCTCTCTCTCTCTCTCTCTCTCTCTCTCTCTCTCTCTCTCTCTCTCTCTCTCTCGTGATGCGTCCGCAGGGGGTGATTAGCAGCATGCTGGCCTCGCAGCTTTCAATTACGTCCAGGAGAGTTATTGTGGCGGGTTGTCGTTGCGGGTAGCGCGGTGGGGTGAGTGGAGAAAGGAACGGGGCCGATTACAATAATTCTGGAACGAACATTTTTTTTTTCATTATTGGAGCCGATATTCCGGTCTGTGATTTTAGTACGAGCAGTTCTCATAAATAAAAATAAATAAACACGCAATGAAATGATGGGGTAAGAAGATCTGGGTCTGGATGGAAGCAAGGGTCACGTGGAAGCTAGGCTGGGTATGTAGGTGGAGTGAGAGAAATAGATATCCATAAGTACTCGAATGACCTACTTACACAGACACACACAGACACACAGAGAGGCGGCACGTGGCGGGCTGAGGCTGCACGTGGCTCGCGGGGCGTGGTGGGGCAGGGAGGGGGAAGGGAGGGAAGCTTTGCAAGTGAGGTGCTTGCCCGCTCGTCTGGCCTACATTGGGCGTGAAGGCTGCGGCACGACTACTGGGAGGGTGGCATGGCAAGGCGGGGCGGGGCGGGGCGGGGCGGCCGAAACAGGGGCTGCGGCTCGGCAGGAGGTTACTAAAAGGGACGAACCTCAAAGTCAGCCACTGGAGCGTGCGGCGGGGCGGGGGCGGGGCGGGGCGGGATTTGGGGCGACACGCATTGTTAGTCGAGTCAATGGTTTCAGACGGCAGCGCAGACGCGAGTAATGTGTTATCTAAACACATTTACATCCGTGAGGGATCTGCTGAATCACGAGGTCATACTGCTTCAGTCGCACAAGGAAAATACCTGTTTATCAGAAAAGGTTTGTCAGAGAGATGACGAGGAAAAGGAGCCAGGGGTTCTCATTGCTGAACGTCAATGGTCCCTCACATCATTTTTCGTATGTTGAAGTTGTCAACGTCCGCTGGCGGCGGGGCGGGGCGGGGACAGGACGGGTGCCGGCCGCTCTGCCGGGCCCCGGGGGCGGAAGGACTCGTAGTGGGGCGGGGCGGGGTGGGGCGCGGCGGGGCGCGGCGGGGCGCGGCGCGGGCGCGGGGGTGGCTCCGCGCGCATCGATCCGGCGGGCGCATGCGCAGGGCGGTGCCGGCGCCGCCGCGGCCGCCAGTCGAGAGTATGGCGGCGACGGACTGACAACTCAGGTGGCGGCCTCCTGCAAGTCCTGCGACGTCCTGCGACGTCCTGGAGGCGTCCTGCGACGTCCCTGCAGCCAACGTCTCGGGCAGCACGTCCCGCCGTCCAGGATCCAGACGGCGACGGGGACGGAGCCGGTGGCGGGCCGCAAGGAGAGCAGGAGGGAGCGGGCCAGGAGCAGGGCCGGGGCGGGCGCCGTCATGCCCAGCCTGGAGTTGCCCCAGCTGCCGCAGCTCACGCTGCCCTCGGCCGACATTCCCTGGAACCCCGGCCTGCCCGCCTACGTCACCAACGAGCACGTCTGGAGGTGAGAGCAGACATCGTGCGATCGCTCAGGGTCGCAGCGGGCTGGGCTGTCGACGGGGGCGACGACGGACGCGTGTCGTGACCTCACGTGACGTCCTCGCGGCCCCGTCCACGGCCACGTCCACGACCCCGTCCACGGCCCCGTCCACGGCCCCGTCCACGGCCCCGTCCACTCGCGGATCCCGGACGCAGTGCCGGGGCCCAGCATCCCTGCCTGGTACCCGCTGTTGTGTTGTGGCCCCTCCCCTCCACACTGGGGGACGCTCCGCCCCTCCTCGTCCCGCCCCCGCCGCCCCGCGCGCGCTCGCCCCCGCCCCGGCCCGGGGCTGCGCGGTGCGCCGTGGGGCCTGGTTGCCATGGTGATACGGCGCCCCCGCGCCCCTTCGGAGGGCGCCGCCACCTCCCCCGTCCCGCCCCGCCCCGCCCCTCCGCCTGCGCCCTGCGCGCGCCCCTCCAGGTCCAGGGGCACTCCAGGACTGGAGAGGGTGCAGGCCGCGGAGGCCTCCTGTGTCCTAGGAACGCCTGAAGGGCTGAAGTGCCCTACGGTACGATCTACACTGCACCGGAGACCTAGTCACACCAGATTCTACCAAGCACGCTGGTGTAGCAGCTGTGTGTGTGTGTGTGTGTGTGTGTGTGTGTGTGTGTGTGTGTGTGTGTGTGTGTGTGTGTGTGAGGTTAACTGTTGGTTTTGCGGTGCACGCGAGAGGCGGTTCTCATTTTGTGAATGTCTGCGCGTGTTTCCGTGAGTGTGCTTGGTGAATCAGAGAGGACCCGCGGCCGTGACGTCAGACAGAAAACCCAATGCCAACTAAAGACATATGATAACTGACGACTCGCTATTTGAATATTAATTTACGGAGAAAGAGCGCCTGATTGGAGGATGAGACCTCACTGACAGTGACGGTACCGGAAAAAAAAATGTCGTGATATAATTCACAATCCGCTTGGTGCGGGTGCGGAGTGGGGCCAATCAACAGAGTAAAGACACGTTGGGGATTTTGTTTACAATGCCTTTCTCAGCTGATTCGGTCGTGACGTCACGCCGCGAGCATCGACCCCTCCCCGCCGCCCGGCCGGCCCGCGGCCCGCGGCTCCCTACCACCCCCACAGTCAGCACCCCGCCTCCCCCCCTCCCTCGCCTCCCCCGCGCAACCCAAACCTGTCTCGCCACCTTGCACTTATTCTCCTCTCGTTCAATGCCACGTGCGCTGTATCGCACCCTTTTTGGCCCATTTTCTGTCTAGTAAAAAAAGGGAATAAGCAGAAGAAATCGCTAGTTTGAGACGTGAAAAATGTGTTAAAGGGAGACCTCTGCATTCTCAGAGAATGTAACTATGCGTGGTTATTTTGACTCCGTTTTGGTTGCAAGTTTACTAGTATCAAATATTTATATATGACGAGTCCTACACTCTTAACTTTTTACTACCAAATTGCTTCGTACTACTATGAAATAGTCTTGTAGTCTACGAGGAGTTTGTGCTGTTGTAGTACTAAGCTACCACTTTAGTAAGATACTAAAATAAGTCATCGTAGAAACCACTTGTCTAGTATGTTATGAGGACTGCAGAAAATGCCCTCCTGCCCCTATTTTCAAACAGTGATAGCTTTTATTGCGAAACGGGATTTCTATATGATACAGAAGAATTCTACTAAACAAAACCTTAATATTTGGGGCGTGAAAAAGTGGTTTTACTAAGAGGCCTTTCAGCCATTTGTTTAGTAATACTAGGAAATAGTCCAGTAATACTATGCAATCTATTAGTATTACAATAGAAAAGTTTAGTATTACTAAAGATTTTCTTGATAATATACAACAGTTTAATTGCCTTGTAATGTACTAAACTCAGCTCTTAGTAAAAAGTTTATGACGAGTCCTAGAGCAAAACCGTTCGATCTCGCGGTGAAACTTCAGAACTGTCCTTACGTATTTGCAGCGGCGCGTGCACGCAGAGCACAATAATATTTAACGCCACTCACTCTCGCACCCGTACTAATTTTTTTCCTAGTATTCATCAAGGCAGCAGGATTAATGATGAATTTGTTTTAGTTATTCTGAACATTTTTGGGAATAACTTATTAAAATAGGAATTGGCACTAACGTAAAAAGGAATTATTACGTACCACTGAAAAAGTTGTCAGTAGCTTAAACACAGGTTTTTCAAGCAGCAGGAATACTGACAAAGTGTTTTACAAAAATCAGAAACGGCGCGAGAGTGCAGATAAGTTTGAAGATATTGCGATGTTCCTGAAAGAATGTATATCTAAATATGTGCAGACAATCTCGTAAAATAACCAAACCCCCTGAAGATAACTGTGTTGTTACAACAAAAAAGAATGCGCATGATAACCAATAAATATTTCTTCGTGAAAAATTCACTGGAAAAACTACTGTGACGTGCACCACACTTGCAAGTGCGACCCCTGGAGAGGTCGCATCACGTGGTGCGACCATAGTTTTGGTCACGTTTGTTATGCGACCTCCTATGTGTAATGCCGTATACCCTGGCGCTTGCGTCGCATCACAGTGTGTGACGTAAATTTAGGTCGCATTAGGTGGTGTGAACAAAAATGGTCACAACAACTGACTCGACGCACGTCACGTTTGTTCTTCCAGTGTTACTATTAAAGACTACGAGAAAACACAATACAGACCTGAGATCGGCTTATGGCGCCCCCACAAAGGACGTTACCGAGGCGGGACGCCTGCGACACACTGGATAGGCCAACCCGCCAAGCATTCATGTGAAGGTTGCGGCCTACCCGGAGAGCCCAAGCGCAGGGGGAAGCAGGAATTAAAGTCGTAGAACCCAATAAGTTTTCGAGCTGTCACTTCCCCAGGAGTTCATTGTAGGGGGAACCTTAACTCTATTTTGGCAGTGTAGAGTTACTGCCCGGCTACAAACACACACGGTAGCCCGTCTCTGGGATGCGGGTCACACGGTCACCTGCTAGCCCCTCCCCACCCCGAGAACTGTGAGCTACTGACGGAGCTCGAATAAAATGTGTCATCACGTGACTCGTGCAAGTGTGACATCCTGAAAATGTCGGGATTTCGCATGATCCAATCTACGTCGCATTGCGTTGTGAGACCGCATATTTGGTCACATCTTGTGGTCATGTGATGTCTTATGCGTTCCTTAGATGGAGAGGTCTAAAAGTGCACCTAAACTGCACTGGAAGAACAAACGTGACGTGCGTCGCGTCAATTGGTGTGACCATTTTTGGTCACACCACATAATGTGACCTAAATTTACGTCACACCCATGTGATGCGACGCGAGCGGCAGGGTATACGGCATTACACATAGGAGGTTGCATCACAAACGGGACAAAAACTGCGGTCACACCATATGATGCGACCTCTCCAGGGGTCGCACTTGCAAGTGTTACGCACGTCACATTAGTTTTTAGGCCCCCGTTAGGGGTGCCTATTGCACACGCCAGTGAGTTTTTTTTTATTCTTGACGATGGCCCCTTATGGCCGCGCGTTAGCGTTAGAATTTTTTCAGTGTGGTCTCGCCAATCGACGTGACACAGGTCACATGACCTTTTCGAATCATCTAAAGTCATGACTCAAATGGAGCGACGAAAACGCACATCGCTCTAATTGGGCAAAAGTAAATCTCCTCAATCTTTCAAGACGAGGCTTATTCCTCCTGCAAATCCAGAGCGCCCTCGCCGACTGCCCTTGTTGACAGAGCGGGACGAGGAGGCCACGTTACGCATAACGACCCGGCCGAGAGTTTCAGCCTATCGCGTTAGTTTACAGTAAATTACTTCCAATTCGATTTTCGCGCCAGGACGTTCTCTTATCGGGGAGCGGTGCAGTTTCATCGCCTCCTCATCACTTATTTTCCAGGGCTGCTTCCGAGAGTCATTCTCACTCCTCACACCTAATCTCCCTGGTCGAAAAATAGGACGAAGCCCGGGAGCTAGGGAAGGGAGGGGAGGGGAGAGGAGAGGAAGCGAGAGGGAGGGAGGGAGGGAGGGAGGGAGAGAGGGAGGGAGAGAGAGAAAGGGAGAGAAGGGAGGGAGGGGAGAGGAAGGAAGCGAGAGGGAGTGAGGGAGAGAGAGAGAGAGAGAGAGAGAGAGAGAAAGAGAGAGAGAGAGAGAGAGAGAGAGAGAGAGAGAGAGAGAGAGAGAGGAAGGGGTAGGGGCAATTTGCACAGGCGCGGTGCTCGGGGCGGAGGCTGAGTGGAGAAGGGCTGCGGTGGCGGGGACAGGAAATCGGTTTACCATGAAATCAGTCAGGAGCTGAAACAGTGCTGTTCAGACCCGCCGCGCCCGCCCTCCACCTCACACTCTTTTCCATCCTGTAATGTCTTCTCCGATATGCAGGGCTGGCGTGGCGGGGCGTGGCGGGGCGTAGCACGGCCAGCGGGGCATCTCGGGCCAAAACATACCCTGCCCTCATCCCCGAAACACACACACGGCCACACACACACACACACACACACACACACACACACACACACAGCGCAATCCTCCATCGTTTCCACATTTGTGAGCGCGACTCCCTCACCTTAGAGTATTCAACAAACAAACAAAAACAAAGGCAGCAACTCGTTTCGTTGATTTTTTTAAATAAAATTATTTTTGAACGTTTTAGACATGCTTACTCTAGAAACCCAAGTGTGTGCATGCCATGCTCCATTTGGAGTCAACCACAAGGCACACTCTAAAAAAGAGTGTGCCTGCCAGGCATGCTCTAAATTAAAGCATGCCAGCGAGGCATGCACTTAGCGCACACACAGTGCACTTAGAGCATGCCTGGCAGCGCTGGCAGGCACACTCTTTTTTAGAGCATGCCTGGCAAGCACACTCTTTTTCAGTGTGCCTTGTGGTTGACTCCAAACGGCGCATGCCATGCACACACTTGGGTTTCTAGAGTGTGCTCAGATGTTTTAATAAGACAGTTTTCCAACAGGGATATTTCGAGCGATGGTCACCTACTACAAGTGCGTTGCCAAACATTGAATATTCCTTTTTTTTAAAACAAAGCACATGTTTACCAGATTTGGTTTTGGACCGTTAAGGCCCCGCAGTCGCAGATTGTGAGTGCGCGCGTGTGTGTGTGAGCGCGTGCGTCTGTGCGAGCACGTGAGGATGCACCATTCACCCGCGCAAACTGATACGCCACTCCACGACACGCCACACATGTGAACGGCGGCTCCCCTTCCTCCACCCGGACGTCTTACCTCACATTCCCCCACACGCTCTCCCTCACACACACACACACACGCACACACACTCACACCCACATAACCCTTAAATGCCCTCGTCCTGAAATATAGCCACGTCATAACAAAATAACATGTGTGCCAAATGTACATTTGAAGGCCCTATCTTGCGGTGGCCGTGCCGGTGCCCCGCCCCGCCCCGCCCCGCGCAGCCCCACTAGGATGAGGGATGACTCGGGCCAGCCGGCGGGGCGGGGCGGGGCGGGGCGGGGCGGGGCGGGGCCGAGCGCACCGGCCTGCTCCTGCTGTAACGACTAGCCTGCAGCGCGGCTGAGGCGGCTGAGGGCGTGGAGGACGTTGAGTGGGCGCTATGGAGAAACTAACGTGACATGTGTCACACACATGCAAGTGTGACGCCTGCGGAGGGATCGCGGCATGAGATGTATGAGCGTAGTTATTCGTCTTGCGATGTAACACAGAGAGGCGCTGCAGGCATGTCCCTGAATCCCTTTACCGAGTGGGCCACCACCCTGTTTACGGACGTACACAGGATTACAAGATTATACGGATTACACGTGATTACATACCAAATTTTAGGTGGTAAATCGTAAAATTTTAGGATATTTTCCATATTTTGTGCATTTTGACGAGGGATTACAGTGGGATCACACGTGGATCACAGGCTAACGGGTACACAGGATTACAGAAGTGGTGGCCCCCTCGCCCTTCACTCACCGATTCTCGGCCGACGTCCGCAACCCTTCCGCGCTGATAGCGTGGCGGCGAGGCGGCGGTGATAAGAGGGAGGGAGATAACATCCCGCCCAGCCCCGGCGCTCACCGCCCCGCCCTCCTGGCCGGCCCGATCACCTGTCCACAGCCACACGGAGAAAAAAAAAGATTAGCCAATGTAACTTATATATTAGCTCGTATGGCCTTAGCCAATAATATTAGCTGCCGTGTAGCTAATCATCAGCTTAAGCAGCTGCGATATTAGCTCTCAAAGCTGCATACGAAAAAAAAAACCGCGCGGGCTCTGAGGGAGACTATCTGAATTGGTACAGCTGCAAATGAGCTGTGACAGCTAAATTATTAGCTACGGCTACTACTTACTTAAGGTAACTACCTAATGCCTTCGTTATTTTAGCTAATCTTTTTCCCCAATAGGCATTCCTACTGCTTAAATAGGGGTACACAATGTATCACTGTTTTAATATTGGCACAAGCTTGTGCCACTTGCCACTGTTTAAACAGTGGCAATGTCCCACTGTTCGCGCAAATGACTACTGCCTAAACAGTGGAACATATATTGGAAACGTCTCGGTTCCTAATATCACGGTCCAAAGCAGCTTGAACATATAGATGAACGTCGTTTTGTGCCGTGCACTATGTGTCGCATGAGGGCACGGCGATTGCATCAGACTCAAAATGTAGTTCCCCCAGTTCGGAGAAGAAAGTGAACGAGGAATATTTCCTTAAAACCATCCCCCTGTCAATATTCTGCTATAGAAATAATGAGAAAACATCATTGAACCTCGGGGAAGGTTTTAAGGAATGGATTAGTTTGGGGGTTAAGATAAATCACCCTCTAAAAAAAAATCTACACAACAGGGTGGAGTGGCTTACAGTCGGGAGCGGCCCGTCTGGCGGGGCGGGGCGGGGCGGGGCGGGGCGGGGCTTGGCGGGGCGGGGCGGGGCGGGGCGGGGCGGGGCGGGGCGGGGCGGGGCCATGTCGATCAGCGGCGGCCTTGACTGCACCAGACTCCATTAGTCTCAACATTCAATTACCAACGTGAATGCAGCCAAACTCGAGCCAATATCAGCGCGCGCCGGTGCGGCCCGGCCCGCTCCCCCAGGGCCGGGGCCGGGGCCGGGGCCGGGGCCGGGGCCGGGGCCGGGAGAGGGAAAGAGTGCAGGACCAAGCCTTACAGGACAGGGCAGGGCAGGCCCGGCCCGGCGCACCCCGCCCTCTCTTATCCTGATGTTCCGTTGATGAATTTCGCAGGAGGAAGGGGAAAGGGGTGGCTGCGGGGGGAAGAGGGGGGGGGGGGGGTCATGTTGTGCTCCAGCCATCAGCGTCCCGTGCGGCTCTGCAGCGGGAGTTCTTTAGGCCGCCTCGCCCCGCCCGCCCCGCTCCGCCCCGCCCCGCCCCGCGCCGCCCGCCCGCCCCGCCCCGCCCCGCCCCGCCCCGCCCCGCCCCGCCCCGCCCCGCCTCGCCTCGTCGGCCCTAACGCTCTACACGATCGTCAACGTCGACACTTTTTTCAATTTTCGCGAGACACGGCCGCTGGCCTGGCATACAGCCTGGCGCCGGCTTTGAACTTTTGGCGCGCTTCACCGCGGGGGGACGCGGGCTGCGCTGTGCTGCCCTCTGGAGGGCGGAGCCCGCGTGTAGTCGCGCCACCCTCCCACAGAGGGCGCCAGCGGTGGCCGCCCGGCGCGGCCCGGCCGCCGCTCCCTCCGCCGACCCCCGGCGCCCTCCGCACCGCGGCCTCGTTTGCTTACAGATCTAAATTAAAATGTTCGCCATCGGAAAGGACGCCGCGCTAGAAGTGCTGATTGGTTACATTCTAAAAGCTAACAAGAGGGCCGCGCGACCATCGCAATCAGCGCGTTTTAGAATTTCTCAATAAATGAGGAAAATAAACAGGGGGGCGTTCTATGTAGAATTCAGTATTTTGAGTGTCGGGGTCGGGGGCATGCATGCACCGGGGGGACCAGCAGCTTCATTTGAGGTCCCAGGCTGCCTACAGTCATACTGCTCACCCGTGAGATTGCGTGGGATGCCGGTTGCCTACTTACTTAGGCGAGGGCATAGTCGCACCACTTAAACGCCCCCCCCCCCCCCCAAAAAAAAAAAAAAAAGATTCAGTGTGTTTTTTTGTGCCCTGAAAGTAAGATTAAGGCTCATGTTTAATTCGCGCGATTTATAGGGTACAAATGAGCAAATTTGTTTTACCTGCGTTTATATCACGCTTGCTCCGTTTACTGCAGTATTCGTGAAATCTTACACTGGAGAAACTATTATGCGTTATTACATTCACTTTGAGAAATATTTCTAATAGTTACGGGAAAATTATCCATGAGAAATTCCGATACCACATTGTAAATTACAAATAAATTATAAGGACACCTGGTATCGACTTGTGATTCTTAAACAAGCACAAAAAGGCTTTCGTAAATTTTCGATTTTGACCGTACAGTTACAACACCGTTTGTAAATTACGAAAATAATATTCTGCCTCACTCGCCGCTCGCTTTCTGAGAGTACCGAGTGTTTCTTTGAATGCGTAACAGCGTTGCGGGATTGCATACTCTCCAGCGCTGCAGGGGCCATAGCGCCTTCCGGGCGAACGGGGTAGGCAAACCCGCAACACTGTTACGCATTCAAGGAAACACCCGGTACAAGCTAGCTGATACATTACCTTACATTTCATTTACTAATGGTCATTTAAGTTAAGGCTATCTAGAATGTTTTGTCTGCTAAAAAAAAGTCGCAAATTTACAAAGATATAATGTTTACAGTGATGAATCTTTTTGGTTGTGATACGTAACGCTGTCCTCGGGTGTGCAGGCGCACATGGCGGGTGACGGGCGCGCTGGCGGGGCCGGCGCCGCCGCTGCCGGCCGAGGCCGAGGCCGAGGACCTGGGCCTGTGGACGTGGCGCTGCCCGCGGGGGCCGGACCCGCCCGTCGAGGTGGAGGAGGCCGGGCGCCGCGTGCGCTTCTACCGCCGCGTGTCCTGCGGCTCGGCCTCGGCCAGGATCGACCGCGCCGTCAACAACGGCCGCTTCTACTGGGAGCTGCACCTCGGCGACCGCATGTTCGGCACCTCCATCATGGTGGGCGTGGGCACGGCGGGCGTGCGCAACAACACCACCGGCTACAAGAACCTCATCGGTGAGTACACCGCCCTCTGTAAACAAACCAACCAGGAGCTTGCTACGGAGACCGCACCCCTCGAAAATACTGCTTTACTCGATGAAGTACGGTTTTTTGTTTTTTTTCGTATCTTGTTTCGTACCTTATATAGCCTAGTAATGCACAGAAGGTACGGAATGCCGTTTCCGGGATCGTACTGCAACGGAGAGTTCAAGATTAAAATTATAGCGGAAAAATTTCCACCAATTTTCCGTACCCACAGTTTTATTAACATGGGCTCTTATGAGAGACAAGCAACGGAAGCCGGGTACGGAGTGACCGTAGTCCGTACTAACGCTGCTTTTCCGTATGCGGGGCCGTGATTGTTTTTTTACAGTGCACCCTGTACTCTGGGCATGATGCATAGTTTCCTGGTAGAGAAAGATATATCCGTTTGCAAAATCCTCCTTCTGAAAACAGGCGTGAGTTTAGGCCTAGTCAGTTGTTGTCAGCGTGCTGACATACACAAGGGAGGTATCTCTCTTCTTCGAAAAAAAATAATAAATAAAAGCACTGTGGCACCCAAAGTTTAGCTCTCCACTGTGAAAACCTTGCGAAGAAATTGTGTTCGTAAGCGTTCGTAAGCTGCGAAGCTTACGGCTGCTCCGTATTCCAAAGCATTTTCTTCGTAGTGTACAAACAAATTCCTTCGTAAGCCAGGGCTTGCGAAGAAAATGCTTCGTATTACGAAGCATTGCGAAGCAGCCAAATGCTTCGCATCGTTACGAAGAATTTACTTCGTAAGGATTTTACAGTGTCCAATGGATCTACAAGTGGTTGATCCTAAAATTAGTTACTGACTGATCCGAAACAGGGTCAGTCGATTACGGTAGCGGGTATGCCTACCCTCTGCCCTCTGTAACCGTATAAGGCGGCAAATCCTAGATACTCTGCTATTATGTATTTGCATTTTCATTTTGAGGGTGTAAAAGCCACGGGACACAATACCTTGCACGCCATGTTCCCTCACAATATCCTGTGTGCGGTAATGCCCCAGGTCTCTCTCCGCCACTCCTGCGTGCGCCGTCCAGCACTCTGCACCTAACGGCGGGGCGGGGCGGGGCGGGGCGGGGCGGGGCGGGGCGGGGCGGGGCGGGGCGGGGCGGGGCGGGGCGGGGCGGGGCGGGGCGGGGCGGGGCGGGCGGGGGGCGGGGCAGGGCGGGCGGGGCGGGGCGGGGGGGGGCGGGGGGGGGGGGGGCGGGGCGGTGCGGGGCGGGGCGGGGCGGGGCACCTTCTACCTTCTATCCATTCATTAATTCGACGACTTGAGGCGACACGCTGAGGCACGAGTCCTTATATCCGAGGGGCGCATCCCGTCCCCGGCACCGCCGCGTACACGTCAAAGACCTGTGCATAATGCACAACCTGACCTGGATGCTCCTCCGCGCCCCGCCCCGCCCCGCCCCGCCCCGCCCCCCCGCCCCCCGCCCCGCCCGCCCCGCCCGCGCCCGCCCCGCCCGCGCCCGCCCCGCCCCGCCCCCCCCGCCCCGCCCGCGCCCGCCCCGCCCGCCCCGCCCCGCCCCGCCCCGCCCCGTCGCGCCCCGCCCCGTAGCGCCCCGCCCCGCCACGCCCCGTCGCACCCCGCCCCGTAGCGCCCCGCTGCACCCCGCCCCGCCACGCCACGCCACACCGCGCTTAGAGGCGACACCACGAGGCTTTCGACCCGCTTAACCAGTATTCCTCGCATCGATTATCGGCGTACGGGCTTTCATAATGAAGCGAGTAGCCGGCACCCTTGGAGCCCGGAGCAGCCCAGAGCCCAGCGAGCCATCCCACATCCCTCACTGCCGCCCCGCCCCGCCCCGCCCCGCCCCGCCCCGCCCCGCCCCGCCCCGCCACGCCCCGCCCCGCCACGCGAGCGCGTGTGATAGGCGCCGGGGCTGGCGTTCATCATGGTGCCCCCATCGGAGGGAGATTTTAAAATTCTTTTTAGAAAATGTGTATTGTACTGTCATTCGACAAAAGAGAGGCAGAGACAGAGAGAGAGAGAGAGAACGGGAGAGACACTGGAAAGGGGTGTGAGAGAAATGGAAAAAATAAAAACGATCGCTTGTGCTGTGGTGGAAAGAGAGACAGAGATGGGCTGAGAAGGGAGCGAGAGGAATAGAGTTAGAGTATTAAAGAGAGAGAGAGAGAGAGAGAGAGAGAGAGAGAGAGAGAGAGAGAGAGAGAGAGAGAGAGTCGAGGTAACCAAGAGGAGGATGGCGTGGCGATGCGCGCGGCGGGGGCGGGGCGGGCCGGGAGGGCGCGCGCGGGGCTCCCTGCGAATCTCACCACGTGCGACTTGTGTTACCCCACGGAGAGAACAAATCCGGCGCCCCGTCCGCCCGCCCGGGCAGGGGGAGGGAGTGGGGAGGGAGAGAGGGCGGGGGAGGGGAGGTAGAGGGTGGACGGCGGCGGGGCCCCTCGGCAGAATGACGGCCGCAGCCTTCCATTAAAAACAAGGACAGGTTCGGTTGGCCTGGCTGCCGCTGCCGTACTAATAAAAGCTTACGTTGATTTTTACAGTAAGCTACGGTGAATGTCACTGCAAGCTACGATGATGCACCCTGATTCATCGTAGCCTACAGTGACATTGATCGTAAGCTTTTTAGAGTGCGTACTGAACTGGGCGGGAGCGATAGGAGGCCGGGCGGGGCGGGGCGGGGCGGGGGGAGGGGGGGGGGTGCTGAGGCTAAGTAGGGGTGTGGTAGGGCGGGGTGGGGTGGCACCGTCCGACGCGGCTGCGACTACGGTGGCGCGGCGGGAGACGCGTGTGCACTTTTGCGACACGCAGACGGAGGTGGAGTCCGAAGGGAAGAGGAGGGATGAGGGAGGGAGCGGTACATGCCCGGGCCATTACGAGACCGGCGAAGAACACGAGAGAGAGAGAGAGAGAGAGAGAGAGAGAGGGAGAGAGAGAGAGAGAGAGAGAGAGAGAGAGAGAGAGAGAGAGAGAGAGAGAGAGAGAGAGAGAGAGAGAGAGAGAGAGAGAGATGTGGCGAGATAGAAGTGAAGGGGATAGAGTGAAAAGGGGGGATCCCCGCCCGTAGCGTACCGGCTACTCTATCGTCCTACGTGTTGGGCGGGGCGGGGCGCGTGTATGAGTGAGCCCCCGCCCCGCCCCGCCCCGCCCCGCCCCGCCCCGCCCCGCCCCGCCCCGCCCCTCAGACGAGCGTCGACCACCCTTCGCTGCCTTTGCTTCCCTTATTGTCTTGGCGTCCCGCACGTCACCGACGCCCCCCCCCCCCCGTGCGGTGGCGCGGCACGCGGGGACACAAGGCAGGGCTAAGTAAGTAGCCGATCGCCCGCCGCCACCACCACCACGGCGCACGAGGGTTTTTTTTTTCTTTTTTCTGGGATTCACGACAAACTTAATCTCGAAGCAGTCTTATTGAAGTGGAGTTGGCGCTCCAGTTAGACTCTCTCTATCGAACTGCTTGTATCCCGCGCAACTCTCCACTGCCCCCTGCTCCCTTGCCCCCCCCCCCCAAACCCCTGCCCCCCTCCCCCCTACAGCTACGCGTTTAAAAGCAGCGCGCGGGCTGCGGGGGTCACAATGAATCTACACGGCGACTCGAAGCCGCACTCGCGTAGATGAGGAAAATTGACGGCAGCGGGGAAGCCCCCGCATCGCGGGGCAGAAAATATCCCGCGGCTCCGCGCCGGCCGGCACCGGCACCGGCAACAGAGAGCAAATAATGGCAAGCCTTGTGCGTTTCCCTTGAACGCCCCGCTCCCCTTCACGGGAAAAACTGCGTCTTGGTTTTCAAGACGCCACGGGGTTCTTATGGAGAAAATGCATTGCAGCGTCTTGGTTTTTCCAAAACGTCTTGAAAACCAAGACGTGGTTTTTACCGTGTTCCCTAGACTCAAAATGTCTCCATCTTCTCTAAGGACTCAGAACTCGGTATTTCACATAACACTATGATACACAGTTAAACCAATTGTTCAACAGCTCAACACTTGTATGTGTGCAACTTAGCCTAGCACGTGCAAGTGCGCAATCGGCAATTGTGCAATTTATTAACGTGTTAAACTCGCCAGTTGTACGCTTCTAAGTGTTTAACTCGACAGTTGAGCGCTTTCAAGTGTTCAACAAGGATATATATCCTATAGTGTTGCACGGGGCAGTTGAACACTTGCAAGTGCACAACTGGCGAGTTGCACACTTGCGCGTGCTGGGCTGGAAATTGCACACATACAAGTGTTGAGCAGCTGAACACTTGGTTTAACAGTGTTACAGTTGCTTTTTTTTTTTTTTTAAATATAACTGCTGCGAAGTTATAGTGGGCGCTGCCGCGCCCGTGCATCGCACTTTAATCGCGTTGAAGCGGATCCTGATGAACTAATCTACTGCTCCCCAGACCGCGCCGCGCCGCGCCGCACCGGCCGCAATTTACCCGCTCGAGGGTAGGCTGGCCGGCGGGGCGGGGCGGGGCGGGGCGGGGCGGGGCTTGGCGGGGCGGGGCGGGGCGGGGCGGGGCGGGGCGGGGCGGGGCGGGGCGGGGCGCCAGAGCGCCAGCCGCGGCACGCCGCCAGCCTTGCCCTGGCTCCGCCCCTGGCTCCGCCCCTGGCGCCAGCGTCTTGCGGGCGCTAACTATCTTGCAGCAGCCAAACTATGCCCAGCTATGCCGGCAATGTGCCTTACGAGAGGGATGGGATGGGATTCACCGCGGGACCACGCAGCGGAGCAGCGCGAGCGGCGCCCCGCCCCGCCCCGGCCCGGCCCGGCCCGGCCCGGCCCGCCCCGCCCCGCCCCACCCCACCCAGTCCCGCCTGCCCGCCACACCGCACCCCTATCAAACCTGACGCACTAGCACCCTGCTGACAGCGAGCGCCTCGAGGTAAAACTAGCGTCTTGGTTTTCAAGACAACTTTCTTGATTTTCAAGACGTTTTGCGGAAAACGTAAGACCTTTCGTTATCGTCCTGAAATCCAGGACGATTTCCAAGACATTGCTCTTGGTTTTCAAGACAACGTCTTGAAATCATTCCTCTTTTTCAAGACGACGTCTTGAAAACCAAGAGCAATGTCTTGAAAAACGACCTGGTCTTGATTTTTCCATAACGTCTGGAAAACCAAGACGACAGTTTTACCGTGCTAGTCTTTTGCCAAGAACCGGGAAATCAAAGAGTTATATATCCTGAAAGTTTCTTCTAAGTAAATACATTTTGGTTGATACGTCACTTATGAAAACATATATGTAATCAGCGAGAGGACGGTCAAAAAAAAAAAATTATCATGGAGGATGAGGTCGTGTCAGTGCCCGGAGTAGAGAGAGTGCGAGAAAGAGAGAGCAAGGAAATAAGAGAGAGACAGACAGAGACAGAGACAGAGACAGAGCGAGAGAGCGAGCGATAGCGAGAGACAGAGAGAGAGAGAGAGAGAGAGAGAGAGAGAGAGAGAGAGAGAGAGAGAGAGAGAGAGAGAGAGAGAGAGCAGACGGATTAGGAGGGGCGGCTGCTTCCTAATTATGCCGTTCCACCTGTTGACATGTGTTGCCTCTGAGGAGGCGCCGACGCCGACCAGCTCCCTCCCTCCTCCCGCCGTGCCTGTGGGATTTGGGTTAGAGAGAGAGAGAGAGTGAGAGAGAGCGGGGTGTGGGGATGGAGAGGGAGAGAGAGGGGAGAACGACTAGGACTAACTGGATATTTGGCACAAGAGGTAGTGGTTGCCATCGTTGTTCTTCATAATGGCCTTGGTCTTGGGGAGAGCGCGCCCGCCCGCCCCGCCGCCCGTCGTCAGCTGCATAGCTATCCCGCTGCACTGCCGTGCTGCGCGGGCCTGCCTAGCCCGCCAGGCGCTAGGCGACGAGGAGGAGCAAGAGTGCGCAAGCTATGCAATGCATGTTCACAGTTTACTGTCTCTCGTATAAGATTGTACATGAAATTTATTTGTAGGAGTGAGTTCACTCTCCCGAGTTATGTACTCTTTTGTGCATAGCGATGTAAAACTATCAGCATGCGTAACTTACGAACCAAAAAGTACATAAACCGGGAGTGTGTGGATGAGTGACTTGTACGCGCCCCCCCCCCCCCTCTCTCTCTCTCTCTCTCTCTCTCTCTCTCTCTCTCTCTCTCTCTCTCTCTCTCCTGCAATAAGGTGAAGTTGGGGGCGGAGCAGCGAACACTCTCAGCCCGTTCCTGATTTTTTGGACCCGTTTGTCAGTATCCCTGTTCCCTGCTGCTTCAAAACCTTGATAAACTACTGACAACTTTTTTCATCAGTTGTACGGACGATAATTCCTTATTTTCATCACTGACTTTTCTTCTTTTATCAGTAATTTACCAACAAAACTGTACAGAAAAACTAACAAATAAACTAATCAGTAACCCTGCTGCGTGAAAACGTAAACGTAGATGTTTACGGAGAAAAAAAAATCAGTCCAGGTCTGAGAGTGTAGTGGGGGTAGGGGGAGGGGTGGGAGAGAGCGGGAAAACGACGACGGAAAAAAAAAGAAAAGGAAAGCGAGATGCATTGGGCGCCTGCAGACGTTACTGCGGGATGTGCCTCTGATTTCAGCCCCGCAAGTCCTTCAGTGCCGTTATGTGCGCGCGCGCGCGCCGTGGACAGCAAGGGTAGTAACTCGGACGGGCGTGCGCGGCGGGGCGCCGGGTGGGGTGGAGGGAGAGGTGCGGCGGGGTGCGGCGGGGTGCGGCGGGGCGGGGCGGGGCGGGGCGGGGCGGGCCAGGGCGTACGGCTCGGTGGGAGGAGGCGGAGGGAAGCGGGCTGAGAGGAAGGGCGGGAGGGGAGGTCGAAGCCTGCCTAAATGTTTGATCGATTTTTATCTCGGTCCCATGCAGGCGCAGGAGCCCCGCCCCGCCCCGAACCGAACCGCCCCGCCCAGCCCCGCCGCGCCCCGCCCCGCCCCGCCCCGCCGCGCCCCACCGCCAGGCCCCCGATCCAACGAGGGCTTTCCGCGACTAGTTACTTTAGTTGCAGGCCGTTGCAGGGAGCGATCGTAACCAGTGGTGGAGCCGAGGTAAACTGCGAGTGCGGGACTAAGACAGAGAGAGAAAGAGAGACAGAGGGAGAAGGGGAGGGAGAGAGAGAGAGAGAGAGAGAGAGAGAGAGAGAGAGAGAGAGAGAGAGAGAGAGAGAGAGCACAAATACCTTATTAAACATCCGCCTCCACCTGCCCTTGATTCCAAATGCGTCTTCGAAGGGCTCAACAAGACTCGATCCCTGGCTAGCTACGCCCCCTCACTAAATGAATGAAAGGCGTGACATCGCACTTTTAAAAAGTGTTAAAGATTTCATGCCTTTGCGAATAGGGTTTTGAAAATGCCAAAGGTGCTAACCATCACTCTTTTGTAGGGATTTTCACTTGTAAAAGGCATTACACTTTTTTTTAAACACTCCTCTAAACGTGTTACTCCACACAGTGTTGCTACACGCCCCTCTGCGAGGGGGCAGCGGGCAGCGGGGCCGAGGACAACAGCAAGGAGGGCATTAGCGACTCGTCATTCACGGCCACGCTGAGAGACGCAGGGCGCAGAGGGCGGGGAGGGGGGAGGGGGAGGGTTGATAGGGGGAGGGACCCCGCGGGGCTGTAAGGGTGGGGCAGTGGGTAGGAAGGGGGAGAACAAAATAAAATAAGAGGAAAAAAAGGGAAATGTTCGAAATCCAGGGGACTGTGCGCACATCTGCTCAGAGAATTAGCGGGCTACACGAAGCGATCGCCTCCGGGGGCGGGCCCGATGGCGCGGGGGTGCCGTGTGGGGAACGCCATGCCACGTCACGCCACGCCCCGCCACGCCCCGCCACGCCCCGCCACGCCCCGCCACGCCCCACCACGCCCCGCACCGAACAGTCCTACGCCAGCACAGCACCCCACCTAGAAGCATTATTATTTTAGGTACCGGAGTTTCCATTTTGGATCTCATTAAGGTTACCTGTATGCGGCGGGACGCCAAACGAATTGCGAGAATGTCGTCGTTGATACACCGTAAAAAAACGATGTGGGCTCAGTGGGAATGTTTTCCACGACGCGCGATTCGTAAAATTACAACGGTATATAATTTTTTTTTTTTTTTTTTACATCTGCGAGTGTATGTAAGGATAAAGGATATATAAAAACGCGATAGCATAAGACACATTCGGGTAGAAGCACACCAACGGAAGACCTTTCCCAGGCAGACCCTCCCTCCCCCTCTTATCTCTCTCTCTCTCTCTCTCTCTCTCTCTCTCTCTCTCTCTCTCTCTCTCTCTCTCTCTCTCTCTCTCTCTCTCAACCATACCACGAGCGTTAATTAGTATGTATCGGGATCAGTGCGATCGCAGAGTCGGTCGGAGCGGAGCCGAGCGAACCCCAGCGCGCCGCCGCGCCCCGCGCCCCGCGCCCCGCGCCCCGCTCCTCACCGCCACTTTGTAACCCACCTCAAGACGTCCCGCTGCCTCGCCCCGTCCCCCGCACCGCCCCACCCCACCCCGTCCAACCAGCTTCTCTTGATACTAGGCTGAACAGAAAGCAGCGGCGGGGCGGGGCGGGGCGGGGCGGGGCGGGGCGGGGCGGGGCGGGGCGGGGCGGGGCGGGGCGGGCAGGCGCGGCGCTTAACATCAAAGAGCGGCGGGCGAGGCATGTCCGACCAGGCAGGCCGGGCCGGGGCCTCTACACGCCGTGCTCCGCCCCGCCCCGCCCCGCCCCACCCCGCCCCGCCCGGGCCCTCGAAACATTTGTATATTAGTTATATTGGGGCGTGCCTGGCGGGGCGGGGTGGGGCGGGGCGGGGCGGGGCGCGGCGGGGCGGGCCCTCTGGCAGGGCGTAGGGGACGCAGGACGGGCCCCAACAGGATATAGTTCCACACTAGTAGAACAAAGCTGGAGGCGAATCCGCAGTAGTGTTGCTAGGATAGAAAGCCGGGTGTGTGTACACAGTGAATTTTTATCTACATTTTTTTACATAGATAGCTTATGTGATTTTCTGCACGTGATTAAATATAGTTCCTTACGTATAACTTTTACGTTTATTCTGTAAAAAATTGCACTTAATTACAGAGTTTAATGGACAGAACGATGTCACAGTTTGCTGTCTTAAGTATAAAATTGCGCATGTGTCAGGTATTTATATCACTGTAAATCGAGGAGTCTTTAAAGAGCGGGATTGTGACCCAAATTTTAATACTCTCAGGAGAGCGACAAAGAGTAACATCCCTCAATTAGAGTCTTTATGAGGACATTTTCGGCTATAGCTATGACTCTCTTTGAGTCGTTTCTGCTAACATCACTCAATTTAAGTGATAGATACGACTCATACTGAGTCATCTTGGCGAACATTGCTCTGAGGGAGCGATGTAGAAAAACGTCGCTCATTTTGAGCGATAAACAGGACTTTCACAAATACGATGATGGGCTACGTATTAAAAAAAAGTACGTAAAAAGTCACCGCGTAGTCGAGTTCATGGCATATACTGCGAAAATGAATATTAGTGGGGCAGTCCCACTGTTAAAGTAGTGCTTGGCGGGGCGGGGCGGGGCCGGGCGGCTGTCGCCACCGCCTCGCTGACACTCTATAATGAAATGGAGCATGGCTCTCCAATCAGTCTCTTCTATACAACAGCAGCCATCCTCGCGGCGCCATGAGGAGAGCGTCGTCGTCAGTTTGACGTCGCATCTCGAGTATAGAGGGGAAAAAATTAAATAGCACCCTCCCCTCCCCTCCCCCTCCTCCCCTCCCGTCCGCGCGCGCGCACGCGCACACCCATTCCTCCAGTCGCGCGGCACCAAACCGTTTTTATTAGTTTGCCGAAACTTCAGCCGCACCCCGCCCCGCCCCGCCCCGCCCCGCCCCGCCCCGCCCCGCCCCGCCCCGCCTCGCTGCTCTCGCTGTGTTCTGTCTGACACGGCCGCAGCACAGGCCAGAGCGTCGTGCCGCGCCGAGATTGATTGTCCATAACGTTTTATAAGAACCGCCCCTCATTTCTTTCACTCTAGTCACTTCCATCTAATTTCTATTTATAAAAAAAAATCTAGAGCCGTAAATTATGGGCGCAGTAAAGTTACATGCGCTTCTAATTTACCTCCCGGATGGAAGGATCTGTAAATGCAACTACACAGGAAAACTCTGTAGTTCAACTATACACACTAAGCCCCTGCTGCATTTTGTTGTGCATAAGCCTTGCAGGATTTTAAGCAACCGTAACTATGCACAATTTTTTCTGCATAACTTTGCATAACTCTGTTCTCTATGCACAAATTTGTGCATAATTATGTACCGGGTGTTTCAGAGAAGACACAGGTGCAGGCGGGCTTGCCTACCCAAGGGGCTATATGGCACCTTACGGGCAGCCGGTACAATGTGTGCATAGTTATTCATAAAATTTTGTGCATAACTATGGTTGTATATAACCGTGCATACCGATGCAACAATCATGCATAAGGGTTTACCGAGTGTGTAGTTTTACTACAGTCATGACTGGTTGCAACCGCAGTTTAACAGCTGATAATTTACTCAAATTTCGTCGAAAGACTCTTCACTAGTGAAAAACTGCAGTACGGTACGGTACGTCAGTGTGCGATAAGAAACTGTAGTTTGATCTGAGGGTGCCCTGCAGATCCTTACATCGGGGCTCTCTTGGCTACCCCGAGGTTGGCTAATTTGCTAATTGTGACGACTCCTTTTTTGTTTCTTTGCGGGCAACAGCTTACACACGGTGGATCCCTCTCTCTCTCTCTCTCTCTCTCTCTCTCTCTCTCTCTCTCTCACACACACACACACACACACCGTCCGTGCGTGTTGTGTAGTGCGTGCCGACTAGGTCCTGCCAATAGCAGCGCCAGGCAGAGCAGCGGGGCCAAAGAGGTAAAGCGCTAAAGCACGGGCGCGGCGGAGCGTATCAAAGACCCCCCCCCCCCCCCCCCACATGCCTCCAGGTAAAAACTATAGTTTTTCGCGCGGATCGCTCGCGGCGCCACACACACACACACACACACACACACACACACACACACACACACACACAATAGCTTGTTTGTCGATTGTGGCGGCAGCGGCACAGGGGCGGTATGGGCGGTGTATGGGTGCGCGATGAGCCACCTCCGCGCATCCCGCCGCACCCCGCCGCGCCCCGCCGCGCCCCGCCGCACCCCGCCGCACCCCGCCGCGCCCCGCCGCGCCCCGGCGAGCACGCTCTGGCGCGCATTGATGACCCATCAGCACCCGGTTGGTTCGGTCGGAATTGGTTGCCCCCTCACTCCGCGGTGCAGCGGCAGCCAGCCCAATTGACTCGTTATCTCATTAGAGGCGGACGCTTTGTTTAATACACGTATTTCTCTGCTGAGGGGATAAATTAGTGATTCAGACCCGCCCCGCCCCGCCCCGCCCCGCCCCGCCCCGCCCCGCCCCGGCACTGTCAGTTGCACCTATATATCGGGCCACGTAGCCTCGCCACGCCACACCGCGCCTCGCCGTGCCGGAAGTGAGCGGCGGGCCGCGCCCCGCCCCGCCCCGCCCCGCCCCGGCCCGCCCCGCCCCGCCCCGCTCGCGCGTCTAAGTATAAAGCATCACGGGTCAGCGGCGGCGGCGCTGGTGTCAAAAGATACCTTGAGTAACGGGAACCATAACAACCAATTATGTCATCAATTATTCATTCCAAAAAGAAAGAAAATAATCACGACAAGAGGACGAACGAAAAAACTTTTGTGGCGCGAAACATTTAGACCCCAATGATGTGTGTTGAGTCTCCCTTGCAAGCTGCTCACTTTTCCTCATATGTGTCCTCTGCTTTAAAAAAGTAATGTTTTTGGGCCTCAAAAAGGGAAAAAAGTTCAAGCCACCCCCAACCCTTCCGCTGCTGTTGTTGTGCATGCGCAAGTTTCCCAGCCTGCCTCTAGCCTCCCCCCTCGAGCTCGTCTCGGTTCCTAATTTGACTGCTCGGGGGTCATGCCGACTGATTCCGCGCGGATCGCTGGTCTCATACATCCATCCTTGTCGCACTCATGGCGAAGGAGCCCCAGGTGGGACGGAAGGTACGAGAGTGAATCTCTGATCAGTCGGCCGGCCCGCCCCGCCCCGCCCCGACGGACGACCCGGGCCCAGCACACGCTCACTCGCGCCCCGGCCAAGCCCAGCCATGCCATGGGGCCCATTCACTGGATCCTGCCCCGCCCCACCCCGCCCCACCCCGCCCCTCTCGCGAAGCTACCTGCGGGGACGGACCAGAATCTCGTTATTTACGTCCCTCTTTGTGGACTATCGGAGTATCGGCCAAATGTGCATTGTGACTGACAACCCTATAGCAACACACGGCACCACGCCGTCGCCAGCCGCCCCGGCGGGGCGGGCTGGGCCGGGCATAGCAGAGAGGCTGGGCAGGGCGGGGCGGGGCAGGGCGGGGCGGGGCGGGGCGGGGCGGGGCGGGGCGGGGCGGGGCGGGGCGGGGCAGCAAATTGAATTGACGGGTCGCGACACCTGTTGGGCTCGGGACGCCGAGGCGAGGCGAGGGGCTGACGAGTTCTGACCTTCCTCCCTCGTGTCGTGCGAGGCACGGGCCGGCAGCTAGTCTGAAACAAATACGCGCACGCTGCAACCGAGTGCAACACTACTGACCTACAAAGAGCTCGTCTATACCTCATTGGACCGCCTCGTCACGCAAAATCTCAAATCCAGTTTTTTTTTTTAACAATAAATAAATTATGGGCTTATTGGTTTTTAGATTTCGTATTGCACCACACGCAATTACATGTTACCCGTGAAAAAATTTACCGGAGAAAGTAATACACTGGAAAAACAAAGGTGCTAAGTCCTACCTTTAAAAGGCACTAACAAAATTTAGTGCCTTTGGAAAGGCACTAAGATTTAGTGCCCCAGGAAAGGCACTAAATTTGCTTAGTGCCTTTTACAGGTAGGACTTAGCACCTTTAGCTGACCAGCTTCGTATACTCCATACAAATTTAGTGCCTTTGCAAAGGCACTAAGATTTAGTGCCCCGGGAAAGGCACTAAAATTAGCACTTGATTTTAGCGCCCCAGGAAAGGCGTTGCTTAGCACCTTTGTTTTTACGGTGTAGGTGAAACCTTGTACTTAGGGCAGTTTAGCAAGTTATACTCGTATGCCAAATGCATATGCATGCACATGTCAAATGCATAGAGCAGCCAGAGCTATTTCCAGTGTGTTTGCTCTTTAAAAGCTTTTAATAGTCGGGTCTCGGTATAACGGGTTGGAGGGAAGAAATAAAAATACACGAAGCAGTTGTCAAGTTCGTAGGAGTTGTTATTCTTTCCATTTCGATCACTACTGTACATAGTATACAAAGAATGTGTCGGCGCACAACGTTGCTTATTACAAAAAGAGACCGTACGTATACTATACGATGCACTATCACACCCTCTCCACTATTCACAATAAATTATCTTTATAATTAGGTATATTTGACAAATTATTCTCTTAAATGAGATGGAAGACTGATTCTGGGCCCAACCAGACGGGCCCATAAACACACGAGTGCTCAGACTCTTTCTCACGCACACGATTCGGAATCACACATGCATTCTCACTTACATGAAAAAAAAAAAGAAGATCATCACACTGACTCACAACACAGTTAGTTTCAGTATACAGATTAAGCACTCTCGCCATCGCGGCAACGGATCACTGAGGAGCAGTTTTAGTGACCAAGGGAAGTTAAAGAGCAGTAACAAAACATGAACGATCGAGGGAATTTAGAAAAGAAGGTATTGATCAACGAATAAATTTGAATCAAGCATCCTGTCGATATGATCGTTTAAGCAAAATGCTTATTTTAATGTGCATGAATAGACACTCAAACAAAAATGAGCAAAAACGTGATATGTTTTCGGACAGAGAAAGAAAGCACCAAGTATTGACTACAACAGTTAAATGGATATGCATTACTGGCGTTACACTAAACACGTGCGATATGACACGACTCAACAAAAGAGTGGCACAAAACGATATGGCACAGTTTCAACACGATAATTATCACCAATAATAGTAATAATAAAAACAACAACAGTGTATAATATAATAGTCCATAAAGAAATTTGCATATAACATCAACTTAAATATGACGACGGCAACAACAGGCTTTACAATATGAAGTACGAAAAAAAGACTTATTTCCCGCTTCCCTCCCGCACAATAAGGGTCGGCAGAGGGGCATGGCTAGTGCAGCACCGATAATCACGTCCCCCCACCCCTTTTCGCACGGATACCGCCCGCTCGCAGTTTTGTCGAATTTATTTGCGTTTTTTTTATCGCGTTTTAATATCTGCGAATATAATACAGCTAATGGAGCTAGCGAAACAAAAACGGCCGTTGCGGCTTGGAACAAGGCAATGCTTGTTTGGCAGATATCCAGCCCTGCGGGGTCCGGAGCTCCCCCACCCCCCCTCCCAATGCCCCACCCCAACTCAACCCCTCCCCCTCGCACCCCGCGCTGAGCCCTCCTTTGCAGGAGAACGTTTTAGAGAGGGCCCGTATAGCCCGCTACCTCACTCAGCACTATTCGCGTGCGTGCGTGCGCGCGCGAGTGTGTGTGTGTGTGCGTGTGTGGGTGTCTGCGTGAGTGTTGCCCCCCCCCCCCCCCACACCAAAGCAGGCGTACTGAGAGGATCAAAAAAGACGGGTCGAGGAGAGAGAGAGAGAGAGAGAGAGAGAGAGAGAGAGAGAGAGAGAGAGAGAGAGAGAGAGAGAGAGAGAGAGAGAGAGATTGCACTGATTGCTATGTATAAGTAGGTCGTATACTGCTAGCTCGCGCGGCACGATCGACAGCGCGTCAACTAGTGTCAGAGAAGTTGAAAGAGAGGGAGGGAGAGAGATAGAGAGATAGGGAGAGAGAGAGAGAGAGAGAGAGAGAGAGAGAGAGAGAGAGAGAGAGAGAGAGAGAGAGAGAGAGAGAGAGAGATCAGTCGCGGGTTCGGTGGCTGTCGATGCACTGGCCTTTCTCTGCCTAATGGCCATCGGCAGGCCTCCAGACCCGAAACTCCTCGTTATAGACCTCGGGAGCTCGAAGAGGAGGGCGTTCTCTCTTCATCTCACCTCTGGCGGGCCACCTAATGCTATCCCCAAAACCATGACGCGGAACTCAACAAAAATTTTTTTCGACGCGGAAATTATTTTTTTTTTAAAGCTTACGGGAAAATTTTTCACGGCAGCTATTGTCGTATACAAATATTGTAACAGTTCAATGACGTCAAATTTAAGTAGCCACCGCGTATCGATACGATACAGATCGTTTGTAAATATTTAAGTACGAAAAAATGTTGTAATATTGCGCAAAGACGAAAAATTCCCATCGTAAGCACCCTCGCCGATTTGGAGGTCACAAACGGGGACGGGGTGGTGCGGGGCGGGGCAGGAGGTCCGCGGGGCGACCGAACTCTGCCCTCCCCTGCGCTAAAGGTGAAATATATGAATTCTGCGGACCGAACAGTGGCCGGGCCGGGCCGGGCCGGACCGGCTCAGCCTGGCCGCCCCGCCCCCACCCCTCCCTGCGGCCCTCTCCGCTACTATTAAAAAAAGGACCAGGATGTGTGCGCGGCTCCATCCCCCTCCCCGCCACCCCCGACAACCCCTCCCACCAAAAAATGATTGGATAAGCAAAATACCCCTCAAGTAACCGTACAAATCAATATAGTGCTCGCCCCTGTCCCAGAGGCGGGACCAGAAGAGGCGGGGAGGGCGGGGGACGAGAAAAGAAAGGGGGAGGGTACGGGAGGCGAGCACGGAGGGAGGGAGGGAGGGGAGCCGTACAGGTAATATGGCTGTATGATGTTGTTATGGCTGTATCGATTCGGCCAAAGCTTTGTTATTTCATCCCGACAGGTTTTTAACTTTTTATTTTGGGCGCCCTCGTCCTCCGTGTGTGCCGCGCGCCGCTCTGGCTCCCTCTCTCCTCCCTCTCCCTACTCCCACCTTCCCGCCGCCACCGCCTCTCTCTCCCTCTCCCTCCCTCTCTCTTTCTCTCTCTCCTGCTATCTGTCGCCCCCGCTCTCTCGTTCGCCCTATCCGCCCCTACCGCTCTCTGATTTTGGCATCCGTCTTTGTTTCGCTGAACAAACTCTCATATACATATAAACGCACGTACACACACTGGCGTCCTCTTTCGAGCGCCCCTAGCCTCGCTATCTCTGTCTCTCTCTCGCACACGAGCACATAGCGCGTATGCATATATTTAAAATGCCCTCTCGACATCAAAGTAACATCCCCGCCCGGACAAGGCTCCCCGGTCCATCACATCTAACGTGTTTGGGGTCGCGAAACTTCCTCCTACAAAAAGACGGCTTACACTAGAGAACGCAAAATCAAGAAAACCCTTTTTTTAATGAAAAAAATTGGAACATTAGTATTAGTTGATTCATTAATTGATACGTTCAATGATTTGAGAAAAATAATGGGGGTCCCATAACACCCTGTGTTCCGCCGCGGATAGCAACGCAGCTCCGTACCTACGAATAGCGCTGGTGTGCGCAGGTGTGCCAACCCGAATGACCTCGCCATACCGGCCGGCCCGCCCTATAACTCATAATCAGGAGTTGGTATCCCTGGAGCCCCGTCCGTGGCCCATAGTCCACCGTGGTCCAGACCTACTACTCATCAAGTTTACAATAAGCGAGCACAACTTCCTCCCCCCCCCCCCCCTCTCGGGCTGAGACCTGACCCTCTGCCGCCCTCGGGGGACCCTGCGAGACATGCGGAACCAGCCCCTCCCAAAGGCCGCGCGAATCACCAAGACAGTTTTACCAACCTTATCAGGAAAATAATGTAATGATAATGTAATGTAATTGACGCGATGGACGACTGTGTCACCCAACTACAGATGACAGATTGGCGGTGAAAGTGACATCCCCGTTGTGGCAATGACCAGCACTGCCGCCAACGCATGCGCCATAACACTGAGTTAAACGGAACAACTTAGCCAGTTACGAAGTTATTAACCTCGTTAAAAATGTAAAGACACCTCGCATCTGATTGTTTTTGAGCCTGAGAATTGATATGTGGCACTCATTCTCCGAAATATGTCGGAACAAGATATGTAATAAGTTGAAAAATGTAAATCCTCAAACAGATGCGAGGTTTCTTTTTTTTTTTTTTAATCATCTATGAGCTTTGATTGGAATCCCGTCAGAATTTAAAAAAGCAAGGCAGCAATTATAATACTCATTGCAAACTGATCAAAATATTGTATTCTCTTGTGACACTGTTTGGTAGCTCCTTTACAAAACAAGTAAAACACAGGACAATCCCGCACACTGCATGGCAGCACATAACACCACGAAGTAACGAATCAATCATTTTGCACGAATTCTTCGCAGTACTTTCAACACTGTCACGTCAACAAAAACATGACACGAAACAAAACCAGAGAAAAAGACACATCAGCATAACGATATTGAAAACGCATCACGGAGAATCCATGCAAAAAAAAAAAAAAAGTAAAAAAAACAACAACTGAAGAGAAACACAACCACAACACCACCACCACCACCACTACCACCACAACACAGCACATACTTCTGTTTCGCACTTTCACTCGCGGTGGAACCACTTGGCGCACACGCACTCACTTGACGACGCACTCACACATCACACGTCACTGTCGCCGCGCGCGGGCCACACTGGAAGCGTCCGGCCCGGCGCGGCGTGTGGCCGGCGCCTCAAAAGTACCTCTGCAGGTCGGCGAAGAGCAGGCGCTGCTTGCGGTCGGCCAGGCGGTCGTGCGGCACGGGCAGGTGCGCGGCGTGGTGGTGCAGGTCGAGCTTGCGCTTGCAGGCGGCGCGCTGCGGGATCTGCGCGGCGGCGTGCCGCAGCGAGGACATGCGCTGGTACTCGGGCTCCTGCAGCCACTTCCACATCCGGCGGAAGGTCTCGCGGCCCGACTTGAGCTTGGACCAGGGCTTGGGGTTGCGCAGCAGGTCGCTCAGCGTGCCCTGCGACCGGCAGAGGATGCGCTGCGCGAAGATGGCCTGCGGGATGGAGTAGCGCTTGAGCTCGGCCGAGATGCGCTGCGCCAGCTCCTTGGTGTTGATCTCCTCGGCCTCCTGCTGCTGGTGCTGCTGCTGCTGCTGCCCGCCGCACGCCAGCGGCTGCTGCTCCGACTTGACCGTCACGGCCAGCGGCGGCGGCGGCGACTGCTGCTGCTGCTGCTGGGGCGGCGGCGGCGCGGGCGGCGTGTGCTGCACGGGCGGCGTGTGCTGCGCGGGGGGCGGCTGCTGCTGCTGGGCGTGCAGCCCGGGCGACGGCGGCGTGCCCGCCTCCCGCAGGTAGTGGTGCGGGTGCAGCTCCGCCTTGACCGTCACGGGGTAGTAGTCCTGCTGCACGGGGCAGTACGCGTCCCGGTAGTCGTAGCACTGCGCGTGCGCCTGCTGCTCGCAGCCCATGTCGTAGTAGCCGCCGCCGCCGCCGGCGTGGGGCGGGGGCGGCGGGGGCGGCGGGGGCGGCGGCCCGCCGCGGTACGGGTAGGGCGCGTGCAGCGTGTTGGCCTGCATGACGGTGAACGAGCCCGACACGTTGCCGCCGCCGCCGCCGCCGTAGCCGTCCGTCGACACGAAGCCGAACTCCTCCGGGATGGCGTTGAGCGGCGGCAGCGGCTGCAGCGGCGTCAGCGTGGCGTACGAGTGCGGCCCGGGCGGGAAGGCGGCCGCGGCCGCGGGCGGCGGCGGCGCGGGCGACGGCGACCCGAAGGGGTACTCGCCCGTGTCCACCATCATCACTGCCCCGCCGCTGACAGACAGACAGACAGACAGACGGACGGTTAGACGGGCGGCGGGGCGGCACGCGCAGGGGGCAGTGCCAGTGAACACAACACGTGCAGCGGGGAGAGACACAAGGTGCACGCGTGAGGAGGACGGTGCAGGACACACAGCCAGCGAGAGAGTTCGGCGGGGCTGCGAGGAGTCTGATCAGCCGGGGCAATAATGTTTCGGAGGACCTTCCTGGAGAACAAGTACTCTACAGCTGTCGCCGCTCCGCCCCGTGCTCTGCCAAACCTTGCGACCAGCCTCGCCACGCCGCGTCCCAGCGGCGCCCAGAACATGGCGGACGGCAGGACAGGAGGAGGTGCCAACGACTTCCCGCCGCTACAAACCACAATGTCACGTGACATGAACTGCAGACCGTCACACGTGTTCCCTGCGAACGTCTCACAACGGACAAGAACTGTCTGCTCGCGAGCGAGCAGCACTGACACCACTGACGCCCCTCGCCTCGCCTCGCCTTCCATTATTGCCGCGATCAGCGCACCTCTTTTTCCATTTTGCTTCGCTATATTTTTAAAAAAATGAAACAAGCACACAGTACAATTTCCCCCGTTTACGAAATTAATGCCGCTCCGCCCTGAGCCCCACTGTTGATTCAGGTCCGGGTCCGGGTGGGGCCGGGCGGGGCGGGGCGGGGCGGGGCGGGGCCGGGCGGGGGCCACACTCGCCCGCCCCGCCCCGCTCAGCCGCTCTCCGCCGCGCCCCACCCCGCCCCGCTCTGCCTTGGCCGTGCCGGGCCGGGCCGGGCCCGATGTTCCCATATTTCCAATCACACAGTGTTGACACAATATGTTATTTGGTGCTCGAAATATGCGTCGGTCGTCGCGCCGGCCGGGGCCCCGCCGCACGGGGGCGAGAGAGAGAGAGAGAGCAGGAGAGAGCGAGTGAGCGAGCGAGAGAGGATCGCGCGGTACACTCACATAAAAACAAAACACGGTGACCGCGAGGAGGACGAGGACGTCGATGTCGTGCGACAGGTGTGCGAGTAGGTGCTCTCCGCAGGGGCCCAGCCCGGCCCGGCCCGGCGGGGCGCCACGAGCTGTTACAAACCTCTGCGGGACCAGGGCAACTCGAGGAAGCACCACCACCGCGACCAGCAGCAGCGCGAACAGCGACTGCGGCAAGGAAAGCAACCAGCGCACCGGCGGCGTCGGCTCGGCGGGGACCAGGAGCAGCGCGCCGCCCGCGCCGCCCTCCGGCGTCCACGCCATCGCCATCGCCATCGCCATCGCCTGGCGGCTGCAAAGACACACAAACACGGCGCAAGCCTGAGGAGCTGGACAGGACCGTCCGGCGTCGCCCGCCGCCGCGGCGTCCTGGTCCGCGGGAGCACGTGGCGTCGCTGTGGCGGCGGCGAGGAGGCGCCGGCACTGCGCCGGCACCGCGCCGGCCGGCAGCGTCGTCCCGCGACGGCTGCAGGGGTCGCCGTCGAGACCGGCAGCAACAACGCGCGCCCTGCCCTGCTCTCACCTCGTCCTGTCCTCACCTGGGGCCCGGCTGCTGCTGCAGGCCTGCTAGAGGCCGTGCAGGCCTGCGGCACCTGGTCGCTCTCACCACCTCGGGCCCTGCGCCGGGGCTGAGGCCGGGGCTGAGGCCGGGGCTGAGGCCGGGGCCGGCGCGGCTCGCATGGCACGGGCAGGACGACGCACTCCTGGCGGTGCCGGGCGCGCGCTCACGCCGCGCGTGTCGCGGTGTCGCTCGGGGCGGGGGTGACTCCGGGCGTGGCTCCGGCTGTGCCTCCGGGGTCGCACCACCTGCCGGCTCGGCAGTCGCAGGGACAGTGACGCTACGCGGAGCACAGCTGAGAGGCTCGGCGGGGCGGCGCGGGGAGGGGAGGGCCGCCCGGCCCACGGCGTAGAGCGGCGCAGAGCGGCGAGGCGAGCCGAGGCGGGCGGGCGGGCAGACCACCCCAACCCCCAGCGGCGGGGTGGGGGATGGGGCCGCAGGGCCCGCGGGCCCGCCCGGCTGCAGCGGCGCTGGCGGGCCGGGGCGTACCGGGGCGGGCCGGGGCGTACCGGGGCGGGGCGGAGCGGCTCCAGGCCCTTCGAGCCGAAGCGCCGGAGCGTCGGGCGGAGCCGAACCGGGGTGCCCGGCGCGCCGATCCCCCTCGATCGCCTCCACCCCCTTCCGATCGCTTCCCCACCACCCACGTGGTCGGGGACGTCACGGCTCTCGCGGGCAGGCCCCCCGCCGCGCCCCGCCGCGCCCCGCCGCGCCCCGCCGCGCCCCGCTCGCTTCGAGGCCCCGCTCCGCTCTGGGTCCCCACCCCGCCCCGCCTCGCCCCGCCCCGCCCGTCCGCTAAGCACTTCCGAAGCAGTCGTGACTTGAATGCTCTTTTCCGGGCAGCGGCCGGGGCCGGGCCGGGGACGGGGCTTGGGCCGGGGCCGGGGCCGGGCCGGGGACGGGGGCCTGGGCCGGGGCCGGGGCCAGGGCTGGGCCGATCACTGTTGCTGGTGCGGGCTGTCGGGGCCTGGAGGCAGACCCTGCCCCTGCCCGCCCCACCGGAGGCCACGAGGGCTCCGGGGCCGCCGACGGGACGGCAGCGCCCTGACGGAGGTATTGACCGAGAGCGGCACGGTGGTATCGGCGAGTGGATCCAACCGATCGCTGCTGCAGGGAGAGCGGGGTCCGGCGGGGGCCCCATGGTCCCCATGGCGGAGCCCCCCGCGGGGACGCGGGGGCCTTACTGTCACGGGAAGACCACTACTCCTGGGGCCCAGCCGCGGCGCCCATAACCCATAACGTCAGCCACCCCTCATCTCCGATCACCTATGCTTTCCAAATCCGCTCCCTAATGGCACAACGCTGTAGCGTTGACGCCGGGCCAGCAGCTTTGGGACGGTCTGGTGACATCCGTGGGGGAAAGCGTCTGCTCCTTTGGCCCCGCCCCGCCCCGCCCCGCCCCGCCCCGCCCCGCCCTGCAGCAGCATCTCTCAGAGCGTCTATAATCTCCCTGATTCTATTAAAATGGGGCCGAACCGGGGCGCGCATAGCGCTGCTGCTCTCCGTGCATCGGCCCGAGCCGGCCCGGCCCGGCACAGCTCGGCGGGGCGGGGCGGGGCGGGGCGGGGCGGGGCGGCCCCACTCCGTTCGACTCCCAATCATCCCCCTCCCACACCCTCCGCGCCGCCCCACCCCACCGCACCCCACCCCATACCGCCACTCCTCCCTTCATCTTTTTCTTGCACCCTTCCTTCCCCTCTGCCCGCATCTCCCTATCTCCCACCCCTCCCCCCCTCTCTCTCTCTCTCTCTCTCTCTCTCTCTCTCTCTCTCTCTCTCTCTCTCTCTCTCTCTCTCTCTCTCTCCCCCTCTCTCTCTGCCGCGCACCCCACCCCCTCTTCTTTTTTCCCCTCTCTCGTATCTCTTTTCCCCTCTCGTTCGGTTCCTCTTCCGCTCCGCGCCCGCCGCACATGCTCCCGCACAAGGGCTTAATCCCCCTGTGCATCAAAACAACATTTTGCCCGCGCCGCCGCCGCCGCCACTTGAAATTTATTCAAGACAGGCTAATAAAACGGGGGGACCAACATTTATTTGAAAAACGGCGCGCGGCAGCAGCGGCGGCCTTCATCTTTTTTGCTAACCGCACCTCTTTTGTTTTTTCCCGCCGCTCGCTCACAGGCGCGCGCTCACACACACACACACATGCGCTCACACTGACACACGCGCACAGCCCCGTGCTGAGCACCACTGCTCGTGGCACCGCATGGCACGTAGCAGGCGTCGTAGAGACAAGTGTCACGTCACTGATGTCTCTATCTCGGCAATCAGTTTTCTTAGCGGCGAATAAAAGGGGTAGGAAATGCATCGCAAGATGTATCTCCTGGGCCTTAGTCGTCGTCGCAAAGATTTTTCTCGTCGTGCGATCGCATACGTGGGCGTTAATCGCCGCGGTTTTATGTTTCGAATAAGGAAGGGTTGTTGTGTCCGAAATCTAATTGGCACGCCAGTTTAAGCATCAGTCTTGCGGGAGCTGATCACACGCACGAGCTGCCTGAGCGCCAAGCACCCCAGTACTGACAGTATAGTTTGGCCGCGGCCGCGAGAGCACACACGTGGGACGTGGGATCGGGAGCGGACAGCGCGCGGCGAGGCTCATATCATGACGTAGTGGTAGTGTCGGGTAGGGCGCGGCGCTGCTGGCAGCACGTGGTTTACACGTGTAGCTACAAGCTCGCACGGGACGGGCGACGCGGTCCGCGCCCCGCCCCGCCCCGTCCCGCCCCGCCCCGCTCCAGCCGGCGCAACCCCGTACCGGGCCGGGCCGGCCGCACTACACCGCGGGGCGGGGCAGGGCCGGGCGAGGCCGGGTGGGGCCGGGAGGGGCCGGGCGGGGCGGGGCGGGGCGGGGCGGGGCCACACCATTAGAACAGACAGCGTGTGGAGCAGCGAGTCACAGCGAGGCAGTGCAGCCCGCCCCCATTCACTAACTGCAGTGTTCTGCCAGAAGTCTAATCATTTATTGGAGTTTTTGAAAACCTTTTCGCTGTGCGAAATGTTTGTAAGGGTTACGGGTAAATTTTCCATGAGAGATGTCAGGTTACGATATCAAATTGTAAAATTCAAAACTCTAATCGACACTTTATATTGAACTGTCGTTTTTAAACGAGTGCCGGGTGTTTGTTTGAATGCATAACAGCGTAGCGTGGCTTTCGTAAATTTACTATACCGATCGTAAATTTATTACACATTATTTGTAAATCACAAATTACGAAAAATGTTGTAACTTTACGAGGAAATTTTTCACAGTGTTCTCCTGAACAGAATGAACTCCGGTTCGAATAGAAATAAGGCGATGGCATAAATTTACACCGCCATATGCTTGCTGTACACCTCTGCTATGATCTCAGCGTAAGAAGTGAGCCGCGAGCTGAGCTACCCACCGGGCTCAACTCTCATGCGGTCGCACAGGCGTGGCGGCGGGCGAGACGAGACGGCTCAGGCGGCGGGCCCGGCCCGGCGGGGACCGATATTATCGAGTTGACATTCGACTATCCCCGACCTAGACCAACCCTTCGCGGCCCGGGCCGCTGCCCGCGCCTACCCCGCCCCGCCCCGCCCCGCCCCGCCCCGCCCCGCCCCGCCCCGCCCCGCCCGGCTGGCCTCAAGCTGTCAATAAAGCACTCAACGGACCCTGACCCCCGCCCCGCTGGCCCCGCCGCGCCGGCCAGGCATAGGAGGGGCCGGGCCGGCACGGGGACGGTCCAGACCAGTGCAGCTCCCCGCGAGCGAAGCCTAACAGATCGAGTGCATGTGAAAATCTTATGAACTGATGTATTCACAGCTTACAGATAATTCCGTGTAGACATGCTACACTTGCGCATAATTTCAACCGTATTACGCTTGCACAAAACTCTCCGCCATGTACGAGTAGTGCGTGACGAGAAGCACTGCGAGAAAAAAAAACTGCAGTTAATCCGGTTAATTTTCATACAGTCCTTTTTTTTTTTTTTTTTGTAGTTCCAGGTACAGGATTCTCCGCACTTTTTGACATTCCATTCCGCACCCCAAAACCTAAGATTGAGATTGTTGAAGGACAATAACTTTTTCAATTTGAGTCCAAACTCATGATACATGTTAACATTTCTCGTATACGTCTCGTCGAGACGAATCTATTTCTATAATTGGTTTTCCATTTCAACAGTTTCAATATTTAGGGTACGGAATGGAATGTCAAAAAAGTACGGAGAATCCTTTTTCTGAAACTACAGAAAAAGACTGTATAAAAATTAACTGGATTAACTGTAGTTTTTTCTCGCAGTGAGGAGAGAGTGTGGAATGTACAAACATTCCCTCTGCTTCCCCCTCTCTGTCGGCCCGGTCAACCTCATAACCGATGTGAATGTGAATGTGAATGCACACACATATAGGTGTCTGTCTCGTCGCCCTGCCTGGCGTGCGGTGCGGGATGCTTCCGTATGGAATGTTCCGCGCACTATTGGCCAGTGAGGCAGAGACGGCTGCTGTTCCGAAATCAGGAGAGAGAGAGAGAGAGAGAGAGAGAGAGAGAGAGAGAGAGAGAGAGAGAGAGAGAGGGGGGGGGGAGGCAGGGATAATAGGAATGAACGCGAGACAGAGGGACGCGGGGAGGGGGGTGAGGGGGGGCGAGAATGAGAGAGGGACAACGAAGGAAGTCTCTCTGTCTCTCTCTCTCACATGGCCTTCTCCCGCCCCACGCCCCTGTAGCTTTTGGTTGAGGTTAGGTGGTAAGCAGACTAGACGGAATTCCGTCATCAGACTGCGACGTATCGCCCACGCGCATCCCGCCCCGCCCCGCCCCGCCCCGCCCCGCCCCGCCCCGCCACTCCCCGCCCCGCCACTCCCCGCCACGCCGCGCTGTGGTCTCGGGGTGGAAACACTTTCCATCCGGCTCGACAGATAACAAATCACAAATCCCGCGAAACCAGAGACATGCCGACAGTTCCGTTCGTTCCTCCAGTGATATGGTTATGGATACAGGGATGGGAGCGGTGAAAGGCAAAAAGGCTACAATTACACAGAATCCCAATTATTACAATTATTTTCCAAAGCCTCCCAAAAAGAGAACAAACACTGTTTTTCTCTCTCTCTCTCTCTTCCCCCGAAGTAGATCCGTCCCATCAACCTGCTACGGCCTCGTAAGCCCAACCCCACTCCGCATAGCATCCGCCGCTGGACTTCATTTGCCAACACAAATATTTCCAAATTAATAAATGTCAGAGGAATCCTGGCCTGGTGTGGTACGGGCCGAATGGCAGAGAGAGCGAGGGAGAGAGAGAGCGAGAGAGAGAGAGAGAGAGAGAGAGAGAGAGAGGGGAGGCTACAAGTGTGAGAGGCAGGGGAGGGGAAGTAAACGGGAGGCAGCGGGAAACACAGAGGGAGAGAGAGAGAGAGAGAGAGAGAGAGAGAGAGAGAGAGAGAGAGAGAGAGAGAGAGAGAGAGAGAGAGAGGGGGAGAGAGAGGAGGGGACGGGACGGGGGCGGAGGTTACCGTTCAAACACTAAACACAGCAATACAGCTGTTCCGTTCCATTCGGTTGCTTTTTGAATTATGACTTTCGCGCGTCGCCTCTCAGACCCCAAAAAGGCACACACACGGCGCGCTAACGCTGAGCCGAAGCGCCAAAAGAAATGCGCGGGCAAAGAGAATCGAGAAGCGGCACGGAGCCCAGCCCGGCCCGGCCCAGGCCCCGGCGCGAGCCCCTGAGAGCTCCGGGGGTAGGCAGGCCCGGCGCACACGGGCGCGCGCGGGTTGCCTACGCGGCATTGCGCGGGCGGACGCGTCGCTGGCAGACGATCTCCGAACCATCAATTAATGATTCTCCTCGACGAACAGAAAGTTAATCGGTTATGAGTTTTTAAAAATGTTGTGACAGGCTATAATTGCTACGTTGAGTAGATAATAGTTCGCTAAAAGTATTACAGAAAAAAACATAATATACAAATATTATTTTTTTAAACTGAGACACGGTACGTCATGACCTTTTTGGAAGGGTCACAGCCCAGCCCGGCGGCTGGCGGCCCTTGGCAGGTCGATTGAGTCAGGTTAGTTTTGAGGGGCAATGGGCCCAAAGCGCAGCCAGACCTATCGGCTAAAATTCCGATATTTCTCTCCCGCACTGCTGCGCGGCGCGGCGGGGCGGGGCGGGGCAGGGGGTGAATGTTGCACCAGGACAGGAGGGGCAAGGGCTCTGTTTACCAAAGGGTTCGGATCCCCGCGGGGCGTGGCGGGGCGTGGCGGGGCGGGGCGTGGCGGGGCGTGGCGGGGCGGGGCCATCCGGGCCGCAGGGAGCGCGGTAAATACAAATGCATCGCTGCTGTGCGCTCCTCCCCTCCCCCTCCCCGCCCTATCCAGCTCAATACCACTCAGCCACTTTGCAAGCTAATTAAAAGTGCACAGGTGGAAAATAATATGACGTAGCCGGGCAGGGCGGGGCGGGGCGGGGCGGGGCGGGGCGGGGGTGGCGGGGCGTGGCCGGGCCGGGGAATGTTAAACGTGTGAGAGGATGGGATGGATGGGACAGCGGATGATGGGGAAGCGTACGGGGCGGGGGAGGGGAGGAGGGCTGGCCACTGGGAGGGGAGGGGGGGAGGGGAGGCTTAGGAGGAGAGGAGTGGAGCGGAGCGGGCGACAAAGCGAGATTGATTCACTGTGATTTAGCGCCCAGTCGCACCCCACTTTTGCCCGACCCTATTCTTTCTCCTCTCTCTCTCTCTCTCTCTCTCTCTCTCTCTCTCTCTCTCTCTCTCTCTCTCCCTCTCTCCCTCTCCCCCTCTCTCCCCACCTCTCTCTTTCACTTACGCACTTTTTTGTGTTGTGTCCCCTGAGGCCATCCCGTCCCACCACCCCTCTCTTTCATCGCCACCACGAGACACAATCAGTGGCATCGGGCCTTAATATGATCGGTCTCTACCTGTGAGAGAGAGAGAGAGAGAGAGAGAGAGAGAGAGAGAGAGAGAGAGAGAGAGAGAGAGAGAGAGAGAGAGAGAGAGAGAGAGAGGGGGGGGGGAGATGGGGGTGCGATGGAGGTCGGGGTGAGTCGGGGCATTTATCATATAGAACTTCCCCAGCCCAGCTCGTCATGTTCTTGTCATAATCATCCGTCCCTTTATCTGTTTGTCTTTCTTTCTATCTTGCCTGTCTCATGTGCTGCCACACTGTGCAAAATAGTCGCAAGATTTTACGGGAAAATTTTCCATGAAGAGCGTCGTCAAATTACATTTCAAAATTGTGCAACCTACACGCGCTACGAATCCGATTCAAAATTCTTCGACAAAACAAAACCGGGCTGTCGTAAATTTACAAGATACTTTTATGAATATTTTTTACAGTACGTCCCATAGTAAGCTCCAGTAGGCAGGAGCCAGCGCCGCTCGCCCCCCCCCCCCCTCCCCCGTCTCTGTCACCTTGCCGACGGCCTGTCATCATATTCCATTTTTCATCATTCGATGTAACCTGCTCTCTCGTTACCCACCGTCGCGTCGCAGGCGAACTACGACCCTCGGGTCTCGCTTTTCTTTTCGCGTTGTATTGAATGTCCCTCTCAGGCCGGCAACTGAACACCGGCCGCGCGCGGCGCGCGGTGAAAACGAGACGAAACACGTGTTTGTAGGGCGTCCACGCGGAAAAACAAGTGCTGCTTTAGAGCAAAAGAGAGAGAGAGAGAGCGCAATGAGAGCCCGAGGAGGGATAGAGAGAGGGGAAGGGGGTGACTCTGGGTCCGGCTGACATGAAGCCCCCATCGCATCACTCCTCCTCTTGAATCACGCCTAGGGCCTAGGGCTAGCAAGGTGAGGGAGACGTTGGCCTCAGGTAGGCTTCGGCCCATCACACCGACGCCTCGATTGCCGAACTTACCAGGTCCTGGCCTGCTTTTCTTGGCGGCGCGCCCCACCCCCTACACTCCAGGCTGCCCCCTCCTCCCCCACCCCTCCCCTCCCCCCTCCTCTCTCCCCGGCCCGGCACAACCCCTCCCCCCGCTGGTCGGCGTGGAGAGCTCGATGTAAGCAACGATTTCTGGAGTTCGATGGGTTCCGATGGGCCTAGGGTCTGGCGGGGGAGAGGGAGGGCTGGAGGGTTGGGGGGGAGGGGTGCAGGCGGTCCCCGGCACAGGCCTGCGGGGAACACCAGAGGGGGCCAAAGGGTTGGGAGGGGGCGGGGCGGGGGCGGGGCGGGGGCGGGGCGGGGGCCTGGGAGCCGGCCCAGCTGACTCCACCACCCCCGCGGCTGTACGGCGCAGGGCGCGCGGCACAGGGCGTTCGCGGAGGCAGGGCAGAAGCTCCCCACCCTCCCTTACACTCCCTACTGCTGGTGCCCCCTTGAAACATCCTACGCCCGCCCGCCCGCCCCGCCCCGCCCCGCCCCGCCCCGCCTCGGTTGTAGCGGAGCCAGGGTACTCGCGAGCCCACACGCCCTGGTAGCAGCTCCCACAGGAGCTATATGGACTCAAACAGGTCTTTATTGGGTTCTGGCGGCCGTCACCCCCGCCCCCCCCGCCCACCTATACCCCCCCTTCCTATGAGACCGTCGCCGCGCGGAGGGAGGGCGCGTCCCCAAGCCGTTAGGACGGAGGCTGCCCAACAACGCCAGGAGCACTATGCACGGAAAAAACTTCGTCCTGGTTTTCAAGCAGCCCCGGAAACCCCGTGTATTTCCTCCATAAGATCTGCTTGGTTTTTTCAAAGCTGCTCGGAAACCAAGACGTCGTTTTCCCCTTGCGAGCACCGCGGAAACCAGTCTCCTCCTACTCCTGCTCCTTCTCATGCTCCTTCTCCTTCTCCTCCTCCTTCTCCTCCTCTTCCTCCTCCTCCTCCTCCTCCTTCTCCTCCCCCTTCCCCTCCTCCGCCTCCTCTTAATCCTCCTCCTCCTCCTCATCATCATCCTTCCCCTTCTCCACCTCCCACCTCCCACCTCCCTCCTCCCTCCCCTCCCCCTCCCCTCCCCCTCCCCCTCCTCCTCCTCCTCCCCCCCCTCCCCCCGGTACCCTAAAATAATTTCCAAGATACCAGGGCAAAAAGTGGCTTTATCTCCGTTAATTTCAATTCTATTGCAGCTGTTGAACTTGAGCTTTTCAACGACAGATAGCGGAAAGAAGCGATTCGAAGAAGCCAAAGCCGGCGCAAGGCATCACCACTCAGATATGACGACAGCGCGACTGGAGCCTACTCAAACATAAAGAGAGAACAATGATGGTACAACCGCTCACACACACACACACACACACACACACACACACACACACACACACACACGTTGCAACGCCGGCACTGCCACATGCGTAATACACCAACAGCTCCACCGACCTGTCATGAAACACAGCAGACACAACTACGCAACACGCCCGGCACACACACACACACACTCACACGCAGAGCCAGACTCGGTGCGGACGATCTGTCAATCCCAGCACGCGCTCCTACAGGTGCGGAGGCTGACGGGACCGCTGCAGCTGCAGTGCGCGTGCACCTGTCGGCACCTGTGGACGAGCGCCCCGCCCCGCCCCGCCCCGCCCCGCCCCGCCGTCTATGCCTAAACAATAAGCATAGGCGCGTACCGAACGTTCAAATGGCCACCCCACACCCCACCCTCCGGCCCCGCCCCGCCGACAAGCGCCGGCGGCAGGCAGGTCCATCACAAGACATCAACACGCCGCGGCCCCCGCCCCGCCCCGCCCCGCCCCACCCGCCGGGCGTACACACTACCCCCACCACAGTCCGCGCCCCGCCGGCCCCGTGGACCATTCAGCGGCCCGGGCCGGGCCGGCGCCCGGCGCGGCGCGGCGCACCCCACGACACGTACCTGCTCCTCTGTCACATGGCCGAGCACGAGCACGGCGCGGCCCCAGGACGAGCACGGCGCGGGGGCGGCCGCAGGGGCCGGGCTCCAGCGGACTCAGGGCGCTCAGGGCGAGCACGAGCGGCGCGGCGCGGCCGGCGCGCGGGGCCGAGGCCGGGGCCTGGACCGCTCGCTGCTGGGAGCCGCCGCGGTCGCGGCCGAGGCCGGCGGCGGCGGCGCCCTCCTCATGGTCCGGTTGCGGTGCGGTGGTGTTGGGGCGGTGCGACGCGGTCCTGGAGCGCGGTGCGGGGCGGTGCGGAGCGCTGGGGCGGCGCCCTGTGGCCTGCACGCTGTGGCTGGCCTGGCCTGCCCTGCCGCGGCTAGCCTGCCTGCGCGCCCGCCTGCCAGCCTGCCTTTGGCCTGCCCCCTCCAGCCCTCCCTACCCGGAGGCAGCGAGCGGCTCCGCGCCACGCCTGCCGAAGTGGGGGGCCGGGCCGGGCCATCGGAGGGGTGGGGGCGGACCGATCGGCAAGGGTGAGGGGGGCGGCCGGGCGGGGGCGGCCCGGGGGCGGCGGGGAGGAGGGCGCTCCTGTATCTTGCAACTGTACCAGCCGCCGCCGCCGCCGCCGCCGGGGGGTTTGGGGGCCCAGCGCCGCCCAGCGCCACGGGCACAGCAGCCGCAGCCCCCGCCCCACCCTGCTGCCCCCCGGCCGCCCCCACACCGCGCCGCCCGCCCCCGCCCCGCCCCGCCCCGCCACCTCACCCCGCCCGCGTTCCGATAGCCGTCCATGTTTTTGTATTGTATTTGGACGGGGCTGTGCTGTGCCACGCAATTGCCCAATCGATACGGGTGGAGAGTGGGAGAGGAAAGGGGAGAGAGCAAGGGAGAGAGAGAGCGCGAGCAAGGGAGAGGGAGCGAGTAAGAGAGAGGTAGGGAAGGGCCGGGCAGGGCCGGGAAGGGCCAGGCTGGGCCAGGCGGGACCGGGCTCGGCCGGGCGGGGCGGGGCAGGGCGGGGTGGGGCAGGGCGGGGCGGGGCAGGGCGGGGTGGGGCAGAGCCCCCGCGCTAGTTTGGATGCCCGCGCAAATATTTCTCCTCCCCCACCCCCGCCCTCCGCCCTGCCCCGCGCTGCACCTCTCAATACCCTTCGATCCTCGCCCCACCCCGCCCCGCCCCTCCCCCTCACTCGCCCCCCCCGTCTCTCTCCCACTCCCGCTCTCTGCAGCCTCTCTCAAGGGCGCCCTGCCTTGCTCCGCTCCGCTCTCTCCAGTGAATCCGAGAGAGAGAGAGAGAGAGAGAGAGAGAGAGAGAGAGAGAGAGAGAGAGAGATGAAGAGAGGGTGGAGTGGAGAGACCCTCCCAGCCTACCGGTCCTGTACCAGTCCCCCTCACCCCTCCTTCTCCACCACCACCACTACCTCCTCCTCCTCCTCCCCCTCCAACATACTTTCCCACTCGCCTGCACCGTCCGTTCGCCTCCGTCCTCTCTTCCTCCTGTCTCTGACTCTTTCTCTCTCGATCGCACTGCTCCTTCTCCTCCCTCTCCGCCCGAACGACCCGCAATCTTTTATTCCTGTACTTTCTTATTTGCCATCAGTCCCTATGCCGGGGCGGGGCCGGGGCGGGCCCTCCCCCGCCGTCAGTGATTGTCAGTCGCTGAACTGACCTCCGGACTGCCCATTCACTTGTATAGCCACCCCGCCTAGGCCCTCCTGGACTCATCTCCCACCCCCACCCTTCTCCCTTCTCCCTCAGCTCACCACAGTTCCTCCCTGAAGCCTACGCTGCGAAGTCTTTAGGGACCTAATACAAGCAACCTAGCCATCTGTTAGTATGCAATGCTCTGTCTTATGTCCACTCTCTCCTTGCCTTGTCTGTCTGTCTGTCTGTCTGTCCCTCAGCCATCCCACCTCGGTGTCTATCCCCCCGCCCCTCTCTCTCTCTCTCTCTCTCTCTCTCTCTCTCTCTCTCTCTCTCTCTCTCTCTCTCTCTCTCTCTCTCTCTCCCCCCCTCCCCTTCGCCCGCTCTCACTCTCCTGTCTTTTCTCGACCCAACCTTCGTTGGTAATATTGGCAAGTTTGTCGGGGGGAATAAGTTGGCGCAGAAATTGAAGACAAGGTTGCTCCGCCTTCCTCCCCCTTACCCCCACACTGCCTCCTCCTCACCCCCTCTCCCCTACCCCAGTCCTCCAGCCGCACAAGTATGCCAAGAACGCTGCGAAGGAGTGGTGGATCCTCGCGCACCCCCCCCCCCTTTTCCCCCGAGCGGGGGGGGGGGGGTCTTCCCCCAGCCCGCCTCCAGTCGCACAATGAGCGCGCTCACGACCGGATGTCAAACATTGTCACCTGCGTGTTGGGGTAGGAAGGCTGAAGACGAGCATTTCTGTCGTCATCGATTAGCGCAGTCCATTGGATTGAGGAGCGCGAGCAGGTGCAGTGTCTTCACTCTAATAAGCTCTCACTGTAAGCTACCGTGAACCCTGCAGGCACTGTTGCTTACGGTGAATTTTAACCGTAAGGCTACACTGGTAAAGCTGAGGCGTAGCCTTACGCCCTTTTTCAAGCGTAGTGGGATTGTACGCTTCAAATGAACCCCTCCTATTCCCGCTCCTATTCCTCCTATCTAAATGTATGGGAGAGTTTCTTCCCTACGCTTCATTTCAAGCGTAATCTCTTCAGGCGTAACTGTACGTTTTGGTCAAGCGTACTGTTACGCCTTAGTTTTACCAGTGTACAGTGAATCAGGGTGCATCACTGTAGCTTCAAGTGACATTCACCGTAGCTTACGGTGAAAATTCACCGAAAGCTACAGGGCTGCACGGTTCACCGTAGCTTACAGTGAAATTCACCGTAAGCGTTTATTAGTGTTGGAATGCGTGCGCGGGGCAGGGGTCGGTCGGGTGGGGAGAGTACGGGCAGATCAAAGGAGGCAGAGAGAGAGAGAGAGAGAGAGAGAGAGAGAGAAAGAGAGAGAGAGAGAGAGAGAGAGAGAGAGAGAGAGAGAGAGAGAGAGAGAGAGAGAGAGCAGAAGGGAGTGGGACGCAGCCCAGACACGGCAGCAGACACCCGCCAGACGTCTCACGATCCATTCTCACACCGTCTAATACACGCACATTTCCGATCAGGGGAAGCCCCCCGTCTCGCACACAGGCACACACATACACACAGGCACAGACACACGCGCGCGCACACACACACACACACATGTGAGGCCGAGGGCGGCCGCGGGCGGGTGGTGTGGGCTGCTGCATGTCGGAATGATAGAGAAGGTGTTGGAGGGTCGGTAGTTAGGCCCTCGGCCGCTGCATCAGCCCCCTCCCTCCCCCCCCCTCTCCCCCACCCCCTTACCGCAGCGTCAGCACATATCGAAACGATTAGCACTGGAACACGGCCACCGAATAAAAGGCAAGGTGCCCACGCCACCCCAGCCACCCCCGTCCCGCCTCCCTTCACCCCCCCCTCCCCGGTCACCCCTGTCCCCCGGGACCGGATGCGACTCTCCAACGAAGCGTTCCGCGTTCCTTATTTGCCTGACCCGTCTTCCGGATCGCTGGCTGATGGGCCCCCGATGGGGTCATGCCCCGCCCCGCGCCGCCCCGCCCCGCCCCGCCCCGCGCCGCCCCGCGCCCTCCGGTGCACGCCGGAGCCGCCCTCGCGACAGCGGAGGCGGCACCACATTTAAGTACGGCCCCCCTCCCCTGTGGGCCGTGCCTTACGTCCAGATTAGAGTTCTGCTCTCGTTAATTAACGTCACTGCGAAAAATATCTTTTTTGATTTACGATAAATTTTGTAAATTACGAATGACGAAACAGTTTGTAAATTTACGACGGACCATTTTTGATCGTGGATAAATTTCAAGCCGATACGCGCTTGTAACTTTACGATTTGCAATTGTAATTTTACAACTGCACTTCTTAGAAAATTTTCCCGTACACCTACAACTATTTTTCACAGTGGTGAGTTCAAGTTGAGTGTATACTGCGAGTAGTTAATTAGACGAACCGAGCACAAGTAACACGCATAGCTCGCAGTCAGTTACGATGATAGAACACTGGAAAAACAAAGGTGCGACCTAATGCCTTTAAAAGGTGCTATTCTCTAGTGCCTTTAGAAAGGCACGATTGTGTCCAAAGGCACTAAAATATAGCACCTTTCGATCAAATTAGTGCCTCTGTAGGGGTGCTGTTTGAATAATGCCTTAGTAAGTAAAGGCACTATTACGAGTAGCACCCCTAAAAGGGTGTTATGTCCTACCTTTGTTTTTCCAGTGAACTTGCAGCACTATTACACTTACTATTGATATTTACATGCCGAAACCTAAGGAACCTTATTGCCCTGGAAAAACAAACGTGACGTGCGTCGCGTCAATTGGTGTAACCATATTTGGTCACACCGCGTAATGCGACCTAAATTTACGTCACACCATGTGATGCGAGCTTGCAAGCTCCAGGGTATACGCCATTATACATAGGAGGTCACATCACAAAACTACTGTCACACCACATGATGCGACCTCTCCAGGCGTCACACTTGCAAGTGTGACGCAGGTCACATTAGTTTTTCCAGTGTGTGGACATATAACAGCAAATTTTAACGCAATTTCCAGTGCTGCATGTATGCCGGTTGCACTGTAACTTCAAAGATTCTCTCCAGCGTGGCAGGTCCTGAGGAGACAGGCAGGCGCCCCAGTGGTGCTGTAGGGCGGCCCCCGGCGCGGCGGCCCCGGGTGCCCACGGGGTGCCTCGAGGGCGACCCTTGGGTGCTCGGGGCGGCCTGCCCCGGCCTGCCCCGGCCTGCCCCGGCCTGCCCCGGCCTGCCTGCCCCGCGCCGAGGCGCGCTGCGAGTGCCAAACGATTGAAGGGGTGAAGGAAGGGGGTAGGAGTGTCCCGTCAGCGATTTGGCCTCCACCCCGGTAATTTATCCCCTGTGAATGTTAAGCACAGCGTTCTTTTGCGCCTGGCACTAGCCGTGTGTCCCTAAGGCGGGCGGCCTGAGAGGGAGGGGAGGGGGAGAGGGAGGGAGTGAGAGGGGTAAGAGAGAGGGAGGGAGGGAGGGAGAGGAGAGAGAGAGAGAGAGAGAGAGAGAGAGAGAGAGAGAGAGAGAGGGAGAGAGAGAGAGAGAGGCGTATAGGAGCCTTCAGCGCAAAAGCTATGACCCTCCCTTCCTCCCCCCACCCTCAGGCTCCTACTCAATTCCGTAGTCACGCGCGTGCGTCTGCAAGGCGCCCCGCCCCGCCGCGCCCCACCCCGCTCCGCCCCGCCCCGCCCCGCCCCGCCGCGCCCCACCCGCGGTCAGCTCTTTTCTAACGAGGCCTGACTGGACCGGGGCTGGCGGCGGGTCCTGGCCTCACCTCATCTCGCCGGCCCGGCTAGCTCACAACCCTTTCAGTTCAGGGGACCATAAACTCAAAACCGGCGGAATTTTTGCTTTTTGCTCTAAATTTTAAGGGATTCAATCAAATAGTTTGGTCAAGTTGGCTTCATATTTTTTGTTCTACCGTATTTGATGAAAAGTGACACTGTTAAAAAAGTTCTGAAATTTCCCATCGAAATGTAAATGTAAATTTCATAACAGTTTCAAAAACAGTTGTTTACTCAGCAACATCCACGGGACCCAGTCGTCGAAAAGCCAGAAGTCTTTTCTGGTCGCGAGTCGGACTTGCCAGCACCATAGCCAGTAGGTCAGGAAGCAGTAGTCCTCGGCCTCTCTCGTGGCTACCTCCCTCAACCCCAACCCCTCCGCCTCTGGACCCGCCCCCGCCCCCGGCCTTCCCCACCGCGCCAGTAGACGCGATGCGGCCAATTATGATGGCACGCCCCATTGGGTCGCAGCGCGCCCGGCACCCTAACCACCTCCCCTCCCCTTCCCCGTAATAGATGTACCCGAGTTACAAGCGTTTTACTGTTGAACATCAGTGACTAGTACGGACAGTTTTGTAGACAGTTTCGAAGAGAAATAATTCCATCCATCTCCGAGAAACGACGATATGAGGACGAACAAAAATGTACTTTCGAAGTAAATAAAATCTAACAGGTAGTACAATGTAAAAAACCGCTATTGTACCGAGCTTTGTACGGTTCTTATTGACAATATTATTTCTACAACTTACAATAAAAGTCAACAGTTTTCTATTGTGTTTAGAAATGTAACAGTTCCACACTGTCGTCAAATTGTGGTATTTTATAACAGTGTAAAGGGTGCGATGAGTTTCCATCTTTGCCTTGGCACTCAAGGAGCCCTTACGGGCGTTAGGCATTACTACCCCTGGCCTTATTTATGCCTATGAAAATACCGGGTGTCCCAGAGAACACAGGGCAGTCAGTTGGGTTGCCTACGCACTGGCCGCAGGCGCTCTAGGGCGAGGGGGGAGTGGGTGCGGTGGTATGAGGCACCCGGCCGCTAGAGTCTCAGAAGAGGGGAGTAGTGTGACGGCCACCCGAGCAGGTGTGGAGGCGTAGGCACTAGGGTGGTCCTGGAGCGCACCCCACGGAGCCGCGACGTGCACCGCGCTAGAGGCCAAAGTCCTCCGCGAAATCGCGCATCCCCCGCGGGCCACCCCGCGATGCGTGGCTCATCCGTGGGGAATGAGCGACCTCGCGGAGGACTCGCGCCTCTCGCGGGGCAGGTCGCACATCCACCTCGGAGGACCCGCGACGCCGCGAGGGGCAAGTCGCGGGTTCGTGGGGTGCGCTCCAGGACCACCCTCGTGCCTACGCCTCCACACCTGCCCGGGTGGCCGTCACACTACTCCCCTCCTCTGAGACTCTAGCGGCCGGGTGCCTCCTACCACGGCACCCACTCCTCCCCTCGCCCTAGAGCGCCTGCGGCCAGTGCGTAGGCAACCCAACTGACTGCCCTGTGTTCTCTGGGACACCCGGTACATTATAATAAGCCTTCAACACCTTTAAAAGGTGCTACTGAAAAGCCACACGTCTGTTCTTGCAGTGCACCCTCCTCATCAGCCGCGCGACGCGTCTCGCTCATTCGCATTGACGGAAAGGGATCGATTAGGAAGTATTATCGATCCTCGGGACGGGAGAAGTGTCAGGGAGCAGCACCGCGCCCCGCCCCGCCCCGCCCCGCCCCGCCCCGCCCCGCCGCATCACGCACGTGCAGCACACGCCTCATTCATTGATAACCACGAGGCGAGGCGAGGAGGGCGTAAGTGGGTCGTCTGGGATGGGACCGCGGCGCACGCGTAGGATGCACCCGCCCGCACGCAAGCACGACACGATGGAGGAATACGTTGTAACCCGTTACGGTGTTGTGGGTGGGCCTGCCTACTGAAGGGTCACCTCTGTCCACCAACTTAGTCCCCCCCCCCCCCCCCCCACACACACACACTTACACACAAACAGAAATCTCGACAAGAAAGTCACGCAGGCCTTGCCTGGCGGCGCCTACTGGCCTGGCCGCTGGCCGGGTGGCGGTGGTCCCATCCCTGATGCACGCCACGACACGCCGCCACGCCCCGCCACGCCCCGCCACGCCCCGCCACGCCCCGCCACGCCCCGCCACGCCCCGCCACGCCCCGCCACGCGGCACAGCGCTACACTTTCCACTCTTCCCTACAAAGCTAAGTCCTGTTCCCCCATCCCAAAACCCTGCACATCCCCGCCCCGCCCCGCCCCACCCGGCCCCACCCGGCCCCGACTGGGTGTTGCCCGGGGTTCACCTCTCCCGGCGCACTTTTCCATCCTTTCCACTGGTCTTTTCGATCACTTCCTTGCATCTCTTTCCTCCACCACCCCTTTACTCTCTCTCTCTCTCTCTCTCTCTCTCTCTCTCTCTCTCATTCTCAACGAAGTGTTCAGGGCAGCCAGCCTGGCACCCCACCCCCACCCCATTCCACAAGCACACCCCCGGTTTTAATCCGGTGCTCTCTCCCGCGTCCCCTCCTTTTCTCTCGCACCCCCTCCTCTCTCCTCAGTGCTTCTTTCTCCCTCTTCCTCTCCCTCCCTCCCTCCCTCTCTCTCTCTCTCTCTCTCTCTCTCTCTCTCTCTCTCTCTCTCTCGGAGAGGAGTCTCCCACACATGATGGGAACCGCTCCACCTGCGCCCCACTGCGTCCCTCCCGGCCCCGCCCCGCCCCGCCCCGCCCCGCCCCGCCCCGCCCCGCCCCAGCCACTGCCACTCCCTTACGTCTGGACATGCAGTTCGCGATGGTCCTCCATGTCGCCCTCTTGCTTTCCTCCTCCTGCCTTACCTCTCCCCCCCCCCACCCCACCCCACCCCACCCCACCCCACCTCACCCCACCCCTCTCCGCTACTCGATCACTCCTGTTCCTCAGTGCGGCCCTTCAGAAAGAAGCCTCTGTCAAGTCGACAGCATAATGTATCTCCCGAGTCCGTCCGTCCATGTGTCTGTCTGTCTGCCCGTCTGTCTGTCCGTCCCTGTCTGGGCCGCTACCGCGACCTGCCTCACACCCACGCCAACGTCGGGGCGAGAACCCTTCGTAGCAACCCAAGGAAAGCAGGGTAGTGGTCGCAAATTATTGAAAGGTTTCAAAAGTCAATGACGGTTATTTTTAACGGTACAAACTGTTAAAACTGACCCAGACCCCGAAGCCGTGCGGGTGTGGTCGGCGTGCTGTTTCATTAGCAGTTCCACCTGAAGTTTGTGAAGTGAATCCCCTGATTCAAAAGGTCAATTAGTCTGCACCGGCCATGTTCGGCGATACGCCGCGCGACGGACGGGCTTTGCGGCGCAGGAGTATTGACGGCTGGTGCCAGGTCCAGGTCCCCGCCCCGAGTCGCGCGCGCGCACACACACACACTGAAAAGTCTATTACGCTTTAGTTAGAGTGAGCATGGCATGCACGCTTAAGTTAGCGTGAGCATCGGGATGATCACTCTAACTTAAGCAAGCATCCCAATGCTCACGCTAATTGGAGTGTGCATTTTCCCCACTGAGAAAGGTACAAGTTAGCGTGAGCATTAGGATGCTTGCTTAAGTTAGAGTGAGGATCCCGATGCTCACGCTAACTTCAGCGTGCATGCCATGCTCACTCTAACTTAAGCGTGCATGCCATGCCCACTCTAACTTAAGCGTGCAATGCTTACTATAGACTTTTCAGTGCAGACACACAGGGGTAAAAAGGGGGGAGGGGGTGAAAGTTTAAAAAGCACACTGTTAAAACCTTGCGAAGCAATGCTTCGCAACTTACAGAGAAAGGGTGGGCGGTTCCTATGCTTACAAACTATTTCGTTTGTAATACGAACAAATCCTTCGCAATTGCGAAGCAGCCGATTCCTTTGCAACGATGCTTCGCAAGGTTATAACAGTGCAGAGACGATGTTTCCTTTCACGACATCTTATAATGATGTCTCTTTCTGCGATTCGCGCGGTCGCGCGACCTGTCTGTCAGGGACAGGGAAACGGCACATCTCTGCGTGGCAGGAAAAAGGAGAGTGAAGGGGAGGGGGGAAGGGGTCGCCGTACCAGTGTCATCTGCCACACTTTCTGTCGACGAAGGACATTCATTTTTCGCAGTGGCCCATTACACTCCTTACACGCAAAAAAAAATTTTCAGTTCCGTGCTAACCGTTTTAGCTGGCCAATTCAGCACCCGTGGCAAAACAATTAGCCGCAGGAAAAAAAAATTAGCTTCACAGCAGCTAAGTGGCTTTAGCTGTTCAGCTACCAGATAGCTATGTAGCTAATCGATAGCTGTACAGTAAAATGAATTGCACCGGTGCTATACAAATTAGCTGGGCCTCTGCAGCTATTTATTTTTTCTCCGGAGCTAAAATCTTAGCTGAGCCGCTACTTTTTTTTTGCAAGTAGGTTTCAGCTAATTGCCTTATTATTGACGGGGTTTTAGTTTTAGTAGAAATTGTCGATCAGCAGTGTTTTCAGAGCATATTTCGCACCGTCAATTCTATACACAGACTCAAAAGTCAAATACTCATCAGATATATTTCACGCTTTGCGCGCCAAACACTTTTAACAGATAGGCTGGCAAATGCATGAGTTTCTCACACGACGCTGAATGAGACACCTTGATGTCGTGGTCACGGCCGGGGCGGGGCCGCCACTGAGCCGCCGCTCTTTCGCGCCCCTTAAAACCTCGTTTAAGAGCATTTTGGGGCGAGAGCATCGCCGGCGCGCCGCGAGGAGCCCCGGCCCGGCCCGGCGGTGGTGACGTAGCAGAACCGACATGCGCCGCGTAACGCCGCGCAGCGCAGCGCTGGCCTTCAAGTCGCGACGGAAAAAAATGTTGTTGTTTAGAGGATGGGGGAAAAAAAAAAAAGAGCAAGGCGAAAGGGGAGGGAAATTGCTCCCGCCGTCGATTGCCTGTGATATTATATGCCTCGGCGAGACAAGCTCCACGTCGGAGGCGAGCGGGATAGAGTGAGGGACAGGGCGTGGAGGTTGGGGGGGGGACTGAGCGGCCCGGGGAAGGTCGCGGGAGAGAGGGCCGCGCGGGGCCGGGGAGGATTCGCCCGCAGGAATGCTGATCGCGAAAATGAAAATTCCGCGGAATACAAGAAAAAATGAGTGGGATCTGTGAATTACAGAGGCGGGGAGATAGGCGGAGGCTACAACACTGACGGGTTTGTTTTTGGCTGCGACTAAAAATGTACACTTACTAGCGAAATAGTAAAATTAATGCATTACTGTAAATTTTAATACATATAAAAATGTAATGCAAAGGCGAGAAATTTACTCTAAACATTCAATTCATAATCAATTGCGTATTAAAAATCCAATCACTTTGTGAATGGTAAAACACTAGGTGCGGCGTGACCACTATGTGTTCACGTACCCATGATAAACCATTGCAATTAAAACACCACGACTGAATGTGTTAAGAAACGCCAACAAACATTGTTTCCTTTTCGTTACTTGCAACTAAACACCCCAGTTTCAAGGAGAATTATCGGCGTCGTTCTAGAGATGATATTTTTACGCAGACAAATGCGAAAGTGGCTTGTGCGGTGGCGCGGCGTGGCGCGGCGTGGCGCGGCGTGGCGCGGCGTGGCGCGGCGTGGGAGCTGCCGGGGCTGCCGGGCTAAGGACTCACATTGATCAGGAAGCAGGCAGAGTGGAGGGCCATGTCCCAAATAAAGATAACAGATAAAAGAATAAGACAATGAAAAAGGTGTGAAATTATTGGGCAAAGAAAAACAGGAGGCGCTGCGTGATGGAAGAGTGGCATTAGCTGTCTGCCTGGGGGGCGGGGCGGGGCGGGGCGGGGCGGGCGGCGCAGGTCGGCCAACACAACACGACCAGAGTGCTGCCAACAGCGGCGGTCTACCGCGGGAAAAGAAACGCGGCGCAGAGCAACAGCATCATCTTATCTTATTATTATAATTCAGATAGACCAAAACCTCCCTGTCTGCGGTATAGACACATCTTTAAACTGCTACAACCACACTGGTTAAACAAATGTGCAGTTTCTGCACACTTACACTGTGAAAAATATTTCCGTACATGTACGATATTTTTTGTAATTTACCATTTACAAAATGAGTCGTACATGTCCTGCCTCCTACTCTTGATCGTCACTCGATTCCAAGTCGATACGCAGAGCTTGTACAATTACAATCTAGGATTGTCATTGTACGACATCTTCCATGGAAAATTTTCCCGTACCCTGTACGACATTTTCTCACAGTGTACGTGTCGAGTTGAAGACTTTGCACACTATCTGGTGTAGAGACATAACTAGACATCGTGTAATGTCTAGATACTAAAAGTTTCGTAATGTGCACACAAAAAGCACACTTGGACACATACCCTAGGCATATGGTTACAATGGGATACTTCGAGCCACATGGTGTGCAGTTGACTAAACGTTTCCACAAGTGTAGAACAAGTGCACACCAGTTGACGTTTAGTTCAGCACGACACTAGCAAGTGTTTAGTTTTTGCACATTTGAAATTAAACACTAATTGATGTGCAGAACTAAACATTTGTTTTCCCAGTGCAGTTTTTGCCATAACCTCATAAGTCCACTAGTAAAACAAACTCTTTGTGCTAAGGGCTCAACAATAACCTCGACAGCCTGTTCAATGTGGCGGGGCACACCGCCAGGCCCGCTTCAAAAAGTTTCAGAATTTCAATTTTTTTTTAAAGCAGTATAGCGCTGATTAGCGAAAAAGAAAGGTGCAAACTTTTCTAACACAAGATAAACAAATCTATTACATCGCACTACATAGTGCGAAAGTTTTCTTTTCCTTGCATCGACAGCGCGCGGCGTGTGCAAAGGTATCAGTCTCCAGATTTGGTGCGGAGTCGCGTGCGGGGGCGGCCGGCCCGCTGGCGTGGTGTGACGCAAATAAATGGTCCGGCGAGACTATCGAAAGGTGATTTGTCAGAGGCGCAGGTCTGAGAAGTAATAGCAGAGGTCCCGCCCCGCGGCCAGCACCCACGGCCTTACGTATCACTTCAGTTCGTTTACGGAAACCTGACGGCACGAGAGTGACTACACAAGTTTTGCGCAGTGTCTTTGCGGTTGTTAAGGCCGCCGGCGCGGCCCTTAAGCCTGCTGTCAGCTGTCTCGAGCGTGGCGTGCCAGCGCTGTTCGAACTACAGCGTGCGTTATCGAGAGAGAGAGAGAGAGAGAGAGAGAGAGAGAGAGAGAGAGAGAGGAAGGAAGGGGGAGGACCGCTGACTCCATGACACCTCATTAGACAAAAAGACGGCTGCTGTCGGCGTTGTGTGCGTGACAAAAGGAACGATTTCTCCGAAAAATAATATTGTCTGCTGATGGGGAGTCAATTTGAATTCAGTTTGGCTGGAGAGACGGCGGAAGAGAGATGCCAGAAAATCAGACAATTGAGTGAAGGAGAAAGAGACTTGTGGAGGAGGGGGGGGTCTGTCCTGCTGCAGAGTGGATGCTTGAAGGCATCCAACGATGCACCTGGAACTGGAAAAGGAGGTGGGGCGGGGCGGGGCGGGGAGGAGCGGGGCGGGGCGGAGCGGGGCGGAGCGCGGGAGGCCCAGCAGGGGCCCACTCTCCACCCAGCGGGGGTGCGCACAGGAGTGCGTGTGTGTGTGCACATGTGTGTTATTGTGTCGCGACAGGACTAACGTCAGAAATATATGTGCTGGACAACGTATCAATTTTATCAGAAATATAGTTCACGCGTCGCGCAAGTTTTTTGCACCTTGCCCGCACACCTTTTGCACTTGGGTGTTGCAATAAAACGCGAAAAGATCGCATGAGTTTTGTTAGACTTGAAGCAGCAGAACACAGTCCTAAAGTCACAAATAGTCTCAAACATATCCACACACGCTCTTCCTCTCTTCCTCTCTCTCAGGGCTCCGTAACTTATTACTTAAGCTCCTTGAAAGTTATGTTAAGCGTTAGAGTTACAACTTGTAACTTTTATTCTGGCTCTTTCAAAATAAGTTATTGGTGCGGATGGTGCAAATCACATGTACATTGTTCCTGAATAATTTGGGACACATTTGAAATTTTATAACTTTAACTTTTATTGGAACATGTCTTTAGTTACGTTAGGTAACTTACATTCGTTCGTGTTATGATAAGTTACGGAGCCCGCTCTTTCTCTCTCTCTCTCTCTCTTTTACACAACACAACACAGAGGGGCACCGCGACAATAAAGAACGTATTAATCATTGGGTGCAGCGCTACCCCAACTCCTCCCCCGCCGATGGATCGTAGGATCAGTCGCTACTGGGCCAGGCTGGACATCGCACGAGAGAGAGAGAGAGAGAGAGAGAGAGAGAGAGAGAGAGAGAGAGAGAGAGAGAGAGAGAGAGAGAGAGAGAGAGAGAGAGAGACTTGCCTGGACCGCCCGTCCGGGCTTGAAATTTCGTGAAAGGGAAAAAAAAACTGGGAGGACGGGGAGAAAACCTTGTTACGAGCTTTTTTTAAATTCCGTTTCATGGATGATGCGAAAAAAATGCTGGTCGCCAGAAGCGTGTACCTTTCCCCCAGTGTGGGGGTCTCTCGCCTCGCCTCCCCCTCTCCTACCCCCTATCACTGCCCCTCTCTCCGCTCTGCCCCTCCCCGGCCCCCTCCCCTCCTCCTAGCCGCGCCTGGAACATATTTGTTTCAATAGAGGAAATTCCTCTGATCGGCGGCGTTGGCTTTCCGTTACAGGCCGCCAGAGCGAGCCGCCACCGGCCCGGAAAGTGGGGAAGTGGGGGGAGGGGGGAGGGGAGGGAGGGGCGGAGGGGGCCTCAAAGCTGCACACGACTCGCCCGCCTCCCCCCCCCCCCCCTCCTCCCCTCCCCTGGTGCCTTCACGAACCACCCAGCACAAATTCATGGCCATTTGAGTGGTCTGCTATGTTCTGCTCTCTCTCTCTCTCTCTCTCTCTCTCTCTCTCTCTCTCTCTCTCTCTCTCTCTCTCTCTCTCTCTCACACACACACACACACACACACACACACGCGCGCAAGCGCTTCTCAAGTGGAGGAGGTGCGACAATGACTCTGCTCAGCTCATCAAGCCTCTCCCGCCTATCAATCAACCAATCAGCCGATCAATCTACTTGGCATGAGGTGGGAGAGGCGGGGGACGCGGGGAGGGGGCGCAATACTCGTCAATCACCTGGTTGTCTGGTCCCGGCCCATCGCAAGCACAACACCTGTGTCCCCGCCGAGCAGCGCCGAGCAGCGCCGCGCCCCAAGTCAGCCCTTGTGAGCCACAAGTGAGCCCCCGAGAGAGGCTCGAGTGAGCCCCCGGAGAGGCTCGAGTGAGCCTACGACGTGAGCCTCTGCTGAGCCCCCGCACCGCTCCGCATCCTGAGTAGCGGACCGAATTAGGGTTCGGGGAGTGAGTGTCCGAATGCAGCGAGCCTATATATCCTCTCCTCCCACAGGGCAGAGCGAGTAATGGCAGAGCAGCTGATGATTTTAAAAATCAACTTGAAAACCCATCAACATCCGATCCTGGTTGGCGTTTTGTTTTTGTTTTTTATTTGGGGGAAATCACATATACGGGCGCGCAAACTCCACAGCCGACGGCTCATACACCACCCGACGCACAGGCATACGCTTGCGGGCAGGAGCCGCACAGCACCAAACAGGAAGAAACACTAATTAGAAATTAAATATTTTTTTAAAAAAGTGACTAGCTTTTAGAAAATTAGTGAGATAAAATGGGGTAGAATGAGAGGAGTTTGGGTAGATCAGAGGAGAAAGACAATATTCACTGTGAGTGTCAGTCACATTTAAATGTGTTCAGATTGAGCGCCGTATTTCTACTTCGCTCGACTAAGTAAGGTATTGTGTTCAAAAAAATACTCAAAATAAGTCGTATCTGTATCCGACAGTGTTGCTTAAAATGACTTCAAAGGAGTAAAATATATTCAAATGTATACATCCATCAAATTCTGCCAATCTCCCTCTCCTAATAGCCACCAAATTGGGGTCACAACTCTAAAGTGAGAAATAATACTCTCCTAGTTCCAGCATTGTAAAAAGTCGCGGTAGGCAACACCGCATTTCTGCCACGTGGTACCCCGGCACAATACAGCATCTCAGAACAGCCTGGCACAAGTCAGCCTATCACTTAGCCAAACTGTGGTTTCGTCGGGTTACGTGCACAAGTAAAAAAAAATCCTCCAGGTTTCCAAGCAGCCATGAATTTCTAATGAAGAAAATACGTGGTAGAGTCTTGGCTTTTCGAAATCTGCTTGGAAACTTGGACGCAGTTTCAATTGCCGGGTTTAGACTTACCACTAGCCGCCGTCTGCGATGATGCGGGAAGAATGTCTGGGGTCTAGTGCGAAGTTCCTGTTCCATCGCAGGGTCAACTTGGTCCTGCAGGGCAAAACGGAAACATTATTTTTTTAACAAATCACCTTACCACTGTAGGAAGACAACACGAGCAAATAAACTTTTCAAAACTTTTACAGCACTGGAAAAACAAAGACGCGATTTCACCCCTTTACAAGGATGTTTCGTTTGTAAAGCCGTTTGAAGGGCGAAAAAAAAAAAATCCCCTGAGGGTTGTAAACAGGAAAAAAGATGACAGTAGGAGGGTCGTCCCCAACTCCAACTGATCACAGCCAGTGTGACTATACAGGTCGCAGTCGGGGAAAGGGGGGGGGGGGCGTCTGGTAGGGAGCAGGACGCCATGAGAGCCACGAGTAATCTTAGTCGGAATGCTCTGTCCGCCGGTCTATCTTATTATGGACGTGTATTCGTAGTGCGGCCGAGACCAAACGCACGCCCCGCCCCGCCCCGCCCCGCCCCGCCCCGCCCCGCCCCGCCCCGCAGACCTTCGGATTAGATTAGGCTCCGACTCAGATTGGCCCGGCCGGCAGCCATTGTCCGCGTTACACTGTCGAGTCGTGGAGTCGCGGAGGCTGGAGCCGGGGGCGGGTCATGGTCTACCCTGCGGGGCCGGGCCTGCGGGGCGGGGCGGGGCGGGGCGGGGCCGGGGGTCGCTCTTCGACAACACAACTTGCAAATTGAATTAAGGCCCGCTGCCTGCTTCCGGCCGGCCCGGGTCCGACCCGGCCGGTATACGTCGAGCCAAGCGGGCACAAAAAGAGTGTGGAGATTAGCGTGTTTCAAACCCAAAGTTTGAGCAAATGCGTAGAAAATTCTTTCCGACTGCGGTTTTCTTTCAATCAAGGGAAACTTTCTTTTCATATGATATGGTTTTAACGAGGATCGCGTGTGTGGAGCGCCTGACCAGGGTGGCCACACAATCTGGAAAGTAAAATTCCCTGACATTTCCCTGACTTTTCCCTGACAAAATGGTGTTTTTCCCTGACATGAATGCAAAAATATAGGGGGTATAAAACTTTTAAACTAGGAGTACGTGCGGCAGGCACGTAGTTGCTGAGCGAAGTGAGTGTTCAAACAAAAGGACGGTTTTCAATCCTTCCGCCGTGTAGATAGGCAACCTACATGATGCCCGTCAGCATGAAGTAATTGAGAAATCAGGGGGGGGGGGGGGAAGGAGGAGAAGGGCAGGAGAGGCGGTTGTCCTGTGCGGTGACCTCGTGTCCCTCCTGTGCCCGACGGGGGGAGGGCGCCATAGACGCGGGACGGTCGGTGACACCCTTCCCAAACCCAGAATGGCATTATGAGTGTGACGCCGTAGTGGCAGGGGCATGCTGAGCATCCCCTCTGAGCTGTCCCCAGGTCGAAAGTCTCGGACACCCTATGGGGTCGACGCCAGAGGCGCAGTGGCCTCCAAAATGTGGTTATCCTGCGCGGGGACCTAGAGCACACTTCCAGAACCCCCCCCCCCCCAACCGCCCCTGAGAATGCAACTGCATAACATGCTGTCCGCCCCCCCCCCCCCCCTTCCTATCCTTCTGAAACAAGTTTGTCTTCACACCAACTTACATGTATCAATGGTAAGCCAAGCATTGGGTCACTCATTGAAAAAGACATAGTAATGAATGTTGTTAAAGAGGGCACTAACTTTAAATGCAATTAAGACATTCACAATGACTCACGACCTTTAAATGATGAGGCGAATCTATTTTGAAATGATTTATAGCTATTTGAAATAGAATTGAAACACTCCAAAACCTCTGTAGCATTTTAATGGTTATATGACTTTGTTTTGATAATATTTCAGTGTTTTAGAAACACTGATTTAGTGCAAACACTCTCAGCATAATTGTTATATTACAAGTACCGTTTCTCACCTAAATTCAATCTACAGTATCGCCCCTTGTGCTTGTGGGAGTCAAATTTCACCAAACTAATCAATTTTTAGAAACAAAGTTACTCCGTATCATTACTTTTAAAGAGCAGCTTTCCTCTCATTCAAATTCATAGCCAAAACGGATCAAGCAGTATGTTTGGTTTAATACATAAGATAACTTGATCAGAAATTGTATCACTGGGAAGAACAGCAAAGGTTCGGAACAAAATCCTACTAAATTTATCTGAATAATACCCATACTATTTACTTTTTCTAGTTGGGTTTAAAGGTTATAAGATTTTAATACTTTCACCACACTTTGATGTGTTTTCTTTAGTAGAATGAGACTCCAAATGTTTCTATTTAACATTTATAAATTAATTTCCTTTTTTTATAACAAATGTCTTTTATCTTATGTCTAATAGGAGCACAGTTCTGCTACAGCATCAATACCGTATTGGGGAAACCGTTTGGCTGGTAATTTGTGGCGGCTTAATAAGAAATCACAACACTTGGGTATCGAGCAAAGGTTTAAAACAAAATTTAAATAAATATAAGTAAATAATGTCACAGCTAGTAACTCTCACTTGTCAGATCAAGGTGTTATGTGATTTTAATACTCAGACCAAAGTCTGCTGTCTCCCAGACAGAACTGTGTGTACTCTATTGTAAACAACATTGTTTATGTTGTTAGGTTATGTCACTCACCCAAATAATAAGTTCGGAAGTAAGTTGAAGCGATCCTGGCTGTCATTTCAGCAATCCGTGACGTTCATTTCACAAATCCAGTACAATCAGAGGTATTTTTGATAAGAACTTGAGGCACTTACCCTCCCCACCCCACCCCTCAGACGTGAACACACGACAAATCACTCGTACACACACTTCTACAAAATGACGACACTTGAAACTTTGTCAGACGACTACCACCACTCTAAAAACTATTTAAGACAGCATATTTCGCCGAACTGACACTTAAATTTCTAATTTTGATGATGTAAACAATCGAGATGCACACCGGGCTTGGCTGGGCCGTCGTGACGTAGTTCGCACACTGCCGCTAGGTGGCGCTTCCACTCAATTCCTTTCGTTGCCAACCTCTCCGGAGTGAAGTTTACATTAAACATTTCAATATTTCAAACTCCATTTAAAGGAAACGTCTGGACAAATATTATTGCGCTGCAGTTAGTTGATTACGAAACACTACCGCTTATTACGATTACTTCTGTACTTTAAGAGGAGAACCGGCTAACACAGAGGGACAGACAGAGAGACAGACAGACTCACGACCAAGTACACTTCCGATCCCCTGCAGGAGTAAGCTTCGCTTCGCTCAGCGAAAAGCGCAAATTAAAAGGAAAAAGGGTAGCATGGGGTGGGGGGCGCCGGAACAGGCCGGGGGGCTAGTAGACGACACGTTCAGACAAGCTGGCGCACCGCGTCGCGCGGATAAAATCGGCAAAAGCAGCCGATTAACAAATTTTCCCTGACATTGAGCCATTTTCCGTGACGTTTCCCTGACTTCCCTGACAACTTTTATTTTCCCTGACATTTCCCTGACTTCCCCTGACTTCCCTGACTTGTGGCCACCCTGCTGACGGCTGCCTGCCCTCGCCTGGCTGCTCGTCTCGCGGTCTGTGCCGTGTCTTACTCGTGCCCGGCCAGCCCCGGCCAGCCCCGGCCAGCCGCGGCCGCACAACACTTTCTGCGCTCTGTTCATTAATTCGCTCATCCATTCATGCATTCATCGGAGCGGGCGGGGCGGGGCGGGGCGGGGCGGGGCGGGGCGGGGCGGGGCGGGGCGGGGCGGGGCGGGGCGGGGCGGGCCGCGCCGCAATCAGGCGCCCGGATCTGCATAATCCATTGCAAAAGTAAACAATAATTCGTTTGGTCCGAAGGCCGTCGTCGGAAGTCACCAATTACAAAACGGCGACGGTCCTCCGCTACAGCCCCGTGGTGGCCGCGGTGGCAGTCCGTCCGGCAGCAGGAGCACTAGTCTGTCCCGCCCCGCCCCGCCCCCGACCCGCCCCTGCCCCCGACCCGCCCCTGCCCCCGACCCGCCCCACCCCGCCGCCACGCCCGGAGCCGATACAACAAATATTATACAGCTGAACGCGAAGCGGAGCTCTACCTCTAAACTTCTGGCTAAATTTTCCGAAACCCCCTTGCGATTGTCTTTGCATTTCACGAGCAAATGCGTCTTCAAGTTATTGGTCAAAATCAAACGATGAAGACAACTTATATCATATTTTTCGGCTCTTTTCGGATCCTGGCTGGTATAGAAAAGGTCCTGTCCCCTGACGAACAGGCGAGCGAGGAGAGGAAGCGCAGTGCCGTGCATGCTACGGAGAGCGTTCTGTTTAGGCACTTATACAGTCAATTGCGAAACCGAAACAAAAATGAGAGGGGGGGAGGAGGGGCTAACAGCGGGGAACAGGCGATATTGCACACTTCTATAGATGGGTCTCCTCCTATTACCAACCCTCACCCCCCCCCCCTCACCCACGCGTCCTCCTCCTCCTCCTCCTCCTCCTCCTCCTCCTCCTCCTCCTCCTCCTCCTCCTCTCCCCATGGACCACATCTGCAGCAGGGAGGAGGACGACGTGGAGAAAGAGGGAGAGAGCGATAGGGTGGTGTATGTTGGGTTCACGAAGGGGCCTGGCCTGCAGGCAGCGGGGAGGAGAATCTTTGCCAGCGTCTGCAGAGGCAAGGCGGCGGGAGATAGGTCAGGAGGAAATGAAGAGAGAGAAGACGGGGAGCGGAAAGGGGGAGAGAGGGGCGGGGCGGGGCGGGGCGGGCCTGCAGAGCTTTCTCATCACTGCTCCGCAATTTTTCAAATATTAAAGAAAAGGGGGTAAGAGTGGGCAACAAGACCCCGGACCGGCAGGCGCTGCTCCCCCCGCCCCACCCCCACCGACACCGACGCGTCGGGTGAGGGGAGAGGGGCGGGGCGGGGCGGGGCGGGGCGGGGCGGGGCGGGGCGGGTCTCTCGGTCCTGGGCCAGCATCTGCCATCCAGTTTAACCCGACTAGCGAAATATTAAAACCACAAGCAATACGCATAAAATGGTAATTCAAAATAGCAGGCGGGTTGCAGCGGGCGGCGGGGCTGGGTGGCGCCCTGGCGGAGACACTATGCCCCGCCCCGCCACGCCCCGCCACGCCCCGCCACGCCCCGCCACGCCGCAGCCGGCGCACAGCCCTCGGCTCTCGCCTCTGCCAGCAGCGGGCGGGGCGGGGCGGGGTGGGGCGGCACCCGGCCCGAGTGGCGTTCTCGCTCAGCAGGCCTGATTTTTTGTGTACACAAGCAGCTAGCGCGAGGGAGCAGTCCACAACTAATATGCCATGCAAAACATTAAAATTTCAAATAGCCTGATGAAGAGGCGAGCCGGGCCCCGGGCCGGGCAGCCGGGCAGGGCACAGCGGCAGAGCCGACCTAACCGCCGCCGCTCCGCCACCGTGGCCGCCACCATGGCGACTTGATTCGGATCGCCCTGGTGGCGGGGCGGGGCGGGGCGGGGCGGGGCGGGGCGGCACTGAAGATCAAAACGCCCTTACCCTTCCCGCCCATAAAGCTCGCCCGATAGCCCCTCAGGTTTATGTGTCATGGCGCGCGCGCGCGCACGCACACGCACGGCGGCCAAACTGCTCAGAACACTCGCATGAGGGGAAAGAGAAACAGGCAGGCCCGGCCCGCCCTCTCCCCCACACCAAGTGGCCAGCTCCGCTTTGCTACGCTGGCAGCTCCGTTCGTCAGGGGGCGGGCCTAGTTGGCCTGCCGGCGGCGTTCGGTCAAGTCACACAACTCGTACCGGGTGTTTCTTTGCACTGTTAAATCCTTACAAACAAAATAGTTTGTAAGCTTGCAAAGCATTTGGATGCTTTGTATTACAAAGCATTTTGTTTGTAATACAAAGCATTTCGCAAATGCTTCGCAAGCTGCGAAGCAAATGCTTCGCAAGCTACAAAGCAAAAGCTTCGCAATACAAACAAAATGCTTTGTATTACAAAGCAGCCAAATCCTTCGCAATTTGTAATTGCGAAGCATTGCTTTGTAAGGTTTTAACAGTGTGAAAAACGTAACACTGTGGTGGTGGAATTGCATACTCTACTCACCCGCACTGCAGGGGGCATGGCGCCTTACGGGCAAATGGAGTAGGCAAAACCGCAACACTGTTACGCATTCAAAGAAACATCCGGTACATCTTGTTGGGTTGTGAATAGTCGGGCCTTCTGTCTGCAAGGGCATTCTTTCGAGAAACGGTAAATGTTTCTAAAGGCCTACCACTGCACACACAAAAAAAGGGCTGAAAATCTCATCATTTTGTTCCGAAAAAAAAAATATTTCCATATGCAAATCTTTTTTTTTTCAGGTGAGGACGAACATGGATGGGGCCTTTCGCACAAGGGAGTGGTCTGGCACGGCGGGCTGTGGTCACCCTACACAGAGCCGTTCCCGCAGAACGAGTCCACCACCATCGGCGTGCTCTTCGACGGGCTGGCCGGCACCCTGGGCTTTTTCAAGGACGGCCGCTGGCTGGGCGTCGCCTTCACGGGCCTGGACAAGGTGAGGCGTCGAGGTGGCTACACCGCGGGAGGCCTACACAGCCAGAAGTAGATGCAGTGTCTAAGGGGGAATAAAGCGTCTCGTGAAGTTACAATTCAAAATATAGTTTGAATATTATTACGAGCACTAACGGATCGACTCGGAATTTGTGGACGTGCAAGAATGGGGTGTCCTCAATTTACGCCATATTTTGAAAATAGTAATTTACAAATTAAAGTCCAAACAGCTAGTAAGCATATCGAGGAGAACTGCGCTTTCTCCAATCAGTGATGGTCCCTCGCGCAAACCAGCTCGACAATAATTGTTCTCTTGATAGGGGATTGCAAGTGAGGTAGCGCCTAGCGCCACCTCGCCTCGCGATGGGCCTGGCGCCTGTGGAATGCGAGGTAGGCCACCGGCTCCACATGCGTGTCAAGCGAGAGGCCTACCCCGTCGGCCACAGGGGCCACGCCACGCCGCGCCGCGCCGCCGGCCTCCGCGCGTCCTCGAGAAACGAACGCTGTTTCTGAACCTCGGACTTACAGAGATGGCAACATTGTACTTATGCCACTGTATCGGTTAGGAGAGAAACTTTAATAAATGTAAAAGGAGAACATCACTGAAACAGGGATCAGATGTCTCACCCTCTAGAAATAAAGAGAGAGGTTCAGAACATTAGAAATTAGAGATGGGACAAGGAGGAAAATCTCGCTCTCCTTAGATAAGACATCTGACTCTTGCCTTTGCAGTAATATTAGAGTTTCTATTGATTTCTATTCTGTTGACCTAATCCTGTGCCTGTTTCCCCGCCCCGCCACGCCAGATGAAGCAGCCCCTGTACCCGATCGTGGCCTCGACGACGAGGAACACCAAGATCACGCTGGTGCAGGCGCGGCGCGAGCTGGGCACGCTGGTGGAGCGGTGCCGCGCCACGGTCCTGCGCCGGCTCAGGCACCCGCGCGACGCGCGCGCCCTGCCGCTGCCCGCCGCCGTGCGCGCCTACATCCAGGACGGCGCCGTCACCCCCGTGTCCCTGCCCGCCGACAACCCCGCGCACCGGCTGCTCATCTAGCGCGAGGCGAGGCGAGGGCCACGAGTCAGCATCAGTACCAAAGGCGGAAATGGAAATAAAGTGATACCGGACTGGAATTCAGAAAGAAGATTGACATTTCTCAAGATCAGAATTCCTGGCCGAAAACAAAATTTCGGCTCTACTATTGGTAAATCAAAATAAATTTGGAATCAGTTTGAGGTACCACTACAGGACCAAATTTTACATTAAAGCTTGATGCAGGGCATGAATGTCAGTTAAGTAGCTTCAGGTATTCTCCAAAGTCAAATTTTAATTTTAAGTTTAGTTTCTCAAACTGATTTTTGACTTATTCTGAATAAACCAATAGAGGCACATTTCTAATTTTAATTCTAGTCAATATTATTACTTTACACATTAACCATTTCTTAAAAAGAATTCCAGTCCTGTATTACCTTAAAAGAATGTTCAGATAAAATGAACAATCAGAGGCAGATTTCAAGGAAACTGATCAAAATTAAATCAAACCGAAGACAATTTTTTTCATAGATGTGTTCGACGTAAGCCTGTTTTTGCTGCCTCAAGTGAGCAGCAGGGAGCTATAAGAGTGGCTCCACGCCTAGTCCAATCGACTGAACTATTTATTATAACTATTAGTGTGTGTTATGAGACCAGTTGCTGCTAAGAAGAAGTTGTCATTTGCAGCTGCTAGAAAAATGAAGTGAAGTTCACCTGTTACCTCTATATACTAATTGTTTCTTTTTAAAGAATTTTGTTAAAACTTTCTAGTCAAGCATTCCTGTTGAGATCTCATTATGGTCTAACAAATACTGTATGAGCTTTTAACATATTTAGGGCAATTACTAACTATAAAAATCTAGTCCAGCATTACTGGTGATATCTAATGATGTGATGGATTTGTCCATATGCATATTTAGATCAAGTTATGTAAACAATTATTAATAGAGATCATAAATATTGAAATTTTGTGAGTTGTCTGTGTTTAGATGTGTTTTTATATGAGTGTCCTTAGACGTCTTTTTTATACATGTTTTTATTATATTATTAGTGTTAAAATTGTTTTGCAGCTGGCTTGTTGCAAAAAGCATTTATATTAGGAAAAATAGAACAATTTTGTTTGAGACGTAAGTACAAAATGGTTTCAATACTTGTTTAATATATTAATGTTAAAATGTTTTCCTAAAGTTTGGGCTGTTTCTGACCCAAGTTTCTGAGCCACCTGCTCTTTTGTTACCCTATTGCAATTTAGTTTACTGTCTTAACAGCGTTTTTGTTGACTGTTAAATCTTTATTTATTGAAGTTACGGATTTATTGTGAGTTGTGAGTTACCAAACAAAGAAATACACTGTCATTTATATCAGAGGCGCAGGCATGAGTGCATGTTGTTAATAGATAAAATAATTAACTTTCCTCTCAGAAGGAACTTAACTTAAAGTTACTGGCACTCATGCTAGGCAGTATTTCTGAACCTAGTCAATATATTAGAGCTCCTAGAGCAATTGTACAGCTTATCAACATGTTATCACCATGTAATCATATCATACTTTATGTGTTATCAAAGTACCCTGCATACTATATTCAATATGTGAGCTTCAACGCACAAATCTAGAGTTTGTTAAAGAGTAATAGATTTACCTATCTGATCATAGTGCAGTTTGCGGTCAATTTTTTCTGCAGCATCCAGTATGAGATCAGACATGATTGCAGATAAGATTTATCACATAGATCAGCATTTTTTACATTGTTACAAAAACTGAATCCCTTGGAGGGAAATATTCTTAGAATAAACACGCACACTGATGTGATAATGACCTAAGCAAAAGTAGACTCTCAATGCTATGTTGCATTTTGATTTTAAAACATTCTAAATCTCATTTCTTAAATTTTGCTTCCATTAAACCTTTTAGACACAAATCATGAATGTAATAAAAAATGGGGCAAAAACAGAAATACAAATAAAAATAAATAGAAAAAGGTGGCTTCCTCATTTCTTCCTTTATTCATAGTACCTGATACAAAATTTAACAGTACCACAATTCAAATGCTTATAAATTCTTATGCTGATGGTGAAATAAAATACAAGAACTGGTCATACTCCAGACAAAGGAACCAATGTCCAAAGTCAATGTTCCTTCTGAATTTGTTACCAACAAAAGGATACATGGCAATTCTCACCACACATGGTAAGACGGATGCTGAGAATGCCAGACAAGTTCACATAGATTAAAACAACAATATACAAAAATGAAAATGTGAATACCAAAAGTCCAAAGTAATCTGGCAATTTTCAATTGTTCAAAACACAATTCCACTTAGACTGAATATAACTTCAATTCATTCTTAACATATGACCAAATGATGAATGAGTATCACAAGCACAACACATATAATAACTGTTTGCCTAATTGTTTGCACTCTCCTTAGCCTGCTGAAGGGATTGAGTGATGTATAACTTTGCAAGAGATTGAGAGCAGAATTGAGATATATGTTGGCTGTAGGTGCTGATCTGACCAGCGATGATCATTGGGTTAAGACGAGGAGGAACAGGAATAGGCCTGAACAATTTAGAAAGATCTTCCTCTGGTAGGGGTGGTTCTCCCTTTGCTGAACGAGCAGCATTTTCTTGTGCCTGCAATTGAGAAAAATAAAGTAACCATTCCTTTCAAACTTATCAGATACCTTTCTGCTAGCACCGCACTAATTACTTACCCTCTTAAGAGTGAAACGATGCTTGTCTTGCTGCTGTCGAATAACTTGGACTTGGAAGCGATTGAACTTGATGGCTTCTTGGTTGAGCTCATCAACCCTGTCCATCATACTTCTCAACTGTCCCTCCAGTACAGATCTGATAATGATACAAGCATTAATCATGTGAATGAATTCTACTGCTAGTAATTTTTTTGCATGTTAAGAGTAAGCAGATACTTACGCAGTCCCCAAATCAAGGAACTTGGTTCCCTCATCTTCAGGTACCATTTCATCAATTTCGGTAAGCATAATATTTGTGAGAAGAGAATTCTTCACAACCACAGGAACTTCCACAAACAAAGTTTCAAAACCAACTTTGAGGTTACGCAATGCCTCTGGTGTAAACTCTCCCTCTTTATACATGTTAATCGCCTGGGGCGTGAGACGGTACGCCTTGCATGTCAAAAACCCACGGGCAGTTTTAGCGGTGTCTGAGAGAAAATATAGTATCAGTAAACTTGTGGAGACAACGCAATGAGTACAAGAAGATATTCAGAAATTTCTTACCGTAGATAACTACTACAGATTCATCAATAGAAGTCTGATAGTGGAACTGACTTTCTAAGAGTGATAAGCTGAGGAAATTGCCTACATCAGAGCTCTGATACCAGCCGACATGAAAATGATCAACATTCACTCGTCGCAGTCGTCTCATCATGTTTAACTGATATTCTTCTGCAATAGGAAACGGTACAAATCGCATAAACTGAACGAAAATATGTTACACTAATAACCTAACCTCCCAAATTATAACCTAGAGCAACATACCTTCGTCCATTGATTCATCACTGTTCTTGGGAAAAGCAAAGCAGTTGGTGATTTCGAGCCGGTTTTTCACGACAAGTCCAAGGAGAGCACCTTGAGCCATTTTTAAATTTCCTGCACTTTCTTCATGACAGTGCTTAATGATTTTCATCATCGCCTGAAGACAAGACGGTCGAGTTAGTTGACATAAACTTTCTTCAGAACTATTTCGTTCAGAAAATTCATATTTACCAATCCATCCATCTGAACGTAAGCGATTGGCGTATCGGTTTCTACGATACGGCTAGAGCCTCCTCTTCCTGCCATTTTCGACATTTTAAACAAAATCTAAGTGAATTTACAAGTTTACAACAAGAGGCACGTCGTCGTGCCGAGTCGAGCCGCAACGCTGAGGAAGGGGTGGACGGACGACTGTGTTTTGTTGGAAGGCGGGTTTGCTTTACTTTCTTCTTATTTCGTGTGGCCACCTTAGTTCCTCAAAGTGTAATAATTCTCCTCAATTTTACTGTCTCAAGTAGTAGTCTACGGTGTCACTATTTTAAAATTACTACTTATAAATGAAAAGAAAAATAGTTAATTCTTGAAAAACCCCACAGAAATGGAAAGATTTCGGAAGAGAAAGGTATTTGGATTTTTTTACTGTCCCACGAAAGTTTCCTATACTTCTCCTTGCCTGCACCACAGATTTCTCATCACAAGTCCCGCTTTAATGATAACTATTCAAATCCAAGTCTCTTACATCAAAATTAAGTAACAACATTTAACTTTTAGGGATTGAAATCATACAAGAAAAACTTTTTTGTTCTTTCAAATTTTTTATTACAATAATAGACAGTTTGTTTGGCCTAGACAATAAAATACAAAACATTGTGTGAAACAAATATTAGTCTTAATTGATCTGTTCAAAAGAACTTGCTTATCCATGAGGGAACAATATATCTTTCAAACCAGCACATTTGTTAAAATCTATTTTTTAATCAAAATGCATTTTTTTTTCCAGCCTTGGAAGCAAACAGCAGAGAGCACACATAGGATTTTCTTCAGACAGATCTTTAAAAATGCCAATGATGGAATGGCAATGTAATAGACTGAGGCCTGCCCCAGAAAATTTAATCAATGAATGAATTTTTTTCTCAACTATTGGGCAAGCATACAAACTGTTTGCAGACTAGGGTTAAGACAAAAGTGCAGCACAATGGATTCACAATAGCTGACAAAATGTTAGTTTTCAATGCCAAACACAAATTGAACTTCATTACACTTTTATCCTAGAGATATGTTTCCTCTAGACATCATAATCAAAGCGAAACAAAGATATTCAAAATTCCTACAAGACATAACAAGGCCAGGAAACTTAACAGCAAATAAAGTCAACCCTACTCATAATTAAAACTTACATCACAATGGCTGACAGAGTTAAATAAAAACACATTGGAAAGTACAAAAAGTTGAAAGTCTGCTGAAAGTGATTCTAGAATGTCTCTCCTTACAATTCAGAATTTGTCAATTAAAAAAAAAAAAAGGCCACTACAGAAAAGCCAAGAATTTACTGTCCATTTAATATTTCTTCAGCCACACAACTGCTCCTTATTTTAAATGGAAGATTAAAACTCTCCCCAATCCATAGCAGCAGATACATGACAATCATAGGCACATATCAAAATGATTGAGCAGTCTCTTCAAGCGGAGTTGTGAATGTTGAGACGGAAGATATCATGTGCACAATAGAAGGAACCACCCAAGGGCTTCAGCACAAATATTTGGGAGTAGGCATGTGGAGGATCCTCGTCACACTGAACAGAAAAATAAGACCATCATAAAAAATGAGGACAAAGCATAATACAAACTACAACTTTTCAATGCAAAGGGTTAAGAACAAGGTCAATCCTCAAAACTTAATATAATAAGTTGGCAAGAGAAATGTCTAAGGCTGGGGGGTAGAAATATTCTACAGGAGGAAGAAAATCAAGTTATTTTTATGCAAGATTAGAGGAGCATGCATTGCATGGTTTCATCATGCAGAAATAGGACCCTAAAGTGAGGAGAGAAGGATCCACACTAGGCGGACACTTGTACCGTAATGTATTTATCCCGATTAGGCGCCCACTGAAGAATTCTGGGCAGGGTAAGTGAAAGTCCAAATTAAATTGACAAAAACTAGTTGAATGAATGTAAACATTCATGATTACAATTCATAATCTGAATTTCTAATTAATTAACACTAACTAAAGAGCAGCCTTAAGCAAAACCAGAGCTCAAAAGGAATCAAATTTACAGCAAAATTAATATACTTAAAATATTTCTTGAAAAAGAAAAAGAAGCAATTTGTGAGTGAGCTGTAAAACTGGGAATTCGGCAAAATATTAATGACAGTTATCAAAGCAATGCAACTTGACAGGCACACCAGTTACAGGAGGCAGAACTGTAAGTAGCAAGCAATGCACATAACAGGCACTGGATAATTTTTTCTCTCCCCTAGTATGCTACCTGTCAATGGTTGCAGCTCTGCCTTTAAACAAAGTCATGAAGAGCCAATCTGAACACATCATGCTGTACATAAAAGCTTGTACCAATAGGTTTCAGAACAAATGTCTGAATATATGCATGAGCTGGATCTTCATCAGTCTGTTGAGTTGAAAAAACTTCAGGTCAACAACACGACTTATACAAACAGCGGCACAGGAATAACGAAGTTCATCAAAAATAAGGATAGATACCAATAGAAGATATTTCTGTCACAAGTATGAGTGAAGACCACAAAACTTTGGGTGACTCATTTCAAATCTCAGCTCAAAAAGCTGGGTAATTGTCAATATTTCTTTCTGAATGTAACACAGAAGAAATGACAATATATTCTCACCTGTAATCTTCCCAAAACATTAATGAGAACACCACCATCAAACATGGGCTGGGAATCCACAGCTGTAATCAGTCTGTTGATTTTTTGAAATGCTAGACTCTGCAAAAGAAAACTAAATTAGAATATGAAATTGAGCAGATCCCCAAGTTCTTGGCAACTTAACAGCTTTAACTTACAGTTAGTTTTTCCATAATATTTTTAGATCCTTGGAGTTGGATGCCCTCAAAGGTCATGAAAGAGGTCTCAACCTGCAACAATATATAAAAAGAATGAGTTATATAGTATCACACAGAACTGTGTTATAAACTGCTTCATATGGCTGATTTTTATTAAAAGAGAAAAATATATTTTTTTCTATGAATTTCAAGTTTAGAACAAGCCACTTAGGTAGATTACAACACTCTATGCAACACTCTTAAATCAATGGTCTACACAACAAGGATAGGAGGCAGGTATCCCAAATTGTTCCGAGCTACTTTACTGGGTAAAATAACTCAGCTTTGAGCTTATCACACCCAACAGAGGAGGGCAATAAGCGTAGGGGGAAGTGACGTCATGCCGATAGCAATAATTTGAAAGGCAAACCGTTCTAATTTTCAATCGGCCGGCTGTTGGAAGAGTGATGGAGCAACATAACCTTAACGCAGTTGACACGAAAGCGAGGCATGGCATGCGGGAGGTATATGAAGGAAAGGAAACATAGTGAAAGAGACAAAAGGTTGAACGATCAGTACACCCAGGCCATAGAGCGTTAATACAGATTGTGAAACAAAATAACGGAAATACTACTTTTAAGCTGTTGGGGGACGACCATTATCTCAACTTGCCATATGACATAGGGCGTAAACTGCGTGCACTTACTAACGGCAGTACAGTGCGAGAAAAATTCACTCAAAGAGTAAGGGGAAAACACTTAAATGGGCCGTAAATGAAAGAAATTAATACTCACGTTATACATGTTGACCAAGTTGGGCCGTTGTGCGGGGTCGTCGAACAGAGCATAATACTGCTGTACAAACCCTTTGCCAATTTCTTCGTAGGCTGGATTTAGCGCCATAGCTGCAGTTAGAAATATAAAAGAACAACAGCCGGTACCGCAAGCGTACACCTGTTTTGTGTACAACAGAAATTCTAGAAGCTTTCCGACCCTACTGAGTCAACGGCGGGCTGATGGGAATGGCGAACCAATTCGATATCGACGTTTTCCTCGTGATCTCTCGATACGTTTTCGATGAGTCGATAGACGATACGATAGAATCCTCCGTATACTTTTTCGTGAATGAGCCTTGTGTGAGGCTATCTGACAAAGAAAGCCATGAAAAGTTTCATGGTGTTGATGTGTACGTGAAAGTTACCAGCAGAAGACAGAAGGTTGTGTTGGTCTAGTGAGATGACAGCCTAGACCGGTCAGCGGACGTCAATTATCATATACCCCCTTGAAGGGCACGGTAAGAAATTCTAGATAATAGTCTCTAATGCGCCATGCATATAATTTGAACTGCGAGTGGTTTTAATTCTTTTCCTCACCTTATGGAGGATATTTAAACATCTTCAATCAAGAGGTTAAGGATCAAAGTCTCAAATGTTTACATTTTAAAGCCAAATTCTGTTCTGAACAGTTGCAGTGCTTACAATATTCTCACATGGAACAGCCAGATGACGCCAGCACCAACACTTCCAACGACGACAAAACAGAAGACTTTGGAGACAATCCTACAAGGGATACTCTTGCTGACGGTCTTTTAGGTTTATTGAGACCTACAATTGAACAACTGGATGATAGGGTTCGAGCTACTAGGTATTGGATCCTAAATTATGTTGTATACTTTTAGTGTACTCATTCATGTGTAGATTCCTCTGTTGAAACAATCAGGAACATGTGTTGTTATCAGCTGTTTTATATATTTATCAGGATAAGCCAAGTAGAATTAAAACAGCATTTGGATACCTTAGCTGAAGAGTTGAAGCAGGTCGCTGAAAAACAGACATGCCCATTGGATCTTGAAAAATATGTTCGGAAACTGACTGAAGCTAAAGCAAAGATTACAGTTGTAGGCAATATTTTGCAGTCATCTCAGGTATGTATGGTTACTATTGAGTAAGCTACTGCTTTGCAAAAATATCCCTTTAATTTTTTATTAATTATGATACAGGATCGTCTGATTAAACTCACCCAGCAGATAAATAAAGAGCAGAACCGCAGGAAAGCTTTAATTGAGCCATCTCCAAGTATAACAGCAAGTTCAACCCCGCTCGAACCAACTTCACCTACTAATTAAATTTTCTAAGAATCCATTCCTTTGAAACCAAACCATAATGGAAGCGGTTAAAAACATCACCAATCAAGAATCATTAGAAACCCCTGATCTCTCTCATTTACATGCTGCTGATTATGATAATGTGTATGAGCCCCGGGAGGACTCATTCTTGTTTTTGGATGCTCTTGAAAAAGACTTAAACTTTATCAGACTTTTCAAACCCAGCATATGTCTTGAAGTTGGGAGTGGATCTGGAGTTATATGCACTGCTCTAGCACGCTTGCTTGGTTCATCAAGTTATGTGATTGCCACAGATTTAAACCCTTTAGCATGTCAAGCCACTCATCAAACAGCTGAAGCAAATAACAGTTTTGTAAGTCATAATGCACTCTGAAATATACTGTGTTCTTTTAATAGTTAACAACTAACTAATGATGAACTCTGTCAACAGGTCTCATGCATTCAGATGGATCTGGATTCTATGCTCAGAATGAATAACACTATTGATTTGCTCCTTTTTAATCCCCCTTATGTAGTAACTACCTCAAAAGAATTAAGGCAGCCAGGAGAGGATGGCTCCTTCCTGCATCTAGCTTGGGCAGGTGGTGTTAAAGGTAGAGAAGTGACTGATCGACTTCTCTGTCATGTTGGCCAGTTGCTGTCTCATAGATCTTTATTTTACCTTGTTGTTATTAAAGAAAATGACCCAGAAGAAATATCTAACGTCATGGCTCGTCAGGGGTTTAAGGGGGAAATAGTTGTAAGCCGAAAAGTAAGAAATGAATTATTGTCAGTCATGCGGTTCAAGCGAGGATGGTAATGAAATTGCATTCCAGGTTTCATGGTCTGAGCTATTCCATCATGTCAGTTGTAATTAATTTTAACGTTTCTTTGAGAAATATTCTGTTAAGTAGTGTACTCTTAAAACATTATAGTTCAAATAAATTTTTTTACTAATTACTATTTATGAGGATTAGGATTTTTTGGTTGTATTCTTCCCTGATGTCACGACAACTTGCAATGGTAAATGCACTCTCAGATTCCCTATGGAGAGTTTTGTTTCTTGCTATCAACATATTTGTGCATGGATAAGGTATCAACAAAATTGTTAATTGTTACCAACAAATTTGTCTAGTAATTATCGACAAAACCATTTTGTTGGTAGAAGTGAATAAGTTATCAGTGTTATTATTGCGAGTTGAAAACAAATTTGTTTATACCTTATCAACGCACAAATACGTTGATAGTTTACCAACAAAAAAGTCACTACGGAATGGAGGGTGTGGCGTTCTCCTTGAGGCAGCCACCGCCATGGTGGTAGGCAACCCAAACGCCACTGGCCGTGGACGCGCCAGTTTGGTGGCCTACCTGCTGGGGGCCCCGGCCCAGCCGAGCCGAGCAGCGTGGCCGCGGAGCAGGTGCACGCGTACCCAGAGAGTGCATTGGTGCTAGTGCGCGCGCTCGCGCGATAAGGCGCAGGGCAACGCCCCCCCCCTCCTCCTCTTCCCCCGGGCCAGTCGCCTCCAGAGTCGCAAGTATTTGTTCTCACCGACTCCACTGGAAAAACAAACGTCTGACTTCACACCTTTACAGCGGTGTTGAAAATAAGTAGGTAGCGTTAATAAGCTGAGGGCGTTAGAAAAAGGAATTCCATGATCGCCTTTTCCGCTGCCATGAACCATGAAACACCTTTACAAGGGGCTCACGCCTCTGTTTTTCCTGTGGCGGCGGACCGCAGACAGGATCAGCAATGGCACTGGATCGCTGTCGCTAGCGAAGGCAAGGAGGGGGGGGGGGACCAACACGGCCCTTTATCGGCACCCTCCCCGGCGCGCTGAGCGGCGCGGTGCGGCTGCCTGCACGACCAGCAGCAAGGACAGGTGGCACGCGGGGCCGGGCCGGGCCGGGCCGGGCCGGGCGGAGCGGAGCAATAAGGGCCGTTGTCGTTGTCTGTTCAGATGAGGGCGGGCCGGGCCGGGCCGGCCGGGACTCGCTGCTGCATTTTTCCTTTTTATTGTTCGGGCGGAGGAACCGTAACAAAATCCGTCGATGGGAACAAAAGGTTACGGGGGGCGGTTTGCAAAGGACTGCTGCTGCTGCTGGTGAGGAACACAGCTCGGGCTGAGGTGGGGGGGAGGTGGGGGGGGGGGGGCTCCTACCGTTGATGTAGCGGACATGCCCCAGATCGCTTCTGCCTAACAACGCGAGGTGGATGACATTTTTGCAATGTCGATGCTGGCGTTTCCGTGGAACCGTCCTTATGCGTCATCCCCCGTAAGCAAAACTGGGTCAGTCTTTTGCGCGGGAAGGAGGAGGAGGGCGGCGGCCTGATAACGAAGCAGATGCACCGCGCTGCCTGTCAAACGGCACCCGCCCCGCAGGGAGGGCATTCCCCTGCGCGCAACCATATACCTGTTCATTCCCTCCTCCTCCACCCGCAGCAGACCGTTTTCTTTCAGTCAAACTCGTGTTTTATGTTTTTTTTTTCCCATCCAAAAGACAAGAGTGAAAGTAGGGAAGCGTGAAGTGCCAGTCCAGTCCGCTGCTCTGGCCCCTACTCTACCCTACCGGCCCGGCCGCGGTGCACCCCTACAGTAAATCAGGACCCACCGCCACGCCGCGCCGCGCCACGCCCTGAGCCACCCTAAAGGGAACCCTTCATGGAAGAACCACGACACAACAAACGGCTCTGCGCTGCACAAGGACAAGGAGAGCGCTATGCAGCATACTTGCCGTGGAAAGCGGAACAAATGGCCAATGGGAGTGTCGCGACCGTGAAGCAGGTCAGGTCAGTAAGGCAGTGGTGTGACTCTGACGTGATGCCACACTGCTTGTGCTTGACCAGCCCCAGGTAAGGTGCCTCCCCGGCCGGCAGCCTAGCCGCCCGTACCGCTGCCTGTTCCATACCGCCAGAGAAAGAAGAGGCTTTCTGCGTCAGAAGACGCGCTTGGCCCGACTGAGACAAAGGAGACAAAGGACCCAGTACGCGAGGCAGGGCCACCATTCGCGACTTATCACACAATGTTATGCACTTTAAAACGCGCGCCCCGTCCCGTTGGGTATCCAGATGAACGGGAGTCGGGGAAACCTTCAATCTCTACTGCTGCTGGTGCATGTGTATGTCGTCTCCTTGCCCTCGCCTCCCCGCACCACCCCGCCCCACCCCGCCCCGCCCCGCCCCGCCCCGCCCCGGCCCCGCCTCCTCTCCCGGTGGCAGCGTGACCTACATCCGCAGGGCAGGGGCACTGCCCTCTGGGTCGTTATGGTCCTTATGCTTTTATGATGGCGTTGCGACGCAATAATACCTTTTCACCTTTACGGTGCACTGGGCTCCGCTGGGCTCCGCTGGGCTCCCTTCCTCCCCGCCGCTGGAGGTGAGGTTGATGACAGACCCGCTTCATTCTTTTTTTAACTGGAGAAAGAAATAAAAAAGGTTAAAAAGCGGAAAGAAAGAATGGGGGATTTCTTTAAAAAGAAAACTACCCTGATATAATTTGTGAGAAACGCCTTGCCTACTAGATATGGCGTATGTTCTCCAGAATTGAGAGCTGTTTAAAAAAATTAAGACACTAAGTTAAGCTGTCGGACTGAATAACTTGAAACATGGCGACGTAGGATGGTCCGTCCGAGCGTTATGGAAGAAGCCGAATTAAAGCAGCACTGTTTTCAGGTTGAAAATAATAAGGCGACCATAAACCATGCTGTTAACAGCGCGAATAAGGCAGTCTGTTTCATTTGCCGCCCCACCCCATACTTTCCATCGCGCTGCCTCGGCCCTTGTCCACTGTGCAGTTCGGTGAGGTGTCCGGCGGAGAGGGCGAACATCGCTTACCCCGTCCGGCCGGAGCGTCGCCTGCCCCGCGCCGCACCGCACCGCGGACATGACCCGCCGAGTCCCCCACGCACGCACTCTCTGTCTATCCCTCCTGCTCTGTGGCTCTGCGGCCGTGTATTTCCGTATGAGCGTGAAGAAAGAAAGAAAAGGAATGAGTGTGCGAGAGCGAGAGAGACGGCGGCCCCGACCCGACCCCACAGCAGTGTATTGAACTTGTGTGAACGAACGAACCCCCTGGCTGGGTCAACGGCACGCGCTGGTCAGCGCCTGCACGCGGTGGGGCGGGGCGGGGCGGGGCGGGGCGGGGCGGGGCGGGGCGGGGCGGAGTGGGGCGCGGGAACCGGAGTGCCTGGCCAGCAGGACCGCACCCGCGCCGGACCCGGTGACCACGCCAACCGAGTGGGAAGTAAAATAAGGAAAGAAGGGATATAAATTAGAAGTCGCGCTCCGCTCACCTCACCTCACCTCACCTCACCTCACCTCACCTCACCTCACCTCACCTCACCTCACCTCACCTCACCTCACCACCTCACCACCTCACCCACACCCTCACCCTCACCTCACCTTGACGGCTGCCCCCCGAGGCACCGCGGCGTCTCGTCAGGAGTGAAAGGGCAGGAGACCCCGCACCGCCCCGCCCCGCGCCGCCCCGCACCGCCCCGCCCCGCCCCGCCCCGCCCCGCCCCGCCCCGCGCCGCCCCGCGCCGCCCCGCGCCGCGCCGGCCCTGCTCCTGTATGAATGACGGTATATTTTTCACGATCCGCGCCCTTGAATCGTTCCGATTCTCCATCAAGGACATCAAGGAACAGTTTTAACCGTGTGCGCTTCGGCGGTTTCTTGTCTAACTCTTCTGGCAGCACTGATCGTCGCGGGTGTTGCTCCGGGTAGAGAACGAGGAGCGCGGCACTCCGCCGCGGCCCGGCGGCCCGGGGCAGGCGCGCATGGCAGTCGACCGATTCAGAAGAGCGCGCTCCTCGCTCTGTCTCTCTCGCACTCATGAGGCGCGCCGTACAGGTGCGAGAGAGACAGAGCGGGGGGAGCGCTCTTCTGAATCAGTCAGTAGGGCAGGGGGCAGGGCCGCTGTCCAGGGCTGTCCGCTGAACAACACAAGTAAAGGACTCGCCGCCCCGCCGCGCCGTGCGCAGTCCCGTTGGACAGCAGTGCCGCGGCGGGGCGCGGCGGGGCGGGGCGGGGCGGGGCGGGGGCGGGGCGGGGCGGGGCGGGGCGCGCTGGCCCAAGGTCTCTTACGGAGAGCGCCCTCCTTCCCCTCACAACGCGCACCGGGCGGGCAGCGGCAGAGGCGAGGAAGGTGACGAGAGATGTAATGCTTCTGGACGTGGTTGGGGTACCAGGCGTGCCTGGCTTGGGGCGTGGCGTGGCGTGGCGTGGCGTGGCGTGGCGTGGGGCGCCGAGGCGTGCACTTGACACATATCGCAGCCGGCGGCGCGGCGCGGCGCGGCGCGGCGTGGCGTGGCGCGGCGCGACGCGGCGGCACAGGAGTCGTCGACGACGCTGGCGTTCGGAGTAAAAGACCCCCACTGCCGGTGTGTGTCCTTGCGCAGCCGATCTAGGTCCGACCCGGCGGGGCCTGGCGGGGCGGCCCGGCCCGGGGCGAACAGGGCGACGCGCCGCGATGCTCAATCGGCACAAGCACTCACCCGTTCCCGTGTTCGCAACTCGGTTGCCGGTACTGTACTGGTAAGCGCGACATTACAGCCGCCGCGCAGCGCACGCGAAGAACGCGCTTGGCTGCCCCACGCCCAAGACGGATCCAGCCGATCCCTGAGGCGGCTGCGCCGGCGGCGCCCTGCTTTTTGCCTACTTCCAGCCGGCCTGAAGCACATATTGCCTACCCACTGGGCGATTTTTTTAAATTTTTTTTTTAAATTTATTTATTTTTACCGGCTCCTGGAGGAGAGGGCGCGATTGCGCCTGGATTGGGCCGGCCACGCCTGCAGCCCCTGGAAGCGCTCCTGTTGGCTCTGCCGTCGCGCCACGCCCCCACCACGCCACGCCACGCCGCGCCGCGCCGCGCCACGCCACGCCACGCCACGCCACGCCACGCCGCGCCACGCCGCGCCACTCGGGGGGCTGGGCCGTGCGCGTCTCGGCTCGGCGCCGCGGCGCTGCGCTGGCGCGCGGCCAGCGTCTAGGGTCAGGGCCACGACCGTCGCGTCGCGCCGCGCCGAGGGAAGCCTCCCTGTGCTATTCATCCTCTATCCTCTCCTCCCCAGGCGGCGCGGCGCCAGCCAGGCTTGGAATCGGAACACCGGGGCGGGGCGGGGCGGGGCGGGGGCGGGGCGTCGCGGCGCGGAGCGAGGCACCGCAGAGATGCGCACGACGCGATTAGCTAGTTATCGCATTCATTACGTGGCACCCTAGCCTTGGCACCGCTCGCACACGCATGCGTCCTCTCCTCACACACACGCACACACGCACCATACACCACAACCGCAAATGGTAAATGCATGCTCCATTCTAAAGGAGGCAGTAAGTCAACTTTGCACTAGAGGCATGACATCCTAGTTCTCTTATTGGTCGCGCACTCCCGTCCCCTGCTATCCGATGCCGAAGATAGCTTGTCGTCAACGCTCTCCTTGTCGCACTCAAGGGTCACTGCCACACGTAGCGAGAGAGACCGTACCCGCACCGCCACACCGAGAGGTGCTTAGAGGGATCAGTCTTCAGCAGGTTCGCAAGCAGGTCGGGGCGGGCCGGACCGGGGTTGCGCGGTCGCGGGGCGGGGCGGGGCGGGGCGGGGCGGGGCGGGGCGGGGCCGGGCGGGGTGGGGTCAGGCCGTCTCTGTCGCCCCCGCGGGGTGGCACGGTACGGCACGACCCACGCGATGCGGACGCAGCGGCATGGCAGCGCCTGACGGTATGAGGTTACATCAGAACCAAGGTTTCTCCGCGCGGATGGCTCGGCCTGCCTGGCTCGGCCTGCCTGGCTCGGCCTGCCTGGCTCGGCCCGACTCGGATTGGCTCGACTCGGCTCGGCTCTAACGGCGGCTGCGGACTGCGGACTCGACTTGGGTCATTGCGAATCCCAGTGGCATTACTGCCGTGCACGGCACGCGCCGTCCCTACCGTGTTCTGCGGGGAAATGCACTCGCGTAATAGTCGGATCACTATCTGTACTGAAGGTGTAATAGTATGCGTAATAAAAGCGCAATAACAGCGTAATAGTCAAAATTCGTTTCACTAAGGTCGTTGCGGACTGTTTTTGCCTGTTTTTGGCTGAATTTGTACAATTTTCTGAGCGTAATACAGCGTAATAGACGAAATAGTCGGGTCACAGATTTCAAGAGGGAATACCCCCTCGGTTCTGCAAGACTTGTATACGCGTACGTCGTGTCATGCCATTCCCAGCCGATCCATACGGGCCGGGGGCGCTAGTATAGCCTTTTGACTATACTGTATTCTGGCGTATTGTAGCACGCAGTCACTGAACGGTTTATGACTGGCTGAAGGGAGGGTGGCGGGTAGGCGCCCGCCCCTCCCCTTCGCCCGCCACCGGCCCAGCCCTCTCTGCCCAGCGCTGCCCAGCGGGGCGCGACGCCGCCCCTGGCCTAGACAGTGACCTTACCGCCCGGGCCGGGCACTTGCACTTGACTTGACTTGACTTGAGATAGCCTGGCCACAAATGAGCTACGGCTTTCGCGTCGACTCACGTGAGCCTCGCTACTTGTCTGGCCCCGTCCTCAGGCCAGGGCAGAGCCCAGCGCACGGTGCAGAGAATACTCTTTGTCAGGTACCACTACTACATCCCGCCTACCCTGTTAAAAAAAAGGTTACAGTTAAAAGGTCACGCGCAAGCTACCCGTGTGCCCGCGGGTGGTTGCACCAGGTGGCTGAAAAACCCCGCGCACTTACGTGGTTATACTGTACCGCATGCAGGCAGGCGGGCGGGCTCCACTATCGTCGCTCACCGAGGCGCCTCACGGCCCCGTGGGAGTATGCGACCCGCCCGCACACATGCATGCGGTACAGTATAGCTACGACAGTGCGCGGGGTTGTTCAGCCGCCTTGTACACGCCAGATTGCCTAAGTCGAGGCACACACGGTTTTGGCAGTGAAAGCGTCAGGACAGGCCCACCCAGGGCCTGTGTAGAAGGCGCGTCAGAGACACCCAGCAGGCGTACTATATTCTCGGGGAGGGGGTGGGGGGCTGCCTTGGGCACGTCGGCGGGTGTACTCGATGATTACCAACGCCGCGGAGATGGATGAGGCGTCATCGCGAAACTCGTCTGGCAATCGATTGTATCGAGTGTTATCCGACAGGGCGGCCGAGCAGAGCGGAGCGGAGCCGGCGGCGAGCTGGTAAACACAGGAATGCTCCCCCGCGGTCCGGCCCGGCACAGCGCGGCCCCCCGGCACAGCCGCTAACCACAGCGACTCACTGCTAGCCTGGCTGTTTGACTCTGCCATGTGTACAGTACATCGCGCAACCTTGGCAAATATATAGTTATACCGGCGTCTGCGCCATTTCTATTTTTTATTTTATTTTTTTGTCTATTCTTACCCACTTGACGCGATACTTGCCCGCCCGCCCGCCCGTGCGCGTCTGGCACGTATTGGTCGTGATGAGTCGACGCGTTTCGTTATATGTGTCCTGCGCGCGTCCTCGCACACACACACACACACACACACACACACACACACACACACACTCACATTTCTATAGCGTCTAGACGCCCCGCAGACGGGGCGGGCGACGCAATAACCAGCGTGGGCCTGGCTGGCTGGGCCTGGCTGGCTGGGCCTGGATGGGCCGGGCGGTGAGGTGGGGTGGGGTGGGATGGGGTCTGGTGCCATGCGAGCCTCCGCGAAAAGAATGATGATTGATAGTGGTTGCCTGCAAAAGAAAAAAATATTATTTACAAGACAAATGCCGTTGACGGGTATTATGTTTACAAAAAGGAAATTATACGCGCCACTCTAATATTTAACCATTTACTGAATAATTTTTTGATGAACCGTGGAGAGACAAGGCAGCTCAAAGCAGAAAACATACGGACTCACAGCCACGCATAATGATAAATTCATGAAAGTCCAAAACGTAAAAAAAATGATCAAAAAAACCAGGAGACGCAAAGAAGTGCAGGCTAAAAGGTACTGGGAGGTCCTCCCCCTCGCGCCACTGCTGTGGGCATGCCCCCGGATTACACCTATGACGTCACAATTAAGTCTGTGTACGTGCCGAAGTACACCACACGCCACACACGACACAGAAATGTCGTGGGAGGTAGATGAATATGTGATCCGAGTACCCTCCACTTCGTTTCATAGGGAGGGCAATGAGACTACAAAAGAAGACGAGTTGCCATCGTTTACAGACGACAGTAAGCGGATAAGATAATACCGTAGCGGGGGAAAAATTCTGCAAATAGTATTATTGGAATCTTTCCAATTCATTCTTTCCAACATCTTTTATATGGATGTATGAGCGAACATCAACATCATTACTGCTCCAAGATTAGACAGGCAGAGAGAGAGAGAGAGAGAGAGAGAGAGAGAGAGAGAGAGAGAGAGAGAGAGAGAGAGAGAGAGAGAGAGAGAGAGAGAGAGAGGTGAGAGGGGATCGTTGAGTAGAGGGAGATACACAAAGACCGTAATCATTGCTTTAGCGCTGAGCGACCTTGGCGGAAATGGAAATCATTAATCGACCATCGTCCCAGTCCAGTCTTGTCATGTTCTCTCTCACTCCTTTCCCCTTCTTTTTATTATCCCACCTTCTCTCTTAGGCATATTTTGAAATAACTCCGCCATTATACTGCCAAGTCCCGCCACCAACGAAGTATTTTCCTTTATGAATAAAAAAAGAATATTTTAAGCGCTTTGGGAGGTCACTTTAAGTGAACGATGGGTAGTGCATCTCTTACTTGCGCCTTTTGAAATAGTCGGTTTATTAGCCTTTTTTCTTTAAGTTATTTGGTTTTGTTAGGCCGGCTTGAATTGTTCTGATATAAGTAGCACTGCTTGGAGCGTAGTGCGGTGGGGCGGGGCGGGGCGGGGCGGGCGGGGCGGGGGGTGTGGTCGATCCTCTTCTAGTGAGGCGGCGATTGGGATTCTGAAGGACGTTGAATGAGTCCTGGTTGTTGGGTTGAGTAGGTGAAGGCCAGGCCAGGCCAGGTGACCGGGCGGGCGGTGCCGGGCGGTGCCGCAAGGCACCCAACAAGCTCCAAAAGATGAAAAAGTGGCTAGCTTCTCTACTGCGAAAGAAAGTCCACTAATGGTAGAAGAACGGTCAGTGACACATTTCGCACAGCACCGCTACCAGTTAATCTTTGTGAGAGTTTAATAATTTTTTACTGTTTTTAAAAAAGTGACTTACGCCCTGAGAGTAAGCACAGCATTCCCCAAACGGAGGAGCTCTGAACACCGACCTGCATTCAGGTCTCCAGGACGCGGTCCTCTAAATCAACCAATAGCAATTGAGTTCACAAAAATGCTTTTCTAAAACGAGAAAATTTCTCCCCACACAGTAAACTTTTGATTGCTTCGATTTTTTCCCCCATCTAAAAGCGTGGCCTAGCTCAGCGCGGTATCTCATCTCTCACCAATGTGATGTGAGCAGAGCAATTAACCTCTAAGCAGAGCCGCTTGAAAATGGGGCAGGGCAACCGTGAGCACTGTGGGAGAGGTGGCGTGTGAGAGAGCGGCTACAGATGGGCACCTTCTGGGGACGGAGTAAAGCGAGAAAGAGAGAGAGAGAGGGAGAGAGTAGTACGACTCTTCCGTACACAGCCCAGGAAGCATGCCAGCGCCACTCGGATATGGGACACGGTACGCCGGCCCGCTACACCGTTTCAAGAAAATTTTATTTTACGGAGAAAATGACTTTTTTTCTGGCCATCGGCTATGTTCGATAGGCTACATACTGACAACTAAGATGGGGTTCGCTCTCGGTGCTCGATCCTGAAAGGCAGCTCCTGCGGGTGTGAATCGGATTCTCGAATTTAGACGTCCAACAGGAGAAAATGTTAGGGAGAAGAAAGGTACACGAATAGAATGCGGGGGTGCAGGGGTTAAATATTCGAAATGAGGGTGAAGGGGGCGGGGAAGAGAGAGAGAGAGAGAGAGAGAGAGAGAGAGAGAGAGAGAGAGAGAGAGAGAGAGAGAGAGAGAGAGAGAGAGAGAGAGAGAGAGAGAGAGAGAGAGAGAGGCCTGGGACAGGTTCCCGCGCGATAAACCAAGCGATGTTCAAGGTGAACTCACGGCACGGCGCACGGCAGCCCCGACCCCGGCCCGGCCCGGCCCGGCCCGGCCCCATGTGGGGCCCCACAGGGCCCCATCACCGGCAGGCGGCCGCACGCGGCGGCAGCAGCGCGAGTGTAGGGCTGTGGAGCGCCTCTCGGCCCACTGCTGCTGTCATTCACAAGCAGTGCACGACAACTTGCGTGAATTACGCGTACGTAGCGTACGTCCCGCAGTCATCAAACAAGATTTTCAGAGGTTGAGGAAAAGTAAAATGGACGCAAAAAAAGAAGAAAGGAAAACAGAACCAGAGTATTTGAATGCGATAGATGCGAGAGTAGTACACTGTTAAAAATGCCTTAGGGCGTTACGGTATGCCGTAATTTTCGTGTACGGTCAGACCCTCCTAACGTATCCTTACGGTGCAGACTGCCCTTCATTGCTGATGAATGTTCCGTATTGAACTTCCCCAAGATATTTGCAGGCTACGGAGCGTTCCGCAATATTCGGACCTTAGTCAAAAATTATGGTCCAGGACCAGGTAAAAAATTTACGGCGCGTACCGTAACAAAGCAAAAAAACAAAAGACACAAACCCATTCAGGCATTCACCGTGGTGTTTTTCAACAGAGTATGAGAAACGGACGTGTTGTCACCAAAAGCAAAAAAAGCAAGGACGAAAAACTACGTAAGTTTCAATCGCATTTAACTTCCCTTTTTCTTGTTACTCCTGCGCCCCTCGGATTGAGTGAAATGCCATGTAGGCGCTGACCTTAGCGGCGAGACGGCACGCCGCTGTTGGCGCCACCACCGCACCCCGCCACGCGAGCCGTTCCGGTCCGCCCCGCCCCGCCCTCACCACCCTTCACCGGCATTGCATAACCCCGCGGCGCGGCGCGGCGGGGTCAACGACCTGCGCTCAGGGGCCGCAATCAGCGAATCAATGAGGCTGAGTTTGGAGCGGGGCGGGGCGGGGCGGGGCGGGGCAGGGCAGGGCGGTAATGACCCTTCACCCCAACACGCCGCCCCGCCCCGGACTAGCGCGTGCTGGCGGGGCGGGGCGGGACGAGGCGGGGCGGCGGCGGGGCGCGGCGGCTCCGTTGACCCTGCTGGCGGGCCCTGCTGCCCGCCCTGCACTGCGCCGGCGCGGCCCGGCCCGGCCCGGCGCGTCGTCGATTTTGTTGTCGTTATCAATGACGCCTAGCTTTCCTTTCCCTACGTGCCCGGGCTCGGACCTAATGAATGCGGTGCGGCTCGACGGGCGGCAGGTCGGGGTGGCGCAGGTTCCGCCCCGCCCCGCACGCCACCATACCCCTTCGGGGCGCTGCCGGGCGCTGCCGCCCCCGCCCCGCCCCGCCCCACCCCACCCCGCCACACGGCGATCATGCCGAGATAGGGTCCCCGTACTTCTCGGGGTGGGCTCGGAGTGGCGCCAGGACCATTCCCGGGCCCGACCCGGCGGCGCGACAGCCTGCCTGGCGTGGGAGGAAGGGTTGACGCAGAGCGGAGAGGGGAGGGGCGGGGCGGGGCGGGGCGGGGCGGGGCGGGGCGGGGCGGGGCGGGGTGGGGCTGGGCGGGACGGAATGGGGCGCGGCGGGACCCCCTAACGAACCGTTAGATAGAACCCTGTGTGTGGCGAAGACCCAGGGCTCCTCTCTTGCAGCCTACATTTGGCTAAGCCTACAGGTAACCTGACCTCAGAACACATCACAGCGCCAGTTTGACCTCCATCTTTTTTTTTTTTAACACAATAAAAAAATATGGGACGCTTAAAAAAGGCGTTTTTTTTTTCTGCCTGCTTCCTTTTTTGCCAGATCCTCTGATGCAATTTCTTATTTATTTTCGTGATGATTGCACGCAGATGGCCAACACGACCTCAATCGAAAAATGGGGCTGTGCACAGCTGTGCAGCCAGAGCCAGGGCCAGGGTCGGGCCGAGGGGGAGGCGGGCTGGCTGCTGGCACCTGGGCAGTGCAGGGCGGCGGGGCGCAGCGGCGCAGCCGGCCGGAGCCCAGACATACGGGAGGGAAGGGCACAGGTCAACGATCCCTCTCTTCTGGCCACGGCCTGCCATAGGCTGTCAAAGGCTGTCAAAGGCTGGCGAGGTAAGGCTGCCAAGCCGCGGCCGCGCGTAATGTTATTTCAAATTTTAGAAAACTACTTGCAATGCCGTGCGAGACGGAAAGCACGTGGTTCATACTGTTCTTTACAGCAGGTCCGTTCACATGGATTTTCGGTGCACGTCGAACTCGCCTCCCTTACTTTGTTTATGGTTCGCAACATGCTAGGGCGAGGGGGTATGCACTCGCGTAATAGTCGGGTCACTCTGCCCGTAATAGCACGCGTAATAGTATGCGTAATAGTGGCGTAATTTCCAAAATTCTCCGAAATTTACCTATTTTTGGGTTGTTTTGGGCTATTTTTAGCTGAATCCCGACATTTTTGAGGCGTAATAGAGCGTAATAGACGTAATAGTCGGGTCACAGGTTTTGAGAGTGCATACCCCCTCGTGCTAGGGCGACTCTTGCGTCGAGGGGCGGCGCGGGGCAGCGCGGGGCGGCGGAGGGGGAGGACTACAATCCGATTAGGGCGTCACTGTGCTAATTGCCTTCAACAAACAAGAAAACAACAAGGCACGCTTTCGCTACCGTTCCACTGCCGCCCGCCCTGCCCAACCCGCCCCGCCCCGCCCGCCCCGCCCCTGCCCACCTACCAGGGCCGGCCAGGTCGGGCCGGGCCAGCCGCCTCGGTCATGGAAGTCACAGCTAAATAGGCGAGCAAATCTCTTTGTACTGGCGCTTCTTTGCCTCCAGTTTCGGTGGAAGGAAACAATAATGTGTGACTGACCGTGGCTGGACCTCCCTCCCCGGCCCGCCTCGCGTCGCCCCCACCTCGCCCCCGCCCCGCCCCGCCCCGCCGCGTCCGCCCCGCTGCGCCCGCCCCGCGCCCAACTGACCCACTTTCACCCTCACGCACAATGGGGGCGCTGGGGGTAAAACACAAAGGGAAGGCAAGAGGGTACGTTACGGTAGTCCTGTGACCTCATTCTGTCCGACTCCCCCATTCATACTCGGGGTTCGCGCAACGCTTCGCAACGCCTGACGCCGGCCTGACGGCTGCGGGTGGTGGCGGGGCGTGGCGGGGCGTGGCGGGGCGTGGCGGGGCGCGGTCGCCCTGAGTCAGCAGCAGCTGCCCCCCGCCCCGACCTGCACCCTCCTGCCCTTCCTGAACTGCCGTAGACTTGTTGATAAGAAACGCGTCGGAGCCGCACCAACAACAGCAGGAAGCTGGAAGCTCTAGACATCCTAGTGTACTTGCTATCACTTGCAGGTGAGATAAATTTTTGAACACACTTGCTGGTGTGCGAAAAAACACTATTCACACACACACACACACACACACACACACACACACAGGTAAGCGACTGCTTATTTGCACACTTGCAATCTGTAGCTATATCTAGAGGTGTGCAAACTCACCTTCACGTGTGTGGAGAAAAAAGAATTCTGCTTATCTTAGTGTGTAGTATTTTGCCACTTTTAACTGCGAAACAAAAGTTCTGCAGTTTGAAGCGGCAAACTTTTAGTTCTGCACTTTTAAGTGGCGAACTCTTTAGTTCTGCAGTTAAACTGCAGAACTCTTTTTTTAGTCGTACAGTTTAAACTGCAAAACTCAAAAGTTCGCCACTTTAAAAAGTGGCAAACTACTGCACACTTAGATTAGCAGAGAAATCACTCACGTGACCTGCAACGTGGTGACATTCGTACATGCATTTCCTAGTGCAGAGGGCCCCCTCCGTAGTAAGCTTCACCTCTGACGCGACGACTGGCACCTGGCACGCCCAACAGCCATGAACCGGAGCCGGGGCCGGGGCCGGGGCCGGGGCCGGGGCCGGGGCCGGGGCCGGGGCCGGGCGGGGTCGGGGCCGGGCCGAGGCAAGGCGGGGTAGGCGCAGGGCAGGGTGCCATGCCGGCAGGGGCAGGCCTCCCCTCGCCTCCTGGCATCACCTGCGCCTGCGACCTGCACCGGCCGGCCGGCACGGGGCAGGGCAGGGCGAGGACCATCGATAAGGGCGAGACGAGGGTTGACAGTCTCATTGAGGGCGTTTCGTTTCGTTGTGCCCTTGAGGCTCCTCCGCTCCGCCCCCGTTGGGTCGTGCGGGAGGTGCGGCCCTGCCTGTAGGGCCCTGCCTGTAGGGCCCTGCCTGTAGGGCCCTGCCTGTAGGGCCCTGCCTGTAGGGCCCTGCCTGTAGGGCCCTGCCTGTAGGGCCGTGCCTGTAGGGCCCTGCCTGTAGGGCCGTGCCTGTAGGGCCCTGCCTGTAGGGCCCTGCCTGTAGGGCCGTGCCTGTAGGGCCCTGCCTGTAGGGCCGTGCCTGTAGGGCCGTGCCTGTAGGGCCGTGCCTGTAGGTGCCTGTAGGGCCGTGCCTGTGTAGGGCCCTGCCTGTAGGGCCCTGCCTGTAGGGCCCTGCCTGTAGGGCCCTGCCTGTAGGGCCCTGCCTGTAGGGCCCTGCCTGTAGGGCCCTGCCTGTAGGGCCCTGCCTGTAGGGCCGTGCCTGTAGGGCCGTGCCTGTAGGGCCCTGCCTGTAGGGCCCTGCCTGTAGGGCCGTGCCTGTAGGGCCGTGCCTGTAGGGCCCTGCCTGTAGGGCCCGGCCGTAGGGCCCTGCCTGTAGGGCCCTGCCTGTAGGGCCCTGCCTGTAGGGCCCTGCCTGTAGGGCCTGCCTGTAGGGCCTGTAGGGGCCGTGCCTGTAGGGCCCCTGCCTGTAGGGCCTGCCTGTAGGGCCGTGCCTGTAGGGCCCTGCCTGTAGGGCCCTGCCTGTAGGGCCGTGCCTGTAGGGCCCTGCCTGTAGGGCCGTGCCTGTAGGGCCCTGTCTGTAGGGCCGCCCACTAGGGCCCTGCCTGTAGGGCCCTGCCTGTAGGGCCGTGCCTGTAGGGCCCTGCCTGTAGGGCCGTGCCTGTAGGGCCCTGCCTGTAGGGCCCTGCCTGTAGGGCCCTGCCTGTAGGGCCGTGCCTGTAGGGCCCTGCCTGTAGGGCCCTGCCTGTAGGGCCGTGCCTGTAGGGCCGTGCCTGTAGGGCCCTGCCTGTAGGGCCGTGCCTGTAGGGCCCTGCCTGTAGGGCCCTGCCTGTAGGGCCCTGCCTGTAGGGCCGTGCCTGTAGGGCCGTGCCTGTAGGGCCGTGCCTGTAGGGCCGTGCCTGTAGGGCCGTGCCTGTAGGGCCGTGCCTGTAGGGCCCTGCCTGTAGGGCCCTGCCTGTAGGGCCCTGCCTGTAGGGCCGTGCCTGTAGGGCCGTGCCTGTAGGGCCGTGCCTGTAGGGCCGTGCCTGTAGGGCCGTGCCTGTAGGGCCCTGCCTGTAGGGCCGTGCCTGTAGGGCCGTGCCTGTAGGGCCGTGCCTGTAGGGCCGTGCCTGTAGGGCCGTGCCTGTAGGGCCGTGCCTGTAGGGCCGTGCCTGTAGGGCCGTGCCTGTAGGGCCGTGCCTGTAGGGCCGTGCCTGTAGGGCCCTGCCTGTAGGGCCGTGCCTGTAGGGCCCTGCCTGTAGGGCCCTGCCTGTAGGGCCCTGCCTGTAGGGCCCTGCCTGTAGGGCCGTGCCTGTAGGGCCGTGCCTGTAGGGCCGTGCCTGTAGGGCCGTGCCTGTAGGGCCAGCCTGTAGGGCCCTGCCTGTAGGGCCCTGCCTGTAGGGCCTGCCTGTAGGGCCTGCCCAGGACCCCGCCTGTAGGGCCGCCTGCCTGTAGGGGTCCGGCCTGTAGGGCCCCGCCTGGTCTGTAGGGCCGTGCCTGTAGGGCCCCCACTGGGCCTGCAGGGCTGCCTGTAGGGCCCTGCCTGCCTAGCCCAGTGGGCCGTGCCTGTAGGGCCTCAGCCTGTAGGGCCTGCCTGTAGGGCCCTGCCCTGTAGGGCCTGCCTGTAGAGCCTGTAGGGCGGCCTGTAGGGCCCTGCCTGGGGCCGTGCCTGTAGGGCTGCCCCTGCCTGTAGGGCCCCGCCTGTAGGGCCCTGCCTGTAGGCCTGCCTGTAGGGCCCCTGTCAGGGCCTGCAGGGCCCCGCCTGTAGGGTGCCTGTAGGGGCCTGCAGGCCCCGCCTGTAGGGCCCCGCCTGTAGGGCCGTGCCCGTAGGGCCCCGCCTGTAGGCCCTGCCTGTAGGGCCGTGCCCAGGGCCGTGCCCGTAGGGCCCCGGGCCTGTAGGGCCGTGCCTGTAGGGCCCTGTGCCTGTAGGGCCGTGCCTGTAGGGCCGTGCCTGTAGGGCCCTGCCTGTGGGCCGTGCCTGTAGGGCCCTGCCTGTAGGGCCCTGCCTGTAGGGGCCTGCCTGTAGGCCCCGGGTAGGCTCAGGGCCCCTGCCTGTAGGGCCGTGCCTGCAGGGCCCTGCCTGTAGGGCAGGCCCCGTGCCTGTAGGGCCCTGCCTGTAGGGCTGCCTGTAGGGCCCCGCCTGTAGGCCGTGCCTGTAGGGCCCCTGTAGGGCCGTGCCTGTAGGGCCGTGCCTGTAGGGCCGCCTGTCAGGGCCCTGCCTGTAGGGCCCTGCCCGTAGGGCCCCGTGCCTGTAGGGCCGTGCCCAGGGCCCTGCCTGTAGGGCCGTGCCTGTAGGGCCGTGCCTGTAGGGACCCTGCCTGTAGGGCCGTGCCTGTAGGGCCCCTGCCTGTAGGCCCCGCCTGTAGGGCCGTGCCTGTAGGGCCGTGCCTGTAGGGCCCTGCCTGTAGGGCCCCGGGCTCAGCCCCGCCTGCCTGTAGGGCCCTGCCTGTAGGGCCCTGCCTGTAGGGCCCCGCCTGTAGGCCCTGCCTGTAGGGCCGTGCCTGTAGGGTCCCAGGCCTGTAGGGCCGCCTGTAGGGCCCAGGCCTGTAGGGCCCTGCCTGTAGGGTCCTGCCTGTAGGGCCCTGCCTGTAGGGCCGTGCCTGTAGGGCCGTGCCTGTAGGGCCCCGCCTGTAGGGTCGTGCCTGCAGGGCCGTGCCTGTAGGGCCGTGCCTGTAGGGCCGTGCCTGTAGGGCCCGCCCAGGCCGTGCCTGTAGGGCCGTGCCTGTAGGGCCGTGCCTGTAGGGCCCCGTGCCTGTAGGGCCCTGCCTGCAGGGGGCCCTGCCTGTAGGGCCGTGCCTGCCTGTAGGGCCGTGCCTGTAGGGCCGTGCCTGTAGGGGCCCCTGCCTGTAGGGCCCTGCCAGGGCTCTCGCCTGTAGGGGCCCTGGTGGTCTCGGCCTGTAGGGCCGTGCCTGTAGGGCCGTGCCTGTAGGGCCCCGCCTGTAGGGCCCTGCCTGTAGGGCCCCGCCTGCAGGGCCGTGCCTGTAGGGCCGTGCCTGTAGGGCCCTGCCTGTAGGGCCCTGCCTGTAGGGGCCAGCCTGTAGGGCCCCTGTAGGCTGCCTGTAGGGCCCAGGGGCCGTGCCTGTAGGGCCGTGCCTGTAGGGCCGTGCCTGTAGGGGTGCCTGTAGGGCCGTGCCTGTAGGGCCCCTGCCTGTAGGGTCTCTGCCCAGGCCCTGCCTGTAGGGCCCCGGGCCCTGTAGGGCCGTGCCTGTAGGGGCCAGCCTGTAGGCCGTGCCCCGCCTGTAGGGTCTGCCCTGTAGGGCCCTGCCTGTAGGGCCCTGCCTGTACGGCCGTGCCTGTAGGGCCCTGCCTGTAGGGCCCTGCCTGTAGGGCCCTGCCTGTAGGGCCCTGCCTGTAGGGCCGTGCCTGTAGGGCCCTGCCTGTAGGGCCCTGCCTGTAGGGACCCCTGAGCGTCCCGCGGGTCCCTTTTACCTGGTCACGCGGGTCAGTCACGGGGGGCGCTCGGGGCGAGGCGCGCCGCTGGAAACGTTCCGAGCAGGACTACATCGAGGCCCGCACCGCCAACAGCTCTACGCGGTGCGGCGCGCTCGGCTCAGGGTTAGCGGCGGCCAGCAAGCGGCCAAGGCCTGGGGAACGACAAGGACGACGAGCCGGAGGTCACTTCGGCCCGGCCCCGCCCTGCCCCGCCCCGCCTCACCCCGCCCCGCCCCGCCCGTGCTCGCGGACTAACTGGCCGCCGAGTTCATGGAGCTTGCAGTTCACAGGTGAGATCTGGCCGGCCTGGCCCAGGGGCGGGGCGGGGCGGGGCGGGGCGGGGCTGGGGTGGGGCGTACCCGGTCGAGGACGAGTAGCGGCGTGACGTTGGACGGGACCGTCAGCGCTGCGCGGGGCTGCGCGGGGCTGCGCGGGGCTGCGCGGGGAGAGTCTCACGGACGACGAGGACTGTCGAAAGGAAACGGATGGGGGATGTCTTTACGTTCGCGCCGCAAGAGGGCGGTGCTGTGCTCTGCTATAAAAGTCTATGCGCTTCACGTAGACCAATCCGGGGGGTATGCACTCGCGTAATAGTCAGGTCACTCTACCCGTCATAAAGGCGTAATAGTGAGCGTAATGGAAGCGTAATAGGAACGTAATTGGCCGGAATTTTCCACGTTTAACTTATTTTTGGGTCGTTTCCGTCTGTTTTAGGCTAAATCTGCAGAATTTCGGTGCGCACTCTGCAAACTCAAGTGTCGTACAGTACTGCAGTACAAAGTGTAGGACCAATGGTACTGCAGTTTTTAGTGTAGGACACCCTGTGTCCTACAGTTTTTAGTGCAGGACACCCTTTGTCCGACAGTTTGTAGTGTAGGACAACCTGGGTCTGACCTACGGCGCCCTTCACTAAAAACTGTCGGACACAGGGTGTCCTGCACTCAAAACTGTAGGACGCAGGGTGTCCTACACTAAAAACTGCAGAACCATTGGTCCAACACTTTTTACTGCAGTACTGTACGACACTTAAGTTTGCAGAGCATTACAGCGTAATAGACGTAATAGTCGGGTCACGGATTTTAAAAGTGAATACCCCCTCGGACCAATCAGTAGACTGTTTCCGCAGAGCGGTCAAGGGGAGTTTCTCTCTCCCACCTAATGGCCGTGCCTCATGAGTGCGACAAGAACAGAGGTGCGAAAGTACCGTGCGGAATCAGTCTACACTCTTAAAGACAAGGGACAATTTATGTCCCTTGCAAGTGACTCCTGCGTACGCATCTTGAAAGATGGAAATATTCAGCCTGAAACGTGACCAAATTGCATCTGTCACTGGACAAATTTTATTTTTGCCAAAGGGTGAGAATCATTTTTGTCACGTTTCAGGTTGAATATTTGCATCTTTCAGGATATGCACCCAGGAGTCGCTTGCAACGGACAAAAAATGTCCCTTGTCATTTAGAGTGTACAGCAAGTAACCGCTCTACCTTCGCGGTTTTCCGCCGCGCGGACTGTGCTGTAGTCAGCGATGCGGACCGACGCGGATGCCAAGACTGACATGACGCAAATGCATCAGTTCGGCGGCCTGCGTCACCAAATTTGGTTCGTCCTTCAGACTATTTTCGGATGGGATAGGCGGTAAAATTAGCAGCAGGAGGAGAAGTCGAATAAATAACAAGCTGATAAAGCGAGGACACCGGGGCCGGGGAGTGTTGTCATTCGGAGGGGAGAGGATAGGGGCGTGTGGGATGTAGGAGGAGGTATGCTGGTGGCCGTGTCACTCATTTCGTCCATTTTCCAGTCGGGTAGAAAACTTACCCGAGAGACTCCTTTTTGGTTATTCCGCAAAGTGTGGGTACTTTGTAAAAGTTGGTTGCCTGCTCGCCAAAGAGAGATACCAGGATGACCGGAGCGGTGGGAGGCGACTCTCTCATGACTCGCCGAGGTGACCAACATCTCACACACTTGTAATAAAAAAAACAGAGAGAGAGAGAGGGGGAGGAAAGAGAGCAATTTCCCCGCCTGCCGGCGCGCCGGTGACGTCAGTGTAACTGTGAGTAGCCCATCCTCTCCGGGTGCGTCTCGCCTCCTGACGTAATCGACCCATTACGCCCAGAATAGGATTTAATTGAGTCGGGCCCACCTCGTTGACAAGGAAAGGGTTTCGCTTCCTCCGTGGGGGAGCTCTTCGGACCGCTCCGGGGCGGGGCGGGGCGGGGCGGGGTGGGGTGGGGCCCCGCCCCTCCACTGGAACTCCTCATCGCTCTTTCCAGAACCTTCTCCAAAGCTTACACGGGTAGGTGGGAGAACACAATAACAACCTGCCTCCCCTCCCGGAGCTAGGGGCCGTCAGTCTGATGGGGGTCGAACCTATCGGACCAGGAGAGTAAAAGTGACCGTAGAACACAAACAAATTATTCACTCTCGTCCTCTTTCCACTGACACCCTCTGCCCGTCCCAACCCCACCTATCCGTAATTCGGTGGTGGCGGCGCGTAAACATGTGCCTGCCAGGCCGGGGCGGGGCGGGGCGGGGCGGGGCGGGGCGGGGCGGGGCGGGGCGGGGCTGTGGTGGGCTGAGGGGCAGTGATTAGAAGAGCTCACCCTACACAATCTTCCCATACAGTTCTCGGAATAAGGCATTACGAACCGACAGGGAGAGTGTGAGAGAAGGGAAGGGGTTCGTTGTGGAGGAGGAGGAGGAGGAGGAGGAGGAGGAGGAGGAGGAGGAGGAGGAGGAGGAGGAGGAAGAGGAGGAGGAGGAGGAGGAGGAGGTTGCGCCTCGGACGGTGTCGCGCTGGCGGCGCACTACCCCCCGCCCCAGCCCCGGCCCCGGGCCCGGCCCCGCAGCCGCAGGGCCCAGCCGCTCATGTCCTTGAACGGAGTCATTCACCTTAAAGGCGTTCACCCTCCCTCTAGTCCGCCGCCCCGCCCCGCCCCGCCCCGCCCCGCCCCGCCCCACCCCGGCCCGGCCTATCTCGAATACTTTTCCTTTTCTTCTAATTATTTAGGTCAGGCCCAGTTTAGACGCGCTGCTGCCTCGTCTGGCATGGCGTTCATTGTGCTTGTTGGTCGCTCCCCCCCCCCTCTCTCTCTCTCTCTCTCTCTCTCTCTCTCTCTCTCTCTCTCTCTCTCTCTCTCTATCTCACTCTCTCACTCGCCGACGTTGTTCCTCCCCTAAGCCACGGCCACAGTCATCAGTACAGCGACTACCACGAAACATTAGAAACGCTGCGCACCGGGGCCCAGCGACAAACGACCCGGCCCGGCCGGCCTCACACATCCGAGGAAGAGCAGGGGACAAACATTTTAGCATGCAGTTGTTTCCCAGAATCCACCAAAGTGACAGAAAACAAGGGTGGCCGTTTGGGAGGCAATTATGCGCGAAATCCGCGAACAATATAAAAGGAGCAGGGGAGCTTTAAAAAAAAAAAACAACCACGGGCCAAAACCGTCATGTTTCAATCAACCCCTTTTCTGTTCTTCTAATCAAAGAATGTTCTCGGAATCCGGGTGGAGAATGAGTGAGGGGGGGAGGGGGTGGGGAGGGGGGGGGGGGGGCACGGCGAGTGCGGTCAGGCGTGGCCGTGCCGGGACAGGAGCGCAGAAAATGAAATACAAATCATGAGAAGCTGTTCGACCGCTACTGTCGACATTTGGCAAGTCGAGCGGCAAGAATGAGAAGTGTCCGACGAGTGCGGCGGGCGGCGCGGCGCGTCTTCTGTACGGCCGTGAACTTGGCCGCGCCGCGCCCCGCCCCGCCCCGCCCCGCCCCGCCCCGCCCTGCCCGCCCGCCCCGCCCCGCCCCGCCCCGCCCCGCCCCGCCCCGCCCGTCCCCTCCCCTCTCCACCGGAGTCCATACGTTCAGCCTACGCCTCATCATGGCGTTGTGCTACGCAGCGCCGCCGGCCGGTGCTTTGAGAAGGCTCCGGCCTGGTCGCTGCACAACGGGGAAGACGGTACAAGAAGGCGCCTAGCACACTACTGGATGGAAATCCGGAATAAGTGTCGTACAAATGCCGCTCGCTCACAGGAGCGGTTCGTTTGTTTCTCCCACCTATAGGTGCGCGATTGCCTAATTGAACACTCATGTAGAAATGGAACTGTCTATAGCCTGCATGGACATTCGCTCGCCTACAAGCGAGTGAATAATTTGTCACCCAGCACGAATACTGTGTGGAACATTCACGAGTCAGCGACCCTTCGAGCGGAGCGCGCAGTACAGGGGGGTGGCACTCAAGACGAGCAGCAGGCCAGAGCGGCGCAGGCCGGAGCAGGCAGAGCAGGCCAGGCCAGGCCAGCGCGGCGGACGCGTCGCTCAGGATAAGTGTCTTCCTCACCTCGCCCGGCGGTGCCGGCCGGCCGGCCGGCCGGTCAGGCTGCTGAGCTCACGGTGCGCACTTTCACGCTGGTGGGTTCAACACGCCAGTTATGAGGTGGAACACCTTGAACAACGCCGCGCGTATGGGGCCTGTAGGCCTGCTGCCCCGCCCCGCCCCGCCCCGCCCCGCCCCGCCGCCGTCGGGGCCCGAACGGAGCAGCAGCTACATTGTGCTGTACAGTATGTGACCGGGCGAGGCGGGGCGGGGCAATAGGGGGAGCGGAGCGGGGCGGGGCGGGGCGGGGCGGGGCGGGGCGGGGTGTACTGCCAGACCGAACCCCATTCCTGTTGCCATGCAGTGGATCGTTGACATTCAGCCAGTGGCTCACCCCGCCTGATCACGCCTGAGAGCGACGCGCCCCGCCGCGCCCCGCCGCGCCCCGCCGCGCCCCGCCCCGCCCGCCTCGCCCCGCCGCGCCCCGCCCCGCCGCGCCGGCCGCCGGCCCGGCCTGGGCTCATCCGCTGCTGAATACCCGCCCGTAATGGCACCATCAGCGCCATCTTTTATTTCTGACGGCGTGAGGATGGTCACTTTACAAGACGCGATGGGGTATCGCTCACCGCTCGCAGCCCTGGCGCACCGGCGCGCCCAATGTCGGAGGCCTTAATCCAGTCGGTGCGTGTCCACCTGTAAGGTGATGAAATGAAAGTACAGTATTCCTTCCGTCATGTTAAAATCAGAAAGTGAAACTTACTCACTCTTAAGGATCAGCCCTGAGGTTATTCATACAAATATTAGGCAACGCGTTTCTAGAACCAGATCGCGAATACATTCCCTTGACATACTCCTGTAGGGCGTCGACGGTGTCCACCAAATCCGCGCCACGCCGCGCCAGGCCGACACCCAAACAAGTTGTAATGCGGCCCCCTGTTACTGACCCTACCCAATGGGACTTCCCCTGGGCCGGCACGGCTTCTCAGGGCTGCGAATTCTGCCGGCCGGCGGCGGGGCGGGGTGGGGCGAGGCGGGGTGAGGTGGGGCGGGGCGAGCCCCGTGCTGCAGCCCAGACGTGACACCCGCGCAGGTTGGGTCAGGGACCACTGGTTTTCATAGTGGTCTCAGTGGGTCCCGGCCCGGCCCGGCCCTGCCCTGTCCGGGCCCCGCGGAGGTTTGGTTGGTAGACGGCACCAGGACAGGGACGGGACGGGCAAGAGGGGAAGGGGAGCGTTTCGCAGTGCGGTGCCAGGTGCCAGCCGGCCCCGCCCCGCCCCGCCCCGCCCCGCCCGCGAGCCGCGCTCAGCCCCGCCGCTCACTTCGGCTGGGAAGGGCGTAACCTCAGAGAGGAAGTACGAAGGACAAGGGTACATCACAATGCCCAAATGACGCAATGGAAAACTACCAGCCGTCTAGGCCACCTCTAACCTCAAATCTTAATGCAGCAACTTAAGCAATATCTCTTAATGTTTCTCTTCGCAACCTCTTTTTTTAAGAATAAGCGTAGTTTACTAGTCACCAAAGTTTCCACCCTTGTCACCTGTATCAGAGCAGCTTTCGTCGGAGACTTCTCGCTTCCACATACAGTACCCAACCAGAGATTGCCCCCCGCCCCCCACCCCCTCCTTTCCCCTCCGACCGGGTGCACCAGGGTCCGGTGCTGGTGCTGCTGCTGCATCCAGAGTGAAACAACCTCGGCAGAAAAGAACAAGCAAGAGTACATTCGAAAATAAATGATACAAAGCGCAGCGTAAAAGTCGTCTCGATAAAGTGGTATGGGATTACGAAAAGGGACAACGGCCTGCGCATGACGGCTTGCATCACCATCGCGCGCGCGCGCGCACGAAGACCACCCCCCCCCCCTCTCTCCCTCTCGAGGACCTCGAAGGACCTTCTCAAGAAATGTTGTGCTTGCAGGTGGAGATTAAGATCGGGCATAACACATTGTACACCGCCGCGCCGCCCCACGCCCGCTCAGACCATCAGGTGGGCGCCGCCCCCTGCACCCTGCACCCCGCGTGCGTCTCAAACCAGAAAACAAAAGGGTCAAGAATGTGGATCATCATCATCATTCATCATCATCTTCATTCATTATCATTCATCATCATTCATCATCATCTTCATTCATCATCATTCATCATCATCATTCATCATCATCATTCATCATCATCATTCATCATCATCATTCATCATCATCATTCATCATCATCATTCATCATCATCATTCATCATCATTCATCATCATTCATCATCATCATTCATCATCATTCATCATCATTCACCATCATTCATCATCATTCATCATCATTCACCATTCATCATCATTCATCATCATTCACCATTCATCATCATTCATCATCATTCATCATCATCATTCATCATCATTCATCATCATTCATCATCATTCATCATCATTCATCATTCATCATCATTCATCATCATTCATCATCATCATTCATCATCATTCATCATCATTCATCATCATTCATCATCATTCATCATCATTCATCATCATTCATCATCATTCATCATCATTCATCATCATTCATCATCATTCATCATCATTCATCATCATTCATCATCATTCATCATCATTCATCATCATTCATCATCATTCATCATTCATCATCATCAATCATCATTCATCATTCATCATTCATCATTCATCATCATTTCGATTGAGGGACGCGCGCTGCGTCGCGCTGCGCCGCGCTACGCTCACCCACCCCCCGACCCGCTCCCGCCGACAGGGTGGCCACTACTGCCGCTCATCCGCGTCTAACAAAAAACACGCGATACATAGCGTTATCAGAAAAGTAGGCAATATAAGTAGCCCAGAGGCCAGTGGAGTAAAGCGGGCTGCGTGTGCCTGCCTACGAGGCAACATGAACGCACCTGCACTAAGGTGTTGCCTAGTAGGCAGGCGCAGACACAGTCCGCGACTTTACTCCGCTACTTATTGCCTACATTTCTGGCGACACTGGTACGCCCGCGGAACATTCGGTGATAAATGGCGAGGTTTCGCGGTGCGGCGGCGCTGCTATGGCTGCTCCCGCTGCCCCCCGTGGCGGGGCGGGGCGGGGCGGGGCGGGGCGGGGCCGGGGGCAGCGGACTACCTCGGTCTGCCATGCCAGGCTAAGTGGATTCACGTAACACACACAAGGTCTTGTTTCTGTTGTGATTTTTATCGAGTCGGCATATGCGAAAACGAGTCTCAAACGGCATCGCATCGGCAATGGTATTGGCGGCATGCAGTGAACGAGGGAGCGAGAGAGGGAGAGAGCGAGAGAGCCAGTGGGAGAGGGGCAGAGTAATGAGCTGGATGGAAGGGAGAAACTGGTTAAGCCCTGGTGAAAAGGACATCTGAGACATTATGACACCTTGATTGAAAGTATGACTACGATTTAGGAAGGGTGTGTACAGGGCATTTTAATGAATCTCTGCGAATTATGAGAGAAGAATGGAGGCAGTTCAAAAACCGGAATGCGATCCGTCGGAGTATGAGAAACGTACGTGTCCAAATCAAAGACGGAAAACCACGCAAGCTGCCCATAGTGCGAATCGCATTCAACTGCTGGTTCCGTTTTTCGCGCTTCCAGTTTTCTTCTCACTTCCGGCCCGTAAGGATTCAGCGAAAAACGCCAAACGTGCACGGCAGCCCCTTGCCGCTCGCTATGCACAGATACTGCGAGGGCCCAAGTACTTGCAGGAGAAGCCCGGTAGAGTCCATTCGATGACTGAGGTTTCTGACCTCCTACCCCGGCCTGCCCCGCTTGTGGCCCCGCCCCGGCCGCGCCGGCCCCACGTGAGTGCAGTCATGGAGGTACGGGGCCGGGCGGGGCGGGGCGGGGCGGCGGGGCCGATGCACGGGGGCACAGCACAGGCCTCAGCCCGGGGCGTCTCCTCCCCTTCCACCTGCCGCCCAGCCGACGCGCCGCCAGATCCCCCCAGAGGAAGAAAAACAAAACATATTTGTGTAGTCTAACCCTTAAAATAAAATTACTCCCCGAGGAATGCATTGGCTTATCGTCCCGGCTGGCCGGCCGGCCAGGACAGGACGGCCTCTGCCGCCACCGCACCGCCGCCCTCCCTCCCGCCAGACCAGACGAGACGAGACATATAGTAGGGGCGGGTAGGGAAGGTTCAGGAGGGTTCAGGTCGAGGCCAATGCTCCCCCGGCCCGACCCGGCCCGGCCCCGCCCGGCCCGATCAGCGAGGCGTAGGGGGAGGCTGCTGGGCTGGACTCCAGCCAACGCCGCGCCGCACCGCGCCGGCTCCAGCAGCGCCTCCAGCCGCCCCGCCCCGCGCGCCGCCTGGAGCTCCAGAGCAATGCCAGGGCAACGCCGGGGCGGGGCGGGGCGGGGCGGGGCGGGGCGGGGCGGGGCGGGGAGAGCACGTGCTCGGCCCGGGGGCAAGCGCCTCCTCCGCCCTACAGCCGGCCCTCCACCCCAGGGCGGGGCCCGGCCCGGCCCGGCCGGGGTAGAGCCTGCCACCCCTCACGGCGAGCCTGAGTTACTGTCGCGCGCTCCGCTCACCGACAGGACAGCCACCTGTCTGAGCTGTGTAGGTGAGGCCAGGCCGCTCAATGAGAAAATCGAAAGGAGTCATCGGTGTGAGGCACACGGGCGCTTCGGGCCGGGCACCGGGGCTGGGCGGGGCTGGGCTGGGCTGGGCCACACATACCCTCCGATAGGTCCGGCTTACACGCGATAAATTGACACCCGCCCCGCCCACCTCGTTGTCCGGGGCCGGGCCGGGTGCCGGCGCACCCGGGCGTGGCGGGGCGTGGCGGTCCCGACCGGGGGTCCAAGGCCGCCTGCCCGACTTTCACTGTCGAGGTAGGACACTCACCCCTAGGCCCACACTATAGGGCCGGGCCGGGCCGGGCCGGCCATGGGGCCTCGCGCGGCCTGGCGCCCCGGGCCGGGCCGGGCCGGCGGAGGGCACACGGACGTCACTGGCGTGCGGCCCCCAGCGGGGCCCCGTGACGCACTAGCCACAAGGCCGCCCCGCCCCGCCCCGCCCCGCCCCGCCCCGAAAGACCACTCGACTCGGGCCGGACCTGCAAAGGGAAGAGAATGTTGCATCACGGCTACCCGGAATGCACCTCCAGCATTTGCCTAGGCCCTAATCTGTGCATCCGCCTCCTCGCCCCGTCCCGTCCCGTCCCGTCCCCGCCGCTCCAGTGGAAGGATTACGTCCCCTCAGCGCTCACAGTTTGAGGCATCACAAAACAGAGCGCAGTTTCGTGGGCCTGACGACTCAGGGGGGCGTGGCGCCTCACGGGTAGGCCATCCCGCAAATGTTTTCTGTTACGGCTCGGGGGCGGCCTGCTTCGCCCCGCCCCGCCCCGCCCCGCCCCGCCCCGCCCCGCCCCGCCACGCCCCGCGCCCAGCCGGCCGGCCCGGAGCCTGCGGCCGGGGAGGGCGCATATCCTGGACCGGCACGGTGCGCCCGTGAGGCAGGCAACCCATCGTACAGCCCGCCGGGCCGGGCCGGGCCGGGCCGGGGCGTCTGCTGCGGGCGAGGGGAGGAAGAGGGAGGGGGGAGCAGCTGCCCGCCCCGCCACTGCCCGCTCCCTCCCGGCGGAGCACAGGCACAGGGAAGTACCAGACCAGGCTACGATTTGAGCAGCGCGTTTCACCTCGCCCGCCCGCCGCCCGCCCGCTGCTACCCGTTTGCCGGCGTCTGCAACTTTACAAATCACGAGCCAATCGACAACGCGGCGGCGGCGGCGGTGCCTCGCCGCTTCCGCCAACGCGCGCGCGTGTGTGTGGGGGGGGGGGGCCACAGAGTTGGCGCCACTCCGAAAGAGGAGTAGGAGGAGCAGCGCGGCGGTCAAACAATCGACTTGTAACGCCAGCATTCGACGAACGTCACGCAGGTTGACACGTCACGTCGACCCGACCCGCGCGGTCCGCTCGGCTCGGCCGCGGCCCTTGCACTCTCTAGCCTCTCTGCGGGGCCTCGTAAACAATCATGTTCAACTTCCTGACCGGGAAGGCGTCTGAACGAGCAGCAGTCAGTCGAACCCGCACTGTAAACCGAAGTCTGTGAACTCCTGTTGGCACAAGACTTGAACCAAGAGTGAACTGTTCGCAGTGAAGGTATACGGCGTCATTACAGAAATATGGAAGGCTACGAAAAATATATAAGACTGGATTCAAGTTGGACGGTAATCAGGAACGCCCCGCCCCCTGCACCCGAGGGGTCCTTCACTTCGATTTTTCGTGTACATGACTAAAGATTAAAAATAAGTCAATGACTAAAAAATGACTTAAATTGACTGAAAAGGACAAAAACAACTTAAAATAAAATTACTAAAATTGACAAAAAAATGACGAAAAGTGACTTAAAATGACGAAAAGTGACTTAAAAATGACTACTACTGAAATAGGTTGGGTGACGAAAAGTGACTATAAATGACTAAAAATGACTGAAAGTGACGAAAAAAGTGATGAAATTTCCGTTTGTACATGACTAAACGGAGTGAAGGACCCCTCGCCTGCACCTCGCGGTTTGGCCCGGTCTGCTGTCCTCCCTCACATGCTGTCCCCGCCGCGCCCGCCGCCCCCCCCGCCCCGCCCCGCCCGAGCGCGCCCCCTCCCCCACAAACCCTCCCTTCTCCGATTTCTGGCCACGCTGCAGCGGCCGATGGCCAGCTCTGGCGACACTGGCGCTCCCTGCCGGCCGGCCCGTGTGACTGCCCTGCGTGAGAATAGAGTGCGGGCCTGCGGGCCAGCCCTGCAAGGGTCCCCAACCCAACCCAGAGTAATCCGCGAGTATCTCTCCACTTCTTCGAGCGAGAGCGTTGGCGAGGTGATTTTTTTTTTTGCGAGTTCTCGCGAATATAGAGTAATTGAGCTGTAGCCGGACAAGAAGAAGACAGGAAGAAATTTAAATATACATAGATATAGACTCCAGCCACGGCGGCCATCTTGCTTGTAAACTTTTTCCTAACTTCTTTTTGTCCGGCTACAGCTCAACTACTCTATCTCGAGAGTAGTTTTACTGGCGTGCGATGAGAGTTTGTCTTCCGCCTTTTCGCGTTTTGCGTCAGTCCGTGCAGCACATCAAAGGTGTCGCATCATCAGATCGCAAAGGCGAACACGCCCTCCAAGTGAGTGTTGATCCGTAAGTGAAATGTGCTGAGCCGGGTGCAGGTGGCCGCCCTGGGCCCGCCCCGCCCCGCCCCGCCCCGCAGGCCGAGCTTCCGTTGACCGCGGCGACCGTGCCGTGCCCTGCAGGCATTGCCGGCAGCGATATAGGTATATAAGCGTGATCGGAAACGTATCGCCTTTCTGCTGGCTGCGCCAGGTTGAGGCGTGGCGTGGCGTGGCGGGGGGTGGCGCGGCGTGGCGCACGGTGACCGGACCGACCTTTCCCGGAAACTGGCAGTGCGTTCGGCGAAATAATGCCCAGACCCGCATAACCTGTCTCGCTGCGCGCTGCGCCACGCCACGCCCGGCCCGGCCCGCGCGCCTCGCACAGGTGGACGGACGGATCGAATTATTGAAACGCGATATCCGAAAAAGAAATAGCGCCGGAGTTCGCACATGTGTTGCCAGGTAGACATGTTTTCTTTTTGCTTATGCTTTTGGCTCTGGTACTTCCCTGTGCTATCCTTCCGAGCTCACGATTATGTCTGCTTTAACCCTTACATCAGTAAGACACGCATTTCGAAAAGTTTACTTTTCTTTCACCGCGCCGAGATACTAGGTTACGAGGTGATCTGCTGAAAGCAGAGATAAAAAGAAAGCGGCTCTCTATTTTTTTTTGTACACACACACACACACACACACACACACACAACGCGAAAGCGGCAAGGAGTGTGCGCTCCGGCGAATTTCTCATCACACATTATTTTCATCAGGAGCGAAGACGCGGCTCGGCGCACGTCGCTAATTCGGCTTGTGTGCTCCTCTTAGGACGAGCAGCGGCGGCAGGGGAAAACGACCGACTTGCTCGGCCATCGATACATCGATTGACTGACGCAAGGCATCCGTACGTGACATGCTGCCCCACTGCGAGAGAGTAAGGACGATGCGCCGCCGAGCCGACGCAGCATGGGAAAGTGAGACAATCGCATCGATCGATACCAATGGAATCCACGGAGTGAGCGTCCCGGCCCGGCCCGCCGGCTCGACAGCACACCATGTCACGCCGAGCCAATTACACTAGAAAAAGACAAGCAGCTACCCTTTCGAAACCGCGTACTTTTTTTTTTCCAGCGTGAATTTTTTTTCCCTCTTTTTTTGCGCTTACTTGGATCAGTGTGCTTTTATTTATGTTGGTAGACTTTGAAACTTTGCTGCACCTTCTGTTTCGAGAAGGCAACCACTTGAGAAATCCTGTGTACCCTTACACGCCGGAAATCTCTTGAATTCCTAAATCTTTCACCAAACAGGCCAAAATAAAGAGCTAAATATGGGTGTAAAATGCGTTGAAATCTTACGAAATCCTATGAAATCTCTCCCCCGAAGAAATCTTGTGTACCCTAAAATTCAAAGTGGTTGCCCCCTCCTTCTGTTTGCAGTCCGCGCTGCAAAGCCATGCATCCCTGCGCCGCTTCGGTTCCGCGAAGTTCCGAGATGACCTGGGATAGCCATGCGACTTTAGCCGCGGCGCGCACGGATCGCATGGCTGTCCGCGGTCCGTTTCTCGTAAACAGAACGGGGAGATGGCAGATTGCATCTAGAGAGTAGGGGTGAAAAACCTTTCGACAGCTCACCGGCTATTGGGTCGCCGAGGTCACATCCAAGTTCCATGGCCTGGGCCGGCCTGGCCAGGCCAGCCTCCCTGGAAGCTCCAGAGAATATTGTTGTATAGACCGTGCAAAGGCCTAGTAGCTGTTTTGCACGTGATATATGCAACGCCGCACTTAGTTCAAGAAACTGAATCTTGATTTTTAATTTTAAAAAAATAACAATTTAACGTGCGTGGCTGACAGCAAACGAAACATCTAAGGCCTGGGCGACCGAAACAACCCTCAGGAAACAAAAGGAAATGTGTGCATGAACAGCTCTATGAAGGCAGAAATACTATTGATTCCTGATTTTATACCTGACCAATGAGAAATTTAACAGCTCTGGAATGTGTCCGGCTCCTCGTGGGAGAGTCGTGTGAGAGGGGCGCCTGTGAAAAGTGCTGAGTCCTGGACCTAGGATGCTGGGCTGGCCGCGCGGGCCGGGGATGCTGAGCAGACACACTGAGGCATTACCCCGTGAAACACGAGACGACGTGTGGGGCTTGAATGGAAAACGCGACAACAAAACAAACCACTGAAAATGAACGAATCCTGATTCTCGCTCCTACACGGGCGAGAATTTGAGGGTAATTTTATTTCTCTCTGGAGAGTAAGAATTTTTTTCCTCGCTCTATTTGAGAAAGAATTTTGTTATCTCGCCCGAATAAAGTGAGAATTCTTGCTTAAATAACGTGAGGCTAAGAGATCCTTACTTATATAGAGCGAGGCTAAAAAATATATCGCTCAAATAGAGTGAGGTTTAAAATTCTCACCCTAAATAAGCAAGGAGAAGTGTCCTTTCCCTTTTCGGGCGAGAATCTGGATTCGAGGATTTGCAGTGACGTCACTGATTTTGGCGCTCGGATCAAAACCACCCGTTCTCATTCGTAACTTTCGACAGTGGTAAAACTAAGGCGTAGTTGTACGCCTTTCATGAAGCGTACAGTCCGTACGTCCTTCTTGAAGCGTACAAGAGCTCATGCGCTCTTCTCCTCCTATCTAAATGCATCATGGAATTTTCTTGAAGCGTAGATGTATGCTTCAAGAAGGGCGTAAGGTCTTCAAACGTATTCGTACGCTTGAAAAAGGAGTAGTTTTACCAGTGGAGTCTGAATCCAAAGTTTTGTTTCTCTGCGGACTGAGCTGGTGTAAATGTTAATCACGGACGGGAGGCAAAAAGGGCCAGCAAAAAAAAAAAAACGGAAAAAAAGAGCAGTCTACACCGGACGCGCGAGACAGGACTTCCCAAAAGATTTGGGCAGGTTATTCAACTCAGATCCAGGACCGGGTGAACTGGTTACATTTAAAACAGTTCGGAGTGCGGTGCGCCGGCGCGGACAGCATTACCGAAGGAATTATCTAACTTTCACAAATAATATTGATAAAGCGGTTGTTATAAACGGGGCAGGCGCCGCGCCCCGAACGAGGAAGGTGAGAAATGTAGGAAAACGTAGGGGGCGAAAATCACAAAGGCGATGGACGACAAGGAAGATAAGCCCAGAGTGTGTAGGAACGCGTGCAGGGGAGGCGGAGAGAGAGCACAGAGGAGGAGAGAGGGCAGAGAGGGAGAGAGAGAGGGAGAGAGAGAGAGGGAGAGGGAGAGAGAGAGGGAGAGGGAGAGAGAGAGAGAGAGAGAGAGAGAGAGAGAGAGAGAGAGAGAGAGAGAGAGAGAGAGAGAGAGAGAGAGAGAGAGGCGGGTGTGGTACGCCAAGGACGCATGCGCGTGCATTACGGAAATGAGTGGCGGTCGGTGCCCCGCGACTCACCATCTCGCTGCCTGCACTACGCGCCCCGCCCGTACTCGGTGCCAGGCGTGGCGGGGCGGGGCGGGGCGGGGCGGGGCGTGGTTCGTCCAGCCGAAGAAAGGAGGCAGTGGACGGGAGAAAGAAAGCGGAGAGATGGGAAGAGCGGAGGGGAGGGAGGGACGATCAGGTAGGGAGCGTTAAATAAATACGGATGAGTTTTATGAAGTGAGGGGGAAGGACGGAGAAAGGGGTGAACGCGGTGCGAGGTAAAGAGGCAAAGAGAGCGGGAGGGGAGAAAGGGAGAGAAAGAGAAAAAGAGACGGGAGAGAGATGTACCGTTGCGTGGCGTGCAGGCCGGGCCGGGCCGGGCCGGGCCGAGCGGCTGCCGTGCCGCCCCAGACCGCTCCCGCTCCGCTCCAGACGTGACCCAGTGCTGCCTAACGGGTTCCTACGGGTGAGCGGGGCGGGGCGGGGCGGGGCGGGCAAGACGTCCCGACGCTAGCGCCTAACGCCTAACGCCCGGTGACGCCTAACACCGAGCGTTACGTCCAGCGTTAATAAGGGATCCTGTTATGGGCTCCTCCCGCCGCCCGGCCCGGTCCCGCCCCGCCCCGCCCCGCCCCGCCCCGCCCCGCCCCGCCCCGCCCCGCCCCGCCCCGCCCCACCCCGCCCCGCCCCGCGCGGTCAAACTCCTCGCGTAATGCACAGGAATCGACGGGGAAACTAGTATAGATAGAGCCGCCCTCCTGGTGGCGTTCTGCCGCGTAGGAGACTTCAAAGAGCTGAGTGCGCGGGTACACTGGAAAAACTAACGTGACATGCGTCACGTTTCTTGCTGCACTCTCAGGAGAGAACGTGGGGAGGAGAGTGCATGATAATGTGTGACACATGTGTGACACTTGTTTTTCCAGTGTAATAACCAAGGTGGATCTACCTAGATCCACCTTGGTAATAACTATCAGCAATTGCATCCCGACAAATACAAGGGGATAGAAAGAGAGGGAGAGAGATGGGAGAGAGAGAGAGAGAGAGAGAGAGAGAGAGAGAGAGAGAGAGAGAGAGAGAGAGAGAGAGAGAGAGAGAATAGAAAGAAAAGAGTGGAATAAATACAAGTGATGTCGGCATGCACCCGCTGTCTCAAAGGTGGTTAGCGGCCGGGAGATAACCCGACAGCGAGGACAGCAGCGACGTGCACTGCCGTGCACACACACACACACACACACACACACACACACACACCTGCGCCTATCATGGTCGTACTCTTTCCTAGAGCGTACCGTATGCCTCCTGTGGGACCTCACGGTATATTGCAGAACGGACACCCGACCCAGCCAGTGCCAGTACAAAGCACATGGCGAGCACGGTGCAACGTTCACATTATCGTACTTTTTGAACTAAAGTGTGAAAACAATTGGATACAATTTTAGCTGTCATAGCTTGGTCGTCCCGATGGTCGTGCTTATGAAAACGTCGCTAGAATGTCTGCAAACTTGTGATCAAACAGTCTAAAAGTTTCGTCAATTAAGAAATTTTGTAACTAACTAAAAGTTTCGTCAATGAAGAAATTTTGTAACTTACTAAATGTTTGGTCAATGAAGAAATTTTGTAACCAACTAAAAGTTTCGTCAATGAAGAAATTTTGTAACTAACTAAAAGTTTCGTCAATGAAGAAACTAACTGCGAACAAATTTGTTCTTTATGGTCAACAAAACTGCAGACAACATTTCTGGTAACGATAATATAGTCACTGAATGCATAAAAGGCAGAGCACAATACGTGCATAAAGTCCATAGACTTTTCGAGTGTAGGAGAACCCGCATAAAGTTACGTGTTTCTTGTGGAGGCGGTGCATAGGGGGTGCTCGGCTCGCGCGCGTGACACGACGACGACGCCTATCGCTGTGGAGCGACGCCCCGCACGGCACGCCCGTGTGGCGTACGTGCAGAGCGCGCAGCAGGCGGGCCTGCCCTGCCCCACGTGCTGAACCACGTGGGCCACGAGCTGCACGTGCACGTGGCTCCAGACGGAGGCCCCAGCCCACGTGCACGGCCGTGTGTGCAGGCCCGGGGCAGGCCGGTCCCATTCATGGCCCTGGAGCTGCGGGTCCTGCCCCGCCCCGCCCCGCCCCGCCCCGCCCCGCCCCGCCCCGCCCTGCGAGCCCCGTGCAGCAGGCGGACCCGCTAGACTCCCGTGCGCAGCAGGTTCTGGCGGTGCGAGGCGAGGCGCGAGCGCGGCGTATCTGGGCGCCTCGGCCGCGGGAGTTACGTGCGTCCGCCCTGACGTGTGGCGGACGTGCGCCTGCAGGTGCAGCAGGACACGGGCCGCTGGGAGTTTTCCACCGCGCTGGGTTCCCGTAGGTCCACAACCACCCAGCCCGCCCCGCCCCGCCCCGCCCCGCCCCGCCCCGTCAATCCACTATCTCGAGCCGGCAGGAAATTTTGATTGGGACTGGGCGGGAAGGTGACACTTAGCCGCTCTGACGCCGCCCGCCCCGCGAGTGGCAGCACTGCGCTGCCCCCCTTCCCCATGCACGACGCGCATGTCGCACTAGTAGGCTGGCCGTCAGCTCTCGTTACACCCCCGGTACAAATAGAGCGGAGGTCACCACTCAAGGTCCTAGACGAATTACTATACTCCGACTAGTACTCAAAACGCTTTGTATTTTGGAAAATTCCTTTCCAGCTAACGTCATAATAAAAGACTGCAGCGCCATGTGTCAGTTTCCTGGTCCGTCTATTCCCTGTCCATCCTGGAGGCCCACAGCAGTAGCTACCCGCGGCACGCTGCTGTTCCAGAAGTGGGGGAAAATAATTTAGAAGAGAGAGAGAGAGAGAGAGAGAGAGAGAGAGAGAGAGAGAGAGAGAGAGAGAGAGAGAGAGAAGATAAAAATAAAGTAAAGTGAAGACATCGCGGTGCACGAGAGACACACGCCACTGCCGGGAGAGGTGGTTTGAAGGCGGTGAATTACGATGCGCATACAAACACTTCCCTCCACTCTACGCGCAGCTCCCGCGGCGGGGCGGGGCGGGGCGGGGCGGGGCGGGGCGGGGCGGGGCTTGGCGGGGCGGCACACACGTGCCGAGCAGAGAACATTTTACTCTTATTTCTTTTTTTTTTCTGTTTGGTCGCCGTGCGGCGTGGACGCGCGTCGACATTGTCATATCTGTGCGGGAGATAAGGAGAGGTCACGACGCGACCGGGAGAGAAGGGGGGAGGGGGGAGGGGAGGGGAGGGGGGAGCTGAGTGGAACGCCTTTCAACATCTTTTCCCGCCTCGGCCACAGCCACACGGCCTGCTCCTCCAAAACTCGGAGCGACCGAGGCGCGTCTTCCTTGTCAACATCGGCTCGCGAGCGCAAGATGCAAGGGACACTTCCTCTTCTTTCTCTTTATTCGGCTCATTCGTGGCGTTGTTCGAAAATTGACACAGTGCTTCGCAAACCACACGCGATCACACGGACGAGTTTCGTCCCCCAAAAGCGGTGTATTCACACCTTGCACAGAGTATTACACGTACACGGTTCCGTATTACGCAGAATTACGCGCAACTACGCTGGTATCACACAAGATTGAGGGCACATTTCTTTTTTTCGTTTTTAGGTCACTGATAAAGCAATAGCTACGTTTCTTGCCCGAATCGAGTGACGAATTACTACATGATTGCTGAGTGAGTCGGTACGGTAAAGCGACACAGAATTTTTTTAAATCATTACTGGTAAAACTAAGGCGTAGTTGTACGCCTTTCATGAAGGGTACAGTCCGTACGCCCTTCTTGAAGAGCTCATGCGCTCTTTTCCTCCTATCTAAATGCATGGGGGAATTTTCTTGAAGCGTAGTTGTATGCTTCAAGAAGGGCGTAAGGTCTTCAAGCGTAGTTGTACGCTTGAAAAAGGCGTACAACTACGCCTTAGTTTTACCAGTGATCGCAAAAGAGAGATGTTTTAAAATACATGATACAGGGTCGGAAGCTTTGCCGCTGCCGCTCCACCTCGGCAGCTCACCCGCCCTCATCTTTCTCATGTTGTGCTCCAGGTGAACGGAGTATTACGGTAGTGCACTGGAAAAACAAAGGTGCTAAGTCCTACCTTTAAAAGGCACTAACAAAATTTAGTGCCTTTGGAAAGGCACTAAGATTTAGTGCCCCAGGAAAGGCACTAAATTTTGTTAGTGCCTTTTAAAGGTAGGACTTAGCACCTTTAGCTGACCAGCTGTATATGCTCCATACAAATTTAGTGCCTTTGCAAAGGCACTAAGATTTAGTGCCCCAGGAAAGGCACTAAACTTAGCACTTGATTTTAGTGCCCCAGGAAAGGCGTTGCTTAGCACCTTTGTTTTTCCGGTGTGAATACCCCCTAAGTTAATGCGCACTCGAAATCCAAGTGTACGAATGTCGCTCTCTTGTAGGCGAGCAAATAAATTCACTCACTTTGTAGGTGAGCAAATAACCATTTACTCACTAGTAGGTGAGCGAATAACCCTTCACTCACTTGTACCTACAAGCGACCGAATATTTATTTGCTCTCCTACAAGTGAGTGAATGGTTATTCGCTCACCTACAAGTGAGTGAATGGTTGTTCGCTCACCTGCAAGTGAGTGAACACGTCGACCAGAAATCGATCGTCCGTAGGTTAGAAGATAAAGGAGAAAGGTGCAGTGAATAGTACAGGTGGCGAGAGAGGCGTACGGGGAGAGAGCGAGAGCGGGAGAGGAAGAGGGAGAGAGGAGAGAATGAGGCAGACATCTCGGCTCCGCGCGAGACAGAGAAAGCCTACCGACCTGCGGTAAAGGACGTTCGTCGACCCCACGCGTGGCACGGCCAGCGCTACACGGGCCAGGAAGAAGGAGGAGAGAGGGAAGGAGGCATGAGGGGGCCGGGCAGTCGGACCCACACCAGTTAGGAGTGGCGTGGCGGGGCGGGGCGCGTCAGCGGGCGCGCGCCCGGACGACACACGGACAGCTGTTGAGACAGTCGGCGAGGTGGTTAGGCCATTCGGGTCTCGAGTACGCGGAGCGCGCGCTCTGGAGGACAGGCGTCCTCGCAGCACCCGCTGCGGCCGCACCGAGGCGAAGGGGCAACCACTTATTTGGATGTTAGGGTACACAAGATTTCTTCAGGGAAGAGATTTCGGCGGATTTAGTAAGATTTCGACGAATTTTACGCCCCGCCTTTTTTTTTTCTTTTTTTATTCCTTTTTTGGTGAAAGATTTCGGATTTTAAGAGATTTCGGGCGTGTAAGGGGACACAGGATTTCTCAAGTAGTTGGCCCCTCGGGCCCCGCCCCCGGACAGATCGCATACAATACACCTGTCTGCAACACGCAAACTCCTCCTACATGATATTTCATTTTCCCTCGTACACCCTTAGACCTGTACTGATTTTTTTCTTAGTTAACACCTACGTTTTTACGCAGCAGGATTACTATAACTAATTTGTTACTTATTCCGTACAGTTTTGTAAGTTACTTACTTGATAAAAGAAGACATTGTCAGTAATGTAAAAAGGAATTAGTGTGTACAACTGATGAAAAAAGTTGTCATAGTAGCTTAAAAAGATTTTTACGCAGCAGGAATACTGACAAAGGGGTCCGAAAAATCAGTTACAGGCTGAGAGTGATATGAAGGCGCTGATACAGACCCGCTCCGCACAGGTATGTATCGTGGGCACTTGTAGCCTGGGCAGACGCCAGTGATCTGCACCCGCTGCGGGCATTGCTCAGACAGACATCAAGTGGGTCGAACTCGGGCAACGTGCAGCGAGCAGGGATGCCGAATACGAGCGCGAGGAAGGAAGAAGGCAGCAGCGCCATGGTGGCGGAGGGGCCACCAGGTAGGCAACCCGCCGGGCGCCTACAGCCTGCGAGGCGAGGGGTAGGCAACCCGGCCAGGACCCGTGCGAGGCGGCCGGCCCACCGGCCCAGGCGCTCACGGCCGCGGCGCAGACGGGCGGGGCGGGGCGTGGCGTGGCGGGGCGGGGCGGGGCGGGGCGGGGCGGGGCGTGGCGGGGCGGGGCGGGGCGGGGCGGGGCGGGGCGGGGCGGGGCGTGGCGGGGAGAGGCGAGGTAGGGTGACCCCGCTGCCGGCTTGTCGCGTTGACCTGCTGCGACCTGGCGGACCTGGCCTGGCCCCGCCCCGCCCCCGCCCCGCCCCGCCCCGCCAGCCGTTGACCGATGTTCGAGCGCTGACCGTACGAAGCCTTACGTCCCAAGATCAAGGCCGGGTGGGCCGGGCCGCAGCGCCACGGGCCGCGGCCGTCACTGCTGTAACGTCACGTAGGCCGATGGCCTGGCCTTTCGCGCACGGCGGCCAGGCTGAGAAAAAGGATTCACACAGATTCATCCTGCACTGGCAAAAATACTAGACCAAAGCACAGGAAAAGTACGGGATCCCGTACAGGATGAGTTACGGAATGCCCGTACTTATTCACTGTACTGCCCATAAGACTCCATATTAAAGAGTCCTGTACACTCCGTACTCGAAATACCGTACCTAAGCAAGTACGGAGGGACCTGCGGCAAATGATTGACCATTACGTCCCGTACTTTTTGCCGTACTTTTTTTTTTTTTCTGGTAGTGTGGCCTGCCTGTCAGGTCAGCGCGTTCACCTATTATATGGAGAATTAGGCAAAAAGAGCGACAGCCAACAAGAGACGCAGGGATCAGTCACTTGAGCAGGAAGGCGTCTGCTCTTTCTCCGTCCGCCCCCACCTCACACCTTTCACCGCCGCCGCCGCCGCCCTTCTGCTTCGGACCGCCGGCTCAGATGACAACGGAAAGGTGTCCGCCGACGCGCCGCGGGGCGGGGCGGGGCCAGGCCAGGCGATGACTTCCAATATTATAACCGCACACTCAGCGTGGGCGGGGGCGCGGCGGGGGCGCGGCGGGGGCGCGGCGGGGGCGCGGCGGGGGCGCCGCCGCTGGGGCAGACAGGTCCCGCGGGCCGCGGCATCGGGTCGGCAGGTAGAGAGCGCATTGCATCGGTGTCGGATACCCGAGACCCGAACAGTCAGTCTGCCCCCGGGCCGGAAACGGGAGCCGTCCTGTCTTGTTCCGCCCGGCTGGCCGGTCGGCCGCGCCAGGGCGGGCCGGGGTGGCTGGGCCGGACTTATCGATCGGCCCTGCAGAATCGGCTACCTGCGGCAGCCGACCAGCACCGCCATGAAGCCCCACGGGCACTGTGAAAAATATACTCGCGGAAATGTATCTATCTCGAAGACTAGAACGTGTAGTCTACATTAATTTTTACTTCGTCAAAAAACTGGAATCCTAGATCACTGCTGTCATGGGGGATGTCCTGGAAGTATGCGGTTTAAATGCCCCTTGGAATCAAGAGTTGCTATTTTTAAAATGTCAAGAGAAAAATTAAATTTAGAGCCTATTTTCATCTACAGACAAGAAAATGTTGAAGATAAACGAAAAGAAAATCGAAATTAGCTTTTTCCCCTTTTACTCGCATGCCAGTGCGATGACTGCGATCCAGGAACACTTTAATATGCTATCAACGACTGAAGACTAATCGTTCTTGCGACTCGGAGAGAGAGAGGGAGAGAGAGGGAGAGAGAGGGAGAGAGAGGGAATGAGAGGGAGAGAGAGAGAGAGAGAGAGAGAGAGAGAGAGAGAGAGAGAGAGAGCGGGAGAGGAGGAAGAGAGAGAATTATAACTATCCAGCTCTGCAGCTACTGCAGTGGTGTCGGCCAGCAGCGCGCGGCATCACATTGCCACAATCAAATCGCGGACACTGCAAAACTTTTCTGCCAGCGAGCACGTGCCGTGGCGTGGCGTGGCGTGGCGTGGCGTGGCGTGGCGTGGCGTGGCGTGGCGTGGCGGCACGCGACCACGCCCCAGCCACCTGCAGGCGGAGCGCGTGCCGACTCAGTGCCCATTGTCTTCCACACATACGCCCTCGCGCTGCTCGTCACATTTCACACTGCCCAGCCCAGCGCTATTCCCCGCTCACTTCCACAACACACAGCCAGGTGCCTGCCAGGCACTGGCGCAGATTTGCCGACGTTTTCGCGGATTTTACCCTCGCGAGCGCGACACAAGGCTTGGCGCGTCTTTTTTTTTTTTAATTATTATTTTCTCCCATTATTTCATTCCACGAAAGGTACAGAAATAGTATAGGTCTAGGCAAGTTTTGTTTTCTTTTTTATTTAACTTCCGAAAATGTCTACAGTGACTGGTACGCGTGAGCGACGCCGATATGATCGAGTGTCGCGAAGCGTTTTGTGCACGTAAGAGACTGGCATGTCACGCTCCGGTAAAATTTTATGTAAAGTTTACATTAAATCCCTGTTCATTTAAGGATAATGCGCTTACACAGAGTTACCCTTGTACGTGAGCTATGCATTTTCACAGTTTACGAATAAAATTGTAAGTGGAAATTGTCTTGTCTGAGCAGGGAACTGTCAGAAGCGCGTTCGGTTATCGTAATGTCTGCGTACGGACCGGCCGGCCGGCCGGCGACCTGACCGACATGTGGCGGTGGAGGCGGGAGGCAGGCGAGGCCAGGCGAGCCACACGGGACCGCTGGGCTGGGCTGGGCTGGGCTGCAGGGGGCATTGACCCGGGACGGGCCGGGCCGGGCCGGCGGGGACCTGGCGGGGACCTGGCGGGGACCTGGCGGGGACCTGCAGCCGCAGACTGCACGCGGAAGACAAGGCGTCGCGTCGAGAGCGGAGCTCGGAAGGAGAGAGCGAGAGAGCGATAGAGAGAGAGAGAGAGAGAGAGAGAGAGAGAGAGACAGGGAGAGAGAGAGAGAGAGAGAGGGAGAGAGAGAGAGAGAGAGAGAGAGAGAGAGAGAGAGAGAGAGAGAGCGAGAGAGAGAGGGAGAGAGAGAGAGAGGAGAGGGAGAGAGAGAGAGAGAGAGAGCGAGAGAGAGAGAGAGAGAGCAAGAGAGAGGGAAAGAGAGAGAGAGAGAGCGAGAGCGAGCGAGCGAGAGAGAGAGAGAGAGAGAGAACCGAGGGAGACAACGAAAACTAAATTAAATACTCCAGGATTATATTAATCCAACATATATATTTATAAATATCGAGGGGGAAAGTCGAAATACTCGATTGATATAAAAATACCGCTATATAAACATTACCGAAAATAACTTCCGTTCTTACAACTCAACCGGCGCGTCGTCGTACACCGTCCTCTGTCATGCACCAGACCACAACACAATACCAACTTTTTCCCGTCGCAACCATAGTAACTTTTTCCCCGATAGCCTATTGCTAAGATAATTGCACACTGTAAAAAAACAAACAAAAAAAACACAAAGTTTTAACAACGGTAACACCGTTATTCCCAAACACAATAATGATAAACCGTAAAGTCTTATTGTAAATAGAAGGGAAGGTGACGCTGAATGTACAGTTTTTAACAGGATTTTTTTTTTCGAGTACAATTTTAATTTTTACGGTTTACGGTTTTCACTACTGTTTTTTTTTTTTTAAACAGTGCATCGACTTGTGCATTTCCTTGGTGCACTGCCACTCTTTTTGTATCGGCCGTGTGAAGAAGAAGTGTGCTAAGAAGCTGTTGTCTCCAAACACTTATTAATCGAATGAATGGACGAGCGCTGCTCTCGCCTCGCGCCGCGCCGCGCCGCCCTATCGCCAGCCGATAGCGCCAGCGCCATGCAGCCGGGCCGCCGTGGACTTCCCTCTCTGGCGTCTCGCTCGCTCTCCCTCCGAGAGAGAGAGAGAGATAGAGAGAGAGGGGGAGAGAGAGAGAGAGAGAGAGAGAGAGAGAGAGAGAGAGAGAGAGAGAGAGAGAGAGAGAGAGAGAGAGAGAGAGACGGACTGCAGAGAGGGCGATTAAATAGCGGGCCGTGTAACCCCTGCAGCTGCTCGCCGTAGTAAACAAGTCTAGGTCTGGGTGGCAGGCGGGGCCAGGCGGGGCAGCGCGGAGGAACCCGCCAAACCTCACGCGCGTACCGCCACCCCAGCGCCACGCGCCACACGCAGGGTTGACCACCTGTGCACGCCCCGCCCCGCCCCGCCCCGCCCCGCCCCGCCCCGCCCCGCCCCGCCGCGCCCCGCGTGCGCGCCCTCCTGTTGTGCACGCTATCAGAGCGGGTCGGCGTGGTGGCGGCAAGCTTTTGACGCTACTCACCGTCGGGGCAAAATCTCTTGTCTTGTCTGAAACCGCCATGTTAAGTATGATTTTAAAACAGTGCGTGCTTTTTTCTTTTACAAACAAATCCTTCGCAATACAAGAAGACAAAATCGCGTTACGAAGAAGAAGTGTTTAGAGGCCTATAGCTATGTAGTACAGTGCTAGAAAGGTATCTGTTCTTCTTCAAGCTAAGTCCCAACATCAGAAAGACAGTCAACAACTTTAACCCAGCCCAGCCATCACGTGAGGCGTATTTTCTTTTCGACGTCGCACATTACCACCGCCCCCTCGACAAAATTATCTTACAAAACAAAGTAAAATTATGTATTTATGTATACGCAAACACTGCAGGTGGTGGTGGCGGTGAAAGTCCCCGACGCACATTTTGTGGTAGAGATACTCACGACGTTTGATAGAGCCAACATATTTACCTAAACATCCCCTCAAAGTTTGTTTTCCGCCCCCGCCCGGCCCGGGCCGGCCCGGCCGCCGTAAGCACGATAACGCCGCCGCTGCAGCACACGTGCGAGCGCAGACTGTTCCAGGTACACGTTGCGCTCCACCGCCACCCACTGCGGAAACTATGTTCCTATACATGTACGATATATTTCGTAATTTGTCATTTACGAGGTGTGTCGTACATGTACAACCTCCCACCTTTGCTCGTCATACTCGATTCCCAGGCAGTACGCTTCAACTTCAACTTCAACTTGGGTTATATCGGCAGCAGTTCATTGTGAACTAGAGACACCTATAACTTAGGCACAGCCGCCAGTCCAGTGCTTGTAAATTTACGATCTTGAATTGTAAGACATCTTTCAAGGAAAGCAGTGACCGTCTCATCACCAGGAAATCAAAGGTGCGGTGCGGACTCACACGTCTGCTACCCAGGCAAAAAACCAAAAACATTCCAGCACATCGCGTGGACACTGGACTGGACAGCCCTCCCGCCTAGCAGAGACAGGCCGGGCCGTTCCCGGAGAGTTCCCTAAACTGTTCCACGCCTTCCAGCGGTCAGGGCGGGGCGGGGCGGGGCGGGGCGGGGCGGGGCGGGGCGGGGCGGGGCGGGCCAGGGCGCACCAGGGGCTGCCAGGGGCTGTCAGGGGCTGCTGGGCTATGGGCAGACCACTGCCACCTCACCAGGTCCAAACCGCACGCCAGTATCGGTGCAGCCTGATACCTATCAGTCTGGGGCGGGGCGGGGCGGGGCGGGCGCAGCGGCCGCCGGGCCGGGAGCCAGCAGCGCGGAGCCGGCCGGGGCGGGGCGAGGCGGGGTGGGGTGGGGTGGGGCGGGGCTGCCGCGGCCCCACGTGATGCAGCTCCGCGAGGAGACAAACCATCAAGTCTCCAGACACCTCCCTACCCCACCACCCGCGCCAGCCCCCCGGCCGCCCCGCCAGCAGCAACACTGTCTTTGACCTAGGGTCGACCCGCCGCGCCGCTGCCCGCGGCCCGCGGCCCCCTGTGTCCCGCCCCGCCCCAGCGCGCCCCACCCCAGCGCGCCCCACCCCAGCGCGCCCCACCCCACCGCGCCCCCCCCCACCGCGCCCCGCCCCACCGCGCCCCGCCCCAGGGCGCCCCGCCCCAGGGCGCCCCGCCCCAGCGCGCCCCGCCCCAGCGCGCCCCGCCCCACCGCGCCCCGCCCCACCGCGCCCCGCCCCACCGCGCCCCGCCCCACCGCGCCCCGCTTCACCCCGCTCCGCTCTACCCCCGGCCGCGCCCCGCACTGGCCCTGGGGTTGGGGCTGCAGCCCAGTCGGGGACTTTGTCTCGCCCTTCAGTGATAGAGAGAGACGGTCGATACCTCGCAATATCCCAAGAAAATCCCCCACTTTTGCCCCTTCCCCTCACCCCTCTCTCCCTCTCCCTCTCCCTCTCTCTCACTCTCTCTCCACAGTAGCCCCGGGGCGGCTCACACGGTCTCCGCTCTTGTGACAAGGTAATCACAAGGTGCCCGTTGTGCTTCGGGCCGTTCGGCTGGACCGAGGCTAGACCCGCACTAGGCGATAGGCTACGAGACCAAACCGCTAGCAGTTAAAAAGTTACTTTTAAAAAATATGCGACACATGACACATGAAACATGACACATGAAAGTTAAATGAACTTCGACGTTTATTCAGGAAACTATCGCAACCGATGACATTCTCGATTGAGGACCTCCTCTTCTCTCACACCCCTTCCCCCTACTTCCCTCTCTCTCCCCCCTCCCCTCTATCTCTCTCCCTCTTTCATCGCCCCACTCCCTCACCCGTGGTGAATCACACCTGCCCCTCTGAGCCCCGCCAGGATGAGTCACAGAGATGCATCGCCGCTGCCTATGCAGAACTCGCAAAAAAGGTGTCGATGTCAAAAGAAACAATTAGCCTATCCCGTCAGCAGCGCACAGCTGCTGGTTAACTGCGCAGAGCGCCCCGCGCCGCGCGTTGCAAACGGCAAAGTCAATGTTAATCCGCGTCCGACGGTCATTCAAAGACACCACAGGTCGTATTTGAAATCAAAAGGGTACAATTCAATTCAAATCACTTAGAGAGAGGGCTGTGCGAGGGCGAGGGCGCGCCGGCCGGGGAGGGGAGCGCACAGCAGCTACACTTTCCCTTTCACCTTTGGCCCCAACCCCCACCCCCGCGGTGGTTGGGCTTGGCGCAGGGCGCCCCGCAGCGCAGCCAGCCGCAGCCCCAGCAGCCCCATAGCCGAAGCGCCACGCCGCGGGCGCCCCGCCCCGCCCCGCCCCACCTGAGCTCTGCTGCGCTTACAAACACTCGGACAATGCCCTGATGCCGTGGCCTACGTGACAGTGCCACACGATGTGCCGCACTCTCTCCCTCTTACTCTCGTTCTCTCTCGCTCTCTGTCGTACCCCCTGCCCCTCTCACACACATACACAAATTACTGTAGGCTTTGCAGTATACACCCCATCTCTGTCTCTCTCTCTCTCTATCTTCCACTACGACCCCCTTGCGACCAGTAACCTCACACTAGACGCGGACCGGGTCAAGCTGTGCCTAGGGCTGGCCGCCCCCCTGCCCGCCCTCGCCCGCCCCCGCCCGCCCTCGCCCGCCCGCCCCTGCCCCGACGGGCCGCCGCGCAGGGAGCCTCCCCCGCAGCACGGCCCCGCACCAGACGCCTCCAACAGGTGGGAGTGAGAGAGAGCTACGGCTCGGTGAGGGCATCTCACTCGAACTGGCTGTTTTCGGACGCCCAGTGCGGGAGTAAGTGCACTTACACCCGCATGCGGGGCTCTTCCCTTGTCCGAGCCTAGCACCTCCCCAACGATTAGTACTTTTGTGCTTCGTCAAGATCTCCCGGCGGTAACTGTACGCGACAACGTCATCGAATCGCTCCTTGGCGCTCTTCATTTGGCTTCAAAAAAATAAATCGTCACTGTGTTTGGATACGGAATAAGAAGGGCTCCGGGCAGGCACTTCGTCAACGCTATTCGGGTGACAGAAACTGCTGACGATCCATCTCGTCGCGATTATTTACAGCCACAATTCAAAATTGTGTATTATTTTAACGGAGCGCTGTTTCTTCCCGACACTCTACATGACTCACCACATTAAAAAGGCGTTTACGAGGGCAATTTATTGGGAATAATGGACTATCTGAAGAGGCGGATCGAATTATTTGGAATCCGCGGGAAAGCGAGCCGCGGCCCCTTTGACTCAGCGGTCTAATCCAACCAGCCACCAGCCACCCCTGGCCCGCCCGGCCCGCCCCGCCAGGCCCGCATGGCCAGCCTTGCGTGAGTCAGCGATCTCACGATATTTGGGCGGCTGCAGACTTCGGCCCATTTTAATCAGGTGCAGTGCCCATCTGACTCAGCGGGTGGGCCACGGCCACGGGCTCTGTCTGCACTGTGAAACCAAGTGTTCAACTGTTCAACACTTGTAAGTGTGCAACTTCCAGTATAACAGGTGCAAGTGCGCAACTCGGTATTTGTGCAGTTGGAGTTGTCAAACTCGCCAGTCGTACACTTGTTTAACTCGACAGTTGTACACTTGCAAGTGTTCAACGAGGGAAATGTGGCACGGGGCAGTTGAACACATGCAAGTGCACAAATGTCGAGTTAAACACTTTCAAGTGTTCAACTGGCAAGTTTGACACTTGGAATTGCACAAATACCGAGTTGTACACTTCGACATGTAAGACTGGAAGTTGCACACATTCAAGTGTTAAATAGTTGCACACTTGGTTTAACAGTGTGGTGGCATATTCAAAAGGAGTTAACTCAGCGGTCTCAGACTCAGCGACCTGCGCGGGCGAGTGCGACACGTATGAGTGAGATGCTCGAACGGAGCTGCAGCTCCCTCTCACGACACATTTTCGCCTCGTGGTACTACCCTCTATTCGCTCCAGAAGTCTGGCACAAGTGTTAAAACTCACCCTGTATAGTGTTGCCACCTCAAGTTTAGGGGGCAAAGAAGAACATTTTCGCTCAAACATCGAACTCACGATTCTCCATGTGAAAGTCGCATCGTATATTTACGAGAACAACAGTTGTTTTACTCTCACCCTCGAGTTCTTGTAGTTTTCAGACCCGCCGGCGATGGGGCAGAAAAGAGATTCCAAGAACAAATCGGGAGAGGTGGGCCGGTAGCAAAGTAAGGGCGGGGGAGGAGAGGGGGCGGGGCAGGCAGGCGGGGCGATGTCGACACAAAGGCGCCGCTTGTCCTATCTTGTCTCGGACACGGCGGCCAGACACCGCCGCCCAACCTAAAGGGGCGAAAAGTCTGCGACTTTGGGCCATAAATTCGACCTGTATTTTTTTTCCGTCCAGGCCATACCCCCCCCCCTCCCACCCCCCATCCCCACACCCCACACCTCACCACCCGGTGCACGATTCTTTTCGAACTCTAGTGAAAAGCGTTGGCGGCGCGGAAAAAAACACCTTCCAATACGAATCGTTTTCAATGCAAAACTTTTATTTTTGACAGCGCATGGACGTTTCTTATCGCTTCTTGCCGCGCACTATTATGTCGGGCGATCCACATCAGCCTTTCTAACGAAGCTCATGAATATGAACGCTCGTAAAACCTACAGCCCAGGCCCGGCCCGGCCCGGCCCGGTCCAGAGTGTCAGCCACGGGGACCACGTGAGCTCCGACACTAATTTCGCACCTTACGACGTCATCCCGGCGACTGCACTCTGAACTTCTTACAAAGAATTTTTTTGTACAATACAAAGAATTCTGTGCAACCGTAATGTACAGAAAATTTTCTTGTATTACAAAAAAATTTTGCTTTGTATTACAAAGATTTTTCTTCGTATTACAAAGAAAATTTGGCTTTGTATTACGGTTGCACAGAATTCTTTGTAATACAAGAATTTTCCTTGTAAGAAGTTAAGAGTGTGGACGGAAAAAAATTCTTAGTTGCAGATGGATAGGAAATTAAGAGGGCAAGTGTTGAAATGAACTCGTGAAGTGGTGCTGGTTTGGTCTACCTATCGATTTTGTGCAGTAAAATCGGCCCAGAATCTTGGCTTGACCATGCCCATGGAAGAAGAAGAAAAAAAATCCATTTATTGTATGTTGTAAAAGTAAACCGAGTCCCCGCTATTGTGGTGCCATAGTACTTATAGGTACGCACTGATGTGGCGACGGTATTTCTTATTTCGCCAGTCCTGTTCTTTTCTGCCAAAGGCGGGGGCGGAGCCGAGACACCAGGGGGTTACAGGGGTCATGTCTTTGACCAGCAGGGTCGGGAGGGCAGCAGGCTAATGCACCACGAGCACTGACCCTCCCCCTCCCCACTAGACCAACACTCTTCTCACTTGTTTCTGCGCTTTTCGACGGTAATGAGGGTCCCTAGGGGTGTTTCAACTCCCCACCCCCGGGTAGGGTGGGTGGTGGATCTCTGACTCACCGGTGGGGCGGGGCGGGACGCGGCGCCCCCGGCGACCGGGCGGGTACGTGACAGAGCCCAGTGTTTTGGTCGGTGTGGTCGGGGCTCATCCAGCGGCCCCAGCGGCCCCAGCCCTCAGGGCGTGGCGGCGCGTAGAGTGTTGACCTCCCCCCCGCGCTGCGACACCCCTTTGCCGCCCCGGGGCGGGGGAGTCCGCCAGGCGCCGCCCACCCGCTGCGGCGGGCAGAACTACCTTAAGGTCGCCGCCTCAAGACAGTACGACAGTGTGACAGCTGCGTAACAGTAACAGTATTGCGAGTTTGCCTACCCCATTCGTCCGTACGCAGCGCGGGAGGGTGTGCAATCCTGTTACGCATTCAAAGAAACACCCGGTGCATACAACGTCCTATGGAGCGGCACTGACACTGTTCTAACAGACCCCCTCCCCCTCCCACGGCCTCCGCACCGGCCGGCACACACACCCCCAGGGCCTGGGGGGGAGGGGTGTCGGAGAGCTTCTGCTCGGCCGTTCCCACAACATTCGGAGAAAGTAAACGATGTCTGCAGCGGTCTGCAGATACATTAGTGCAGACAACCGTAGTCCAGGCCGCGGGGGTCAGCCTGTGGGGTAAGGGGTGGTGAGGGGTTGGGGGGGGGGGCAACCTAGTGTGTGCGAGTGCGCCGCCAGGGCGCGCGGCGGCGGCGATAGCGGCGCGATGGTTTGGAGTATCGTTATCGAAATCGCAGACGGTATCGACCTTGAACGAACCTACAGTTAGGAGCCTTTGGAGGGAGGGGGGGGGGGGAGACAGCCGGGGGTAGTATGACAAATTTCTTCCTTTTAGAATGATAAATGTTGGTATTGGTACACCTATGCTCAATACTTGTGCACTTGTGCGTGATTATGTTTGAAATTAGCACATCCGCCTCACTTAGTGCCCTCATCCCTCCGACGAACTTTTGCCTGTCGTAAGCACCTCGGAACCCTTTATAGTCGGAAGCAGGTTTCCCCGTAGCATTATTGGTCGCGCCACAGAATCAGCGCAATACTGGCCGACCGTTGAAGTCTCCCTCCCTCCCGGTAACGCGTCCCATCGGCTTGTCGCGTTACTCCGAATGCTTACTCGGCCGATGGCCGCTGGCGCGCGACGCCCGGCCCGCCTAACGCCTAACGCGCAGTGTAACGCTTATTGCTTACCGCAGCGAGGCGCGCGGAGGTCCCTTCCGCCGCCATGCATCACAACGGTACCGACCGCGTACCGACGTGACACGTTACACACAAGTCACGAATAAGGTGACACTGGTGCATGAAATGAAACAAAATATCACTGTCAAAAATATCTTTGTAAATTTACGACTTGTTTTCGTAATTTGTTATTTACAAACGGTGTTGTAACTATACGAACGAAATCGTAGATTTACGAAAGCCTATTTGTGCTCGTTTAAGACTCACAAGTCGATACCAACTGTCCTTAAAATTTTGTAATTTTACAATGTACAGTAATATCGTAACTTTACGACATTTCTTATGAGAAATTTTTCCCGTAACTCTTACAAACATTTCTCACAGAGTGTGGATAAAAACTCACGTAAAGACTCAAACCCTTCTATGTATTAATTTAAAAAAAAAAATCAGAAAAGAACATGCAGATTGTTTTTGTTGAGACAGCCCAGTCACACGGTGTTGACAGGCTCGGTGCGGTGCGGGGTCTTGTTCTCGCTTCGAGGCAGATTTGATGTGTGGATTTCACCGCGCTAATGGCTCCGCCCGGGCGGGGCCGGGCCGGGCCGGTCAGAGGGACCCACCCGCGGGCTGCCCGCCGGCCTGAGTACGGTCTGTGCTCCCCACGGCGGGGCGGGGCGGGGCGGGGCGGGGCGGCCAGGGGCGGCCAGGGGCAGCAGGGCCAGGCCAGGCCAGGCGGGGCACTGCCCGTCTCCGCCGTGCACACACGCGCACGCAGCTTAACCCCGAGCCCCCCCACCCCACCCCCTCTCTCTCTCTCTCTCTCTCTATCTCTCTCTCTCTCTCTCTCTGTCTCTCTCTCTCTCTCTCTCTCACTTCAACGTCTGCTGCCGCTGCGCGATAACCCCGGATGACAAGCCGATCGTGTACCAAAATTTCCCTCAAAACCACCAGAAGAACGGGAAAAAGAGCAAGAAGGGCGGAGCGAAAAAAAAAATTCTTTGCACATCCAGCAGAAAAATGAAAAGTTGCAGCAACCAAAGTAGCAGTGACGATCGTTTGCGGTCCCATCAGCTGAGGCTGATCTCTTATGGTTGTGTTCACCCGAATTCGGTCGTCAGGACAAGAAATACTGTCGCCCCAAACATGATAGTATATCCGAGCAAACCACGATGGATCTCAAACAACTTTCCGTTTCTTCTCTGAGTGCACGCGCGCATGAACCCAAAATATTCAGGTGGAATAAGCTCTAGCAAGTGCAACTTTAGGTGCGCTGCCTGAGGTGGAGTTTGGTCGTCTCGGAGTAAAAAAATGAGTATCATATGGCGCATGCAAACAGGCTCCCTTTCCATTTCGGGACTGAGACTGGTGATAAGCCAGCGCAAACGCCCACACAAATCTTCCGATGTTTTCAACGCTGGCGCGCGCGCCTTATTCGATTGCCAAAAAGTTAGGTTGAGTGGCGATGCAGTGCCAGATGATAACGCTCACACACACACACACACACACACACACACACACACACACACACACACACACTCACACATGCGTCCTGACAGAGTGACATCTGGGTCGCTGCTCTGACGCGTGCGGGGCCGAGGCACAATTCCACACAAACCATCTCTTATTGTTATTATTCATTTTTTACGTGACAAGAAACTTCTTTTTTTTTTTTTTAGTAAATTTTTTTAAACAAAGAGAAGAGAAATGAAGAAGAATACGCGGCAACCAAATGAAATGGCGTGATGGTCCCTATGGCGCTCATTCTCAAGCACCCTATCTGACCGAGGCTCTGGTCTGATACCGCTCCGCTCCGCGCGCCTCTGCGCCTATCGCGCAGGTCAGAAAGTACTGCTGCATTAGCCCAGGGCTTTCGCAATGACGGGCAGCACACGTAACGGAGGTGGCCTGGCCTCCTCGCGGGAGGGAGGGACTGGGGTTCATCACCCCGCCCCATATCATCACACGGACGATCAGGGCTAAAGACTATTGAAAACCACGCACTCTACACACTAAACCCTTATGCACTTTGTTGTCCATAAGCCCTGCAGGATTTTAAGCAACCATAACTATGCACATTTTTTTTCTACATACACTGTGAAGAATATCTTTGTAGATTAACGATAAATTTTGTAAATTACGATTTATGAAACATGTTAATTTAAGACGAACCTTTTTTGCTCGTGAATGAATTTTAAGCCGATATGAGGTGCGTGTAATTTTACGATTTGCGATTGTAATTTTACAAGTGCACTTCGTGGAAAATTTTCCCGTAAACCAACGACTATTTTTCACAGTGTAACTATGCTGAACTCTGTCACTTATGCACAAACGTGGGCATAACTATGTACAAAGTGTGCAAAGTTATGCATACAATTCTGAGCATATAACTATGGTTGTTTAAAATTGTGCATAACGATGCAAAAATCGTGCATAAGGGTTAAGTGTGTATATTATTACGGAAACTTATAAAGAACATGTTTGTGACAATTGTTATTTTTGCCCGTCTTCGATTCAATAGACATACACAAACACAAAAGAAAATGCGTGAAGAAAAAAGTTGTAATGTGTCACGGGGAAATTTGCCACGAAGCGTCGTTTCGTAAAATACACGTATACTCGTGTGCATACACTAGATCTATATTTGGTTTGGGTGGCGGCGCGGCACCCAGCGCACACCGCCGCACACGCGACGCGGCCTTCCAGGCGACAAGGAAAAGCATTGACACCGCCTTGTGCGAGAGAGGTCGACGTGCACCGTGAGAGCTGCGGGCCCCGCCCCGCCCCGCCCCGCTGCTAGAGACTCAACAAGTTCGCGCCCTCTCTCTCTCTATCTCTCCACCGCGCCAGCACCCCCGCACCGTCTCTCTCGCTCGCTCCCGCCCTCACCGCGGCCGGGCCGGGCCGGACCGCACTGGGCCAGCCCAAAGCACCACCCACTCTGCTCTGACCCATATTCGAGAGCTGGTAAACATACGCGCTTACCCACCAGCACCACTGCTATGCGCTAACGCCGCTAACGCCCACCGCCCGGCAACAAGGGGTGCCACCCACATGTCTATGAACCGTCCCGAAAACAAAAAGAGAGAGAGAAAAAACGAAAATTAAGACGACACCAAAACTGTGCACTGTGCAACTAACTGGCAGCAAAGCGACCGACTCGGACCCCGTGTACGCAACGGCGGCAAAAAGAAAAAAAAATAAAATAAAAGGGAAAATGTACGTACAGTCACTGTAATCTCTAATGTAATAATAACATCAAATTCACAGCAATAACAGTTCGTAAGCAATACCCACAAAATATTGCTCCTGTGAGAGCGATAAAAAGTTATTGCACTGAGTTTAGTATTCATTATTGCATGTAAATGTCGGAAAATGTGATACTTTTTGCAGCATTAAATGAATTATCGCTCGTTTGCTGCAATAATAAGAAATTATCACTCTTCACGAGAAGTCATTATTGCGTTTAAATGCATTAACAAATACACTGTCACAGCAGTAATTTATTTATTGCTCCCCCAGAAGCGATGTTTTGTGGGTATCGCTTTAAGACCATTATTGCAGCAAATTGTATGAAGTTTATCGCACTTCAGATAACAGTGTACTTGGAGCGGTTCCGCGGGTTTTAAAGTTGCGTGGAAGAAGGCGGCGAATATCTGGTTCGAAGAGCGCGATCAAATTCAAAGCAGGTGTTGCCCTGCCTTCCCCGTGGCCCGTCACGTGACAACCCTGGGTCTCAACCTCTCTCTCTCCCAGTACACACTGATCAGTCCTCGTGACCCCAGGGTCAGTTCTCATACCCCCTTATTTCTCTCTCTCTCTCTCTCTCTCTCTCTCTCTCTCTCTCTCTCTCTCTGGCCCAGGGAGAGGACAGAGCCCCCGCCACCTGCATACAGTACACACGGCGTGCCAGTCCAGCAGGTCGTCCCGTCCCGTCGTCAGCGCGTCCGCCTGTGAGTTCGTCCGGCCGGCCGGCCGGCGATATGACCGCATCTTTTTTTAGCTTTTCGGCTGCTAGACGAAAGCAAGTGCATGTATGTATAGCCGCGTAACGTCGCGCCGAGTCGCGCCGCCCCCGCGCACGGGGAGGGAGGGAAGGGAGGGTGAGAACCTTGAGGCTCCGCCCCGCCCCGCCCCGCCCCGCGCCGCCCCGCGCCGCCCCGCGCCGCCCCGCCGCTCCTGTTAGAAGGCGTTGCACCCACCGCTGTTGGCGTTTTGTGGGCCCGCCCCGCCCCGCCCCGCCCCGCCCCGCCCCGCCCCGCCCCGCCCCGCCCCGCCGCGCCCCCTGCAGGTGGTGGGCCGCACGCAGCCCAGCCTGTAACACAGCTGCTGCTGCGGTGCGGTGCGCGCCTGTTATGATGCGTTATGTCGCATTTCGCAACTCCTCCGCGACGTCAGCGCAGGGGCGAAGTGTTTGAACCAACAGCAGCCCGCGGGGACGGTCAGCGGGAGAGAGGGAGAGAGACAGGGAGGGAGAGAGAGGGAGAGAGAGAGAGAGGGAGAGAGAGAGAGAGAGAGAGAGAGAGAGAGAGAGAGAGAGAGAGAGAGAGCGCGCTCTCTGTTTTAACATTACAATGTGCGACGCTGCAAACTGAGTGTCGTCCGCAAGAGTGCGGCGCACCCCCGCCCCCCTCCACCCCAATGCGGGCCCAGAAACAGTGCACACAAATCAACACAGGTGTGTGTGTGTGTGTGTGTGTCGTGAACGTAAAAGGTTGTCGATCTGTAAACTTAGTAAGTGAGATCAAACACTCAAGCAGAGTACATGACCATAAATAAAGACGGGGAACTATACCTCTGAAGCGCGCCCGCCGCATGTCAGCGCCCGTGCTCTGCTTTCTCCAGAAACTACAACCAGCGTAGCGAGTCTCCCCTACGCCGAAAGGTCGAAATTTTAACTCGGTAGGCCCGGCCCAGCACACAGACAGAGAGACAGACAGACAGACAGACAGACAGGCAGACAGGCAGACAGACAGACAGACAAGCCTGCTGCAACCACCGCGAGTCGAGGGTGAAAGTGCCACGCGAGGGGAGGCAGGCTGCGCACTTTCTCCTTTTTTCATCTTTCCCTTTAACCGTCCTACCCTCTGCCAGGTATTTCTTTCTATCCACACTCTGCGGAAATCGAGGTGTATAGAACAGTTTGCCACTTACAAGTACAGCAAACTGCTGCTTCTACTCTTAGATTATCCGAGCTGTAGGCCTGGTTCTTTCAAGTCAAGTCAAGTCAAGCCAAGCCAAGCCAAGCCAAGTCAAGTAAGCGCTACGCGGGCTACGCCTATCATGATCCCCCCGGCCCGCCCGGCCCGGCCCCGCCCCGCCCCGCCCCCGCTCACCTGCCCATGTTCCCCGCCCCTCCCTGCCTGTGCCGGCTCACACGGGTCGAGGGTCGCGCGTCGCGTGGCGCGCTGCTGCCTGCAGGCCTAATCCCATTACCTTGTTTTGGTTTACCCCGCCGCGCCCCGCCCCGCCCCGCCCCGCCCCGCCCCGCCCCGCCGCACCCTCCCAGAGAATGGCGCAGCCTCCTGACACGTCTCGACACGCCGAGCAAACCCCTCTCCTTGACCTGCTGGACGAGGAGGGTGTCGGCGGCCGGCGCGGCGCCGTGACCAGGGTCAGCAACTGGGCCTTCCGACGATCACAAATAACACAGGCTGAGGGACATTTGGGGCGGGGCGGGGCGGGGCGGGGCGGGGCGGGGCGGGGCACTGGACCACAGAGCAGCGCCGGGAGGGAGGGCTGGAGCCTGCAGGACAAGCGGTCACCGCCGCAGCCGCCGTTCCTGGAGTCCGGCCGAGAGGCCGGTCGGGGCCTGCCTCTGCGGCGGGGAGTGGAAGTGAGAGGGGAGGGACGGGTGCTGGGAGAGAGGGGGAGAGAGGAAGAGGGTTCTGGAGGCATGAGAAGAGAGAGAGAGAGAGAGAGAGAGAGAGAGAGAGAGAGAGAGAGAGAGAGAGAGAGAGAGAGAGAGAGAGAGAGAGGCCATGCGGCTTGACCGATAGCGGGGCGCGCAATCACGGTGGCAGCGGATACTCATCCGGGGCGGGGCGGGGCGTGGCGGGGCGTGGCGGGGCGTGGCGGGGCGGTGATAGATGAGGTCACTCACTCTGCATGGAGAAGCGTCGACGAGCGCTAATCGGATCATCATAATCAGGTGCGCTGCGCTGCGCGGCCGCGCGGGCCCGGCCCGGCCGCAGCGTCGAGGAATGCCAAAACACGCGCGGCAGCGGGGCACGGCGGGGCGGGGCGGGGCGGGGCGGGCGGAATGGCGGGTGGTCGGGGCGGGGTGAGGCGAGGTGGGGTGGGTGGGGTGGGGTGAGGCGGGGCGGGGTGGGGCGGGGCGTTTTAATAGCGGTATACAAGCTTGTGCCACTGTTTAAATAGTAGTTGTGTACAACTTTTCGCGCGGATTGTTTTAAACGGTGGGACTGTCCCACCCATGGAGTTTCCTATAGTGCTATCGGATCGGGTGGCGTGGCGTGGGGCCGCGCCACCGACCAGTGAGGGCGGCTTGAGCAATATGGTGCCGTTCTGTACACTGTGGAGCCCCACCCCCGCCAGCGCCAGGCCTGTATGCAGCTCCGCGGGGCGGGGTGGGGCGGGATGGAGCGGGGTGGCGCGGGGCGGGGGCGGGGCAGGGTAAGCTGAGCGGGGCGGGGCGGGGCAGGGCGGGGCGGGGGAGAAAGCAACCTACCCCCTCAGTTCGTCCGCACATATATGTCGCGGCGGGGCGGGAGGCGGCCCGGCCCGACCCGATCCATCCGGTCGCGGGGCGCCGCGCCTCGCCGGGTGCCGCGGGCCGGCCCGTCCCGTCCCGCCGGGTGGGCCCACCCGCCCCGCCCCGCCCCGCCCCGCCCCGCACCGGCCCGCACCCGCAGCCCTGCCTGGGGAGCTGCGTAAGCGCATATTGCCTAACCGCGAGGCGGGTGCAACGCCCTGAGGCCCGCCCCGCCCCGCCCCGCCACCTCCGGCCCTGCCTGCCTGCCCTCCATGGCAATGCATTGTCGCGTGTGAGCTCGCGACATGCGCAAGCCTACTACCCCGCGCCTAGAAATCGCCAAATGCCGAACTCTTTGTTGGCTGAGCAAAATTTGAATAATTGAAATTAAATTCAAGCTTTAAATGCTCTAAGCCCTGTCAGAAAGCGCCACCAAGAGTGAGACAGACGGGGAGAGACGGCGTGAAGTGAGGCGCCAGGCGTGAGATGAGAGATGTGGGCAGGCTTGCCAACCACCAATGCAAAACTACCAATTGTACATTATCGGTGTTTTAGCTTCCAGCGTCAGCGCGCTGCAGGCCAAGGCAGACGTGCGTCTACCCTGTTTACTGTCAGTTAATTGGGGGCAACTTTTTCCTCGACCCTTCATTAGAGTAGGTTCAGCGGGCGGGAGGAGGGTCCCGCCAGCTAGGGGCTCGATACAGTAGAACCAATGTCCGATTTTTTGAGGACAAAGGGAAAACTTTGAGGTACTCCCACAATTTGAAGGAACCTCCTGAGATTTTGAGGATGTCTCCTCAAAATTTGAGGGAAATTCACCCATTTTTTGAGGGGACTACCTCCAAATCTACCGTGGAGTGCACACCGCGCGGACGCCTCCCCTCCCGGACGCACAGGGAGGGAGCCGGGCGGGCGGCCGGTGCCACCGCCACCTGCCTGCTGCTTCCCACGTGGTGGAAGAGCTTCGCTGCCAACGGAAACGTCGACAGATTCCTTGACCGCCTTGAACCTCATGTGTTCCACCAAACAAAATCAGCGAAAAATTACTCTCGGGTCACGTGGTGCGCTGCTCGGCACGAGGGGGCGTGCGGAAACGTTTTGCGTCTCTCTCCCTCGCTCACAGAGCTCTCGCTCCGTGCGGCGAGTGCGAGGGAGACAGACGGCGCGAGGCGGGGCGGGGCGGGGCGGGGCGGGGCGGGGCGGGGCGGGGCGGGGCGGGGAGGCACTCTGCAGAGCCTTACCTGCGCTGCGATGTGATGCGCTGCGCCCACCGTCGGTCATCGCGAATAACTTCCGTGAGTCGTGTCGAATATCAGCGCCGTTCGCTTCGCGCTGCCCTGACTTTCGATACGTCTGCGTGCTGTCACAGGTGTTAGTGGCCCCCCGGCCCGGCCCGGCAAAGACCTCGTGGGGGCTCTGCAATAAAAAAAAAAGACGAAAACTGTTATAAAATGCCACAATTTACCAACAGTGTCTAAAACTTTTATTTCTAAACACAATAAAAGAAACTGTTAAAATGTACTGTTTATTGTAGAGCACAACGAGCTGAATATACAGTGTTTAACTATAGTTTCAAGTACAAGAACGGTTTGTACGGTTTTATATTGACGATACTTTTTACAGTGAACGGAAAAAGTTTGCGGAAGCCAGTGTGGCTACATAAGTAGGCTGGAAAAAAAATACGAATACTGTACACCTGTGTGAGGCAGGCGGGCAAAAGGTAGTCATATGTGTGGAGATTTTGCCTGGTATGCAGGCGGAGATATGCCCGTCTGCCTCACACCGGTGTATTCGTAGGATGTTTTGCCTACTTATGTGGCAACACTCATGGAAGCACATGGTCTTTGGACGCCGCTATGGAATTCAGTGTTAACAGAAAAGTAGGCAACTGTGTTGCCAGATAAGTGGGCAAACACTGCCAAAAATTTCCACGGTAATTTCTACGGTTTCTCCCGTTAATTTTTTACCAGGTCTGGACCGTTTTTGGTGGGTACGGGACGTCCGTAGTACGTATGACCGTACTGCCTTTAATTTTACTTTTTTTCGAAATTTGAAGAAACTTAACTACGGAATTGGTCACGGAAAACACCGTATTTTTAAGATACGGCTGTTCCGTAATCAAACAAAACGGATTTTACCGTAGTATCTGTGGAATAGGGTACGGGATTTTTAACAGTGAAAGATCGTACGAAACGCACCAGAGTGAGGCAGATGGGTATCTCCAGCTGCCTTCTAGGCAAAATGTATTCTCATGTGTGGAGAGATTGCCTAGTAGGCAGGCGGAGATACCCGTCCGCCTCACACTGGTGCGTTTGCACCTTCTTTTGCCTACCTATTTGGCAGAATTAGTAGGCAATGAGTAGCCGAAAGACAGTGCAGCTAAGCGGTTTAGATTGATGGATAAATGATTCAATACCTAGACGATTGTATAGATGTATGGATAATTACATGGATACCATGGAGGGCACGCGGGGTTAGGAGGGGGGAGTGGTGGGGGTGAGCACGTGGTTGGCAGCTCGGCTCCCCGAGGTGGGGGTGGGGTGCATGTGCGTGGAGGGGGCGGGGGCGGAGCCTGGAGGCGGCGCGGCTCAGCCCATCCCACCCCATCAAGGGCCTCCGCCTCCGCCTCGTCGTCGTCGTCGTCGTCGTCCTCCTCCTCCTCCTCCTCCTCCTCCTCCTCCTCCTCCTCCTCCTCCTCCTCCTCCTCCTCCTCCTCCTCCCCCTCCCCCTCTCTTTTTCTCAGCCCGCTTTTTACCGCCAAGCCTCTTCCTGAGGGATAAGAGGATAAAGCAAGACAAGTAGCGCACAGGCCCAAGGAGAGGGGGGGGGGGGACACCCACCGCTCTCGAGACACGAGCAGCGCCGCGTGCGCCGCGCGACTGTACTGAGGGCGGCGCGGGGCGGGGCGGGGCGGGGCGCGCACTGGCGGCCTGGCCGGGCAGGGGGCGTCAGCGCGCTCAATGATACAAGGCGATAATGAGTTAATCACGGGAGGGGGGAGGGGGCGGTATAGATAGGAGTGAAAAATGAGTAGTGCGTTGGTCCCCGCCGGGGCGCGTGCACGAAGATAAGGGCCGAAAGGCAGGGCCGACATTTGGGCACAATGACTGAGATGTTAGCGGAGGTCGGCACGGCCCGTATCGGCACGGCCCGGCCGGGCCCCCTCCTCGGAGCAGAGGAGTTTTACTTGTTTTTATTTCGTCATTTGGATTTTAAATATTGACTGGGACACTGCCGTACTACGATGCAGATTGAAACGAAAGCCCCTTAATTAATAACTATCTTAAGCCCATATGATCCTGGAGCAGAATTTTTCCTTTTTTGGTTGCTTGGGTATTTAGTTGCTTAATTATTCTGTTTGTGTTAAGGCAAGACACGAGTTCTACTTTCCTGCAAACTGTCACGCGCTTAGAGAGGACTTTTTCCGGGACATTTGCTCGAACATGCAGGATAAGAAGAGAAAGATCGAGAGTGGAATGAACCTTAAGATTGGCCTAACGCAGTGTGAGTCATGTAGGTGTGCTGGTGGTGGACGAGGGATTTCAGTGGTTTGCAAACTTTAATCATCACATTTCGACGAAGCAGAAGACCGTGTGGGATTTCTGGAGTCACTGCCCTCCTGTGCGGTCGTGGTCGACCCCGCCTGGCCCCGCCCGCCCGGCCCGGCCCCGCCCGGCCCCGCCCGGCCTCGCGCAACACACAGGGCCGAGTCCAAGTCCGGCCGGCCTACCCGCCCGAGCCAGCCGGTGGCCGGGCAGGGCCGGGCCGGGCAGCACCAAGCGCCGCGCCGTGGCGCCAAGTCACCACGGAGGAGAAGTACGACATCAACGTGTCCAAATAATAATAACAACGCGAACTGCCCCGCGGCGTTACTTAAGGCACCGAGTCAGAACCGAGGTTGGCGGGAGCGGGACGCGACGGCGCGCCTCCGCCGCCACCTGCGTTCAAGTCACGCGACCTCGGGCGGCACGAGGTCGACAAAATCAAACGGTACAATAAAATTGAAAAAAATCGAACAATCGGAAACAGCGGCAGCACGGAGAGGCCATGATCGCGCGGGGGTTAAGCAGTTAAGCAGCACTCCCAGTAAGTCCCCAAGCTCCCCGGCCGGGCCCGGTCGAGTGTCCGCAGGAGGGGCGATGTTTCTCTCGTCGCGGACGGCAGCCGCGCCGCGCCGGGCCGGGCCGCGGCGCGCAGCACCTCCCCGTCGTGAGTGCACCACGGTCCCCGGTCGACTGGCGGCCCGAGCCCGAGCGGCCGGCAGCGCCCGACCCCCTCCCCTCCCCTCCCCTCCGCTCCCGGGGGCGGGACGGGCCGAGCCGAGGCGCAGCCCCAGCCCCCTCCACCCTCGCGGCCGCCAGCGCCCGCCCCGCGCGCTCCAACCAACGCATGCGCCCCCCAAGCTCGCCCCCCACTGCCTCCCTTCTCGGCGGGGCGGGGGTACGCGGGGGCCCCACGAGCCGAGCCGAGCCGGGCGGCCGGGCGGAGCGCGCCGAGCCGAGCCGAGCCGAGCCGAGCCGAGCGCAGCGCGCCCCGGCCAATGAATCACTATAAAAGACAGCAAGGACAGTCAACATGTAATTCAGTCTTGTTTCGTCCACCCGCGGAGGTGGTGTCGTGCTCTGCTCTCTCTATCGCTCGCGCTCCGCTCCGCGTGCTCCGCGCGCTCTCGTGCTCTCGCTCGCAACCCCAAGTGAAACAACCACACAGTGCTCACCATGCTGCTGGTGTCTCGCGCCGGCCAGTGGCTGCTCAGGACTTCGTACAGTGCTTACAATAGTGCGGACATGGGCTGGAGCCTGCTCGTGTTCGTCGTGGTGCTCGTGCTGGTGCGGCTGGCGCAGCTGTACCGGGAGCAGCGCCGCCTGCCCCCCGGGCCCTGGGGCCTCCCCGTGCTCGGCTACCTGCCCTTCCTCAAGGGCGACATCCACCTGCACTACAAGGAGCTATCCGACAAGTACGGCCCCATGTTCTCGGCGCGCCTCGGCGCCCAGACCATCGTCGTGCTCGGCGACCACAAGACCATCCGGGAGGCCTTCCGCAAGGAGGAGTTCACCGGCAGGCCGACCACCGAGTTCTCGTCGATCCTGGGAGGCTACGGTAAGTTCACAGATCGAGTTAGTGTGTGTGTGTGTGTTGGGGCTGGAACGGAACGCCCCAGGACAGGGCCTACCGCACCGTCAGCGCGTTTCGCCAACGCCTTTCGCGCCAAGTCGAGTTGACGCTCCCTCCGCGGCCGGGCGCCTCTGCCCTGCGCGGCCCTGCGCGGCGCGAAGCGGCTCGGCTGGGCCCTGGCGCCCGGCAGGGGGCCGCCCCGCCCCACCACACCCCCGGCTGGCCCGGCCCGGCCCGGCTCGGCGCGCCCCTAACCTATTCCGCTCAAAAAAAAAGAGCGACGACCGAAATTTTTTTTTCTCTCTGCAAAATTCTGGGGCAACGACCGTGTGGCCGGGCCGGGCCGGCCGACTGGGGCGTTTTTGCTTTGTGCAGCAATTTCTCTCCGCCGTTCGCGCCGCGGGGCGGGGCGGGGCGGGCCGGGCCGGGGCGGGCGGCGCTCCGGGACGGCCCGATTGGGCAATACACATTTCGGCACTCGGCTCGGACCGGTTGAATGTGTTCATTCTGCGCGCCTTGCCAGGCCGGCCGGGCCTCGGGCCGGGCCCCCGCACATGTTGCGTGCGCGACGCCCAGCGCGGTGCAGCGCCGTGGCGCCAAACGCGTACCCCCACCGCGGCCCGCCCCGCCCCGCCCCGCCCCGCCTCGCCCCGCCCCGCCCCGCCCCGCCCCGCGCAGTGCCGCGGCCGTTTCGCGCCTCACCTCGTCTCGCAGAGGTTGTTGACTCCGCTGACGTCCTTCAGACAGAGCGGCCGCGGCCGCTGCCGCCGTCGCGCCGTTCCGTACCGGCGTACGCAGCGCCGCCCCGCGCCCCGCTACCAACCTTTCTCCAGGGCTGTGAACCGTTGGGCAGGGCAGGGCCCGGCGCGGCGCGGCGCGCAGTCGCAGTACGGCGCCCAGCCCCACCACTGCGCGCGCGGGGCGGCTTTTGCGTAACGAGTCTGAGAGTCGTTGAACCGCGGCGGGTTGTACCTTCGCGGCGGTCCCCCCCCCCCCTCTCCTCGCACTGCGTTACGGCCCCGGCGCCGCCCTGCCCCGCCCCGCCCCGCCCCGCGACGACATCCGTGCCCCGACCTACCCCGACCCGAGCCGCGAGGCGTTTTTGGCACTTGGGCCACACTCATCCCCCTCCTTCCCGCTGGGCTCTCCCCCCTCCCCCCCCCTCCCCTCCGGGCGGCGCTGCCGCGCGCCGCGCCGTCCAGCCCGTCTGGTGAAGTAACAGGTGGTTTATGTAACCGCGCGGCGCGGCGTGGCGTGGCGTGGCGGGGGGCGACGGCCGTGCGGATCAAAAACGCCGCGTCCAGCACATTTTTTTTTCTGCCCGGGTGGGGGTGGCCCCGGGTGGCCCCGGGTGGCCCAGACAGTGTCGTAATGGCGTCGGCTCGGCAGCATGGCACGTGTACGCCCCGGACCGTCTGTCGCCGGCGGCGGCGGCGGGGGAGAAGGGCTTAAGTTAGATAACGTTACGCCTCCAGTCACCCCTTGACTCACGTCCTGCCGTCTCGTTCTGCCCGCAGGCGTCATCAACAGCGACGGCCGCCTCTGGAAGGACCAGCGCCGCTTCCTCCACGAGCGCCTGCGCCACTTCGGCATGACGTACATCGGCGCCGGCAAGGGCCAGATGGAGTCGCGCATCATGGGCGAGGTCGAGGGCTTCGCCGCCATCCTCGAGGAGCACGGCGAGGGCCCCGTCGACCTCAACCCCTTCCTGGCCGTGTCCATCTCCAACGTCATCTGCTCCATGATCATGTCGATGCGCTTCACCCACGACGACGCCCGCTTCCGCCGCTTCATGGACCTGATCGACGAGGGCTTCCGCCTGTTCGGCACCCTGGCGCCCGTCAACTTCATCCCCGCCCTGCGCCACCTGCCCTGGCTGCAGACCACCCGCAACCAGCTCAACCAGGTAAGGATCGGCCCCACAGGCGCCCCGCACCCCCGCCCCGCCCCACCGCCGCTGCCGACTCGCAAACTAACCCGCACTCTCCCCGTCTCGCTTCCAGAACCGCCAGGAGATGGCCGACTTCTTCCAGGAGACGGTCGACAACCACCGCGCCTCCTTCGACCCCAGCAACATCCGCGACCTGGTCGACACCTACCTGCTCGAGATCCAGAACGCCAAGGAGGAGGGCCGCGAGGGCGCGCTGTTCGAGGGCAAGAACCACGACCGCCAGATGCAGCAGATCATCGGCGACCTCTTCTCCGCCGGCATGGAGACCATCAAGACCACGCTGCAGTGGGCCGTCGTCTTCATGCTGCACCACCCCGAGATCATGAAGCAGGTGCAGGAGGAGCTCGACTCCGTGGTGGGCCGCGAGCGCCTGCCCAGCCTCGAGGACCTCGCGTACCTGCCCTACACCGAGTCCACCATCCTGGAGGTGCTCCGGCGGAGCAGCATCGTGCCCCTGGGCACCACCCACGCCACCACCAGGGACGTGACCCTCAACGGCTACCACATCCCCAAGGACACCCACATCGTGCCGCTGCTCCACGCCGTGCACATGGACCCCAACCTCTGGGACGAGCCCGAGAGCTTCCAGCCCTCCAGGTTCCTCTCGGCCGAGGGAAAGGTCACCAAGCCCGAGTACTTCTTGCCCTTCGGCACCGGTAAGTCCTGAAAAACAAACCAATAAATCTGCAATTACAGCGAACATGTTCCTTGCTGGCGTTCCCGCCCTGCAAATATGACGGTGACTAACCTTTAAATGTCCTTTTCCCTCCTCCAGGACGCCGTATGTGCCTCGGTGACGTGCTCGCCCGCATGGAGCTGTTCCTCTTCTTCTCCACGCTGCTGCACAAGTTCCACATCGAGCTGCCCGAGGGCGCGTCTCTGCCCTCCCTCAAGGGCAACACCGGGGTCACCGTCACTCCCGACGCCTTCAAGGTGAGCTTCACAAAGGGTTCTCCCCGCACCCTCGGCCTCGGCCACGCCGCGCTGCACCCCTGTGGGCCGGGCGGGGCCGGGGTCGCTGGCCGCGTGCCCCCCGCCCCGCCCCGCCCCGCCCCGGCCGCTCCTCCCCCCTCCTAGCAAAGCGCGTTGACCGCATCAGAGCGCCGACCTCTGCTAACCATAAAAAGAACCTTATTTTTTTATAATTTCCATTTTAACAAAAAAAAAGTAAAGAAAGCAATGAGAATAAAAAATAGAATCCATCTCCGTCATGTAACAAAAAAATGTGTCATAACAAAAAAAAAACTGAGTTAGCAATACTAACGGTCTTCCTCTTTTTTCTTTGTGCAGGTTGTGCTGAAAAAGAGGCCGATGGTTTCGGTCGCCACCCCCGTGGCTCCTTCCTCTGCCGAGGCCGGAGTCGTGCGAAATGTCGGCAGCCACTAAAGGGCGCCAGCGAGGCGTTGTGCGCCAGCCCCTGCACTCTCAGACAGTATTCGTCGCCGAAGCGGTATTAATTATCAACATTCGGTCCCCTCGGGTCGAGTGTCTCTGGTTTGCCCAATATTTGGGCTCTAGCCCCAGTCCAGTCCAGGCCTTGTGCCAAGGCCCCTTTGCACGGATCTTGTGCTCTCTTCTGTGAAGTGTGCCATACGTACTATAAGAACTTTGAACGCAGTGTCATTATGAGCGGGGTTGCAACAATTCCGGTGTTGTTTGCAATTGTCTTCCCAGTTATCTATCCTGCCTCTTGAGGCAGTCAGAAGAGTACAATGAATTGTTATAGGCTGTGTAAATGAAATATTTAGCATTAGGTCTCTGTGTTCACTACTGTGTTAGCCACTGCTTCGGCAAACCTAGTAATGACACTGTTATACTAGTCACGTTGATGTAGTAGAATCTCATCGTTTTTATAAGACTGTCTTATAGTTATCTCTTCTCTGTGTTATTTTAGTTGTTTGATATTCACATTGTCATAGCTGCCCTCGTGTATGGACTGTACCATACACCAGGGCAGCTTTGTGATGTCCATATTCAGTGAAAACAGCTTTTTAAATTGGAATGACAGGCATGTCGCTTTTGTGCCAGGAAGTACAAATGCCCAATGATGTTGATGAAATTATCTCAGTTGATTTGTTGATGGGGTGGATGTAAAAGTCCAATCCTAGTTTTATCATTGTTGAAGAGTATACGTAAGTGTTTTGTATGTAGTTTGTAAATATATTTATGTGTTGAAGATGTGTGAGAGAATATAGAATGATTGTGTATAGAATGAGCGATGAAAGTGGAATAGAGCCAAGCGAACAATGAGTCATTATTTTGATCAAAGTTTTTGACTGTGCTTTAAAAATGTTAATGCAAAATTCCTCATCTCATCAAGTCAATCAAGTTCGTTCTGGTCATCCACAAGTGTATGTTGTTAGTATGAGTTCTGTTATGTTCTTTGTGCCAATCACAAATTTTTGATACCGAAAAAAATATAGAAAACTAATTGAATCTTTCATGCTATATACATTCTTTGCAAAAACACCCCAAATTTCAGACGCCACGCGAACACAAGATCAAAACAAAATCCAGCGAGTTTTCTCCTCTTAAAAAAATAAGAGTGGCGACTTCCGTGCCACTCGCGGGCCTGTCCCTGTCGCTGTCGGCTGCTCCCGCCCACTCTACCGCACGATGGGTTGCCTACCCAGCCGCTCCTCAGGGGCGGGCGAGGCGAGCCGCGCGAGAACGGGCCGGGGCCGAGCTGGACACGTCTCGGCATGGGGCCCAACCCAACCCTTCCAGTCGGGTCGAACCCAGAACGGTTGGCGCCACGACTGCACGGCCTCCCGGTGCAGTGAAAGAAGAGAGCTCCAAGAAAACATTTTTAACAACTTTGACGAGCTACACCGAACCGTGACGGGGCGGGGCGGAACACCGAGTCTGGGGCACCTTAAAGTAGCTTTTGAACGGACAGCACTCACATGTATAGTGCGTTCAGAACCGTCTTAGCATCTGCCTGCTGCCGGCCGACGAGAAGAAGGCGGGAGGTGCGGGGCGCAGCTGTTCTGAACGTACTATACCGGGACCGGGACGGTCCGTCGCGCCGCCGCCTTTCCCTCGGCTGGCCCGCCCTGGCCTGCCTGGCCCCGACCAGGTACTGCAATGTACACGAGTTTGCTGCGGTTACGAGGCGCCCATTTTCAAAGTCTGCCCCTTTTTTCTCTGATCGCCCCGCAGTTCATCGCAAGTATTTGTGTGGGTGTGGTTATGAGGGGTTTGAGAAAGTTTCCAAGCGACCTGTTGTGTCGAGCTGTGGGCACCACAGTATTGGTTTCGTTTAGGAAAAAAAAAAGGGAAAAAAAGAAAAATAAATTAAACTGGACAAGTAAAAAGTCGTCGCCATCAAACCAGTCGCACAAATTGCCTACTTTTCAGGCGGCAGAGCCCCGTCCACTATACCGGGCGTTTCATAAAAGACGCAGGTGCGGGCGGGTTTGCCTACCCGATCTCCCCGTAAGGCGCCATAGCCCCTCGGGTAGGCAAACCCGTTCGCACCTACGTCTTTTATGAAACGCCCGGTACATAGAGAAGTCACGGCGCGGCGGGGCGGCAGGGCGGGGCAGCGCAGGGCGCCAACGGGGTGCGGTGGTCTGTCGAGACGGGAAGGGCGCTAGGGCGCTTTCACCCCAGAGGAGAACTGGGGACGGGGGCTGCTCCGGGCCGGGGCGGGGCGGGGCGAGCCGGGCCGGGCGGGGGACAGGGGCCTAGCGGCGGGGCGGGGCGGGCAGACGGGCGGACCAGCTGAGAGGCCGGGTGAGAGAGAGGGGCCGGCCGGGCCGGGCGGCAAAGGGTCAAGAAGCCGTTCACTTCAATTGAAATGGGGCCGATTTACCGTGCGGTAGCGTTTTCGCGCGACGACTCGTGGCGAGAGTGCGACAGAGACGACGACCAGCCGGCCGACCGACCGACCGGGCGCGGTGCGGCATGTGCCGGGGCGCTGCTAATGTACGAGAGGGGGAACACTGTGCCGCAACAGCCAGCGAAATGTCTTATTGAAATGTTTGAAAATAAGGGATGCAAAGAGAAGAGAGAAAAAAAAGGAAATATAGAAACCTCCGCTCTCCACTTTATTCCTTGGCCACCGCCAGCTCCCTCTGCACGCAGCGCAGCGCCTGGTCCTTGGGGGTGAGCGTGATGCCGCAGACGCCCTCCAGGTCCGCGTCGACGCCGTCCGGGAGGGACAGCCGCAAGCGCTGCAGCAGCCCCGCGCTGAACAGGAACAGCATCATCCTGGCCCACTCGTCGCCCACGCACATGCGCTTGCCTGCAGGCGGCAGAGCACACGCCAGGACGGGGTCCGGTAAGTTTGGGGAATACATACAACCCGAAGGGGAAACAACTCTGAATTTTGGTGTACAAATGTCATGAATTTTTTTGTGAATTTTTGTGAATTTTCCTGAATTTTTCTGAATTGTTCTAAATTTTTATTGATTTTTTGTTGAATTCTTGCGCTTTTTTTCCTAAATTTCTCTAAATTGTTGTGATTTTTGTGAATTTTTGTGAATTTCTGTGAATTTCTCTAAATTTTTCTGAGTTTTTCAATTTTTTTTTTTGAATTACGAGGTGTACAAAAATTTTAGAGTTGTTTCCCCCTCGATACAACCAGTGCTGCACACTCCCGGGTGTCCAGGAGCATACCGCAGGCCGAGGCCCCTCCCTTCCCTCACCCGTCTGGAAGGGGATGAAGCCGTCCGGGCGCAGGAGGGTCTCGTCCTCCGCCAGGAAACGCTCCGGGCGGAACTCGTCGGGGAGGTCCCAGCGCTTGGGGTCCATGTGGATGGCCCACTGCAGAGGCACCAGCATGGTGCCCTTCGGGATCTTGTAGCCATCCAGGGTCGTGTCCTGTGGGATAAGAGCGCAGCTCATGAGGCGATTGCGGTGTGCGTGTGCAACCGGGAAGGGTTCAAAAGTTGTAAGCAAGCATTGTGGGGTGTGGGGCGTGGGGCGTGTGGTGTAGGGAGGATGATGTGGGGTGTAGGGCGCGGGGGTGGGGCGGATGGGGCGGGGTGCGGGGCGCGGGGCGCGCGCGCCTGCCCACCTCGGTGACGCCGTGCGGGATGCCGAGCGGGGTGACGGAGCGGATGCGCTGCGTCTCCATGACGGTGGCCTGCACGTAGGGCAGGGCGGCCTGGTCGTCCAGGGTGGGCTCGCGGCCGCCCAGGACCGCGTCCAGCTCGCGGTGCACGCGCGCCTGCACGCCGGGGTTGGCGGCCACCAGCAGCAGCAGCCAGCGCAGCGTGGTGACGGTCGTGTCGAGGGCGGCGCCGAACAGGTCCGCCAGGAGGTAGTGCAGCTGGCGGTCCGTGTAGAAGGGGCTGTCCGGCCGGCGCGCCGCCTCGCGCAGCCAGGCCGCCAGCAGGTTGTCCTGCTGGGCGGCGTCCTGGGCGGCGTCCTGGGCGGCGTCCTGGGCGGCGTCCTGGGCGGCGTCCTGCTCGGCGTCCTGGGCGGCGTCCTGCTCGGCGTCCTGGGCGGCCGCGGCCGCGCGCGCCTCGGCGACCAGCTCCGCGTACAGGCCGTGCTGCGAGCGCTGGCCCTCCTTCAGCCAGCGGATGGCGCGCCCGTTCTGAGGCAGCAGTCTGCGAAAGAAGAATCGCACGGTCCGTACGAGTGGAATCGAGGCGGTCACTGTGTGGTGTCGTAGTGACGAGGACGGAGGAGAGAGAGATGAAGAGAAAAGAGCGAGACAGCGACAAATACAAGAGGGTGCGAAAATCCCCTTATCTTGAGCCCGGGCGGGCTCACTCGTGTCCACACACACACACACACACGAGCGTGCACGTGGCTAATAATCTCCCGTAGAGGGCTGAGAGGAGAGGGCGGTCCTGGTGGGGCGGGGCGGGGCGGAGCGGGGCGGGGCGGGGCAGGGCGGGACGGGGCCCTGCTTCACACACCTGGCTAATCATCAACCTAGGCCTTTAAGGCCCTGCGAGGACCTCGTCATAGGGACTCATTAGGACGCCCGGGCCGGCAGTCAGGCCTATCCCATCTTGGAGCGCTCAGCCCGGCAGGGGCCAGACCCCGGGCATAGCAGCGGGGCGGGGCGGGGCGGGGCGGGGCGGGACGGGGCGGAGGGGTCCAGCCCCGCCCGGTCCTAACCTAACAGCTGCAGAGTGCAGAGCAGCGCAGCTTGGCGCAGTGCAGTTCAGGTCACAAAAGAGGAGCGCAGTTTTTGCGCTGCGTTCTTCCCCAGGCCCGGGGCCCGGGCGCGCAACAGGGCGGGGCGGGAGCGCCAGCTCAGCCGCTTCCAGTAGCAGCGCAGCGGCGCGGTACGCGGAACCACGCGAGTGATCCCGCCCCGGCCATTCCCAATCCCAGTCCAGTCCAGTCACACATCAAGTGAGACGAGGCCGGGCAGGGGCACGGAGCTCCAGCGCTCCCCGGCCCGGCCCGGCCCCGCCCGGCGTGAGGGGATGAATGTACCTCCATGATAGTTGTGCCTCCCTGTAAACAGGGGTGCGATCGTCACGTCATAGTTACTCACCCCCCCCCCCCTTTTTCCCTCGTTAAAGAAGGTGCAGTTATCACGTGAGTGATGCATCCCCCAGGACGGTTGCATGATGGTTGATCTTAAAAAAATAAAAAAAAAAAAAAAAAAATCTCACTTCCTCCTCCTTGGGTTCATTGCAGGGAAGCGAGCGGCTGCATTGATAGAGGGACGCTGCCCCTCTCCGCAGCTTTTTTGCGGGGCCGCCCCGCCCTGCCCCACCCCGCCCCACCCTGCCCCGCCCCGCCCCGCCCCGCCCCGCCCTGCCCCACCCCTGCCCCGCCCTGCCCCACCCTGCCCCACCCTGCCCCGCCCTGCCCTACCCTGCCCCGCCCTGCCCCACCCTGCCCCGCCCTGCCCCGCCCTGCCCCGCCCTGCCCCCGGCGCGGACGTGCCGACAAACGAAATCTCATCCCCCACAACATCGCCAGATAGGTGAAGGGAGGCTCAGGAAGGGAAAAAAAAAGAACCGTTTTCGCACGGCCTTGCGTTATTATGATATAAAGTAACGTCGCCCAGCATTGTCCTCTGCCTCTCCGACCATTATATTACCATGATAATGTAGGGGAGAGCGGGGCCGCCGTTACGGGCGGGGCGGGGCGGGGCGGGGCGGGGCGGGGCGGGGCGGGGCGGCATCAGGAAGTGATCCCCGCTCAGCCCAAAGACGCGCAACGATTAGTCTCAGTGCTGCCAATAGTGAGAGGAGAGGAGAGGACGGTCCTGGGTCGTGATCAGCCGCAGCACGGCGACTGGGGGTCACTGACGGGACGGGACGGGACGGGTCAACAATCCCTTTGTGCTTCCCTGACGTGAGCAGGGGGGCGGGGCGGGGCGGGGCGTGGCGGGGCGTGGCGGGGCGGGGCGGCCAGGCCACTCTGATGGACGGGAGGGGCGGCGGCTCGGTTGAGTGGGGTTGCACCTAGGCTTTCACATTGCAGGTGCGGGGCACTGGCCTCATTTTGCGCGGTCCTGCGCTGTGCCTGCCAGGGAGCGGCTCCGGGCGGGGTGGGGCGGGGCGGGGCGGGGCGGGTAGGCCGGCGCGGCGGTCCCCCCGCAGAGGCTAGTGACCCCGAGGTCTATCACCCCTGCGCTGCGCTGCGCTACGCTACGCTCCGGCCCCGGCTGCAGCCGAGCCTCCCTCCTGCTCTCCCGCTCCCCACGGAGACTTGAGCGCGGGGCGGGGCGGGGCGGGGCGGGGTGGGGGCGAGGCGAGGCGGGGTGGGCAGCTGGTAGGAGATGGGAAGGGGATGTGGTGGCTCCACCCCGCAGTCCTGACTCTTGCTGTACTGCTTCGACATATTAGGCGTAAATTGAGATTTAAAAAAAAATTGTCGCAGTATACCGGGCGTTTCATAAAAGACGCAGGTGCGCGCGGGTTTGCCTACCCAAGGGGCTATGGCGCCTTACGGGAAGATCGGGTAGGCAAACCCGCCCGCACCTGCGTCTTGTATGAAACGCCCGGTACATACTCACTAGCTAGCTCATGCATTTTACTAAGTTGTTCCGGAACTTACAAAAATGCTTTGAATCAAACACCCACGAAAGCAGAGAATGCCTGAGTTAAGTTTCTGAAAAATGCAAACCAAAAAGAGGGATACTTCAAGGAAGGTGTCTCCCTGCAAGGGATTTACACGATAGAGTAAAATGGATAAAACTGTCCGTTTGGTACGTGTCTCGTGTCTCAGCCAACAATCTGCCCCAGAGCTCCACAGTGGTGTACATCATGGGGGCGCATCTACGGCTTCCTTTACTGTTTTGGAGGTTTGCGGCTCCGCAGAGGGCCGCTTTCTCCGGAGGGGCTGCGGTGCGGGGGAGGAAGGGGCGGGGAGGGGGGCGGCGGCCAGTGCCCGCCCGGACCGCCCGGCTTGGAGCACGGGGCACTTCTCACAATGGACCCTCCGGTGAGGAGAAATTCGTCTGCAATGCCGAGAATTATGAAAAGCATACCGGCGAGAGCGGCAGACAAACGGACAGACGTGCGGGCGGGGCGGGGCGGGGCGGGGCGGGGCGGGGCCCGGGGGGTCAGTGCCTGGGGCTGAGCGGAGCGCGGTGGCGGCCGGGCCGGGGCGGGGCGGGGCGGCGGTCCCGTTGCGTCCGCACACCAGCCGCATGATTTATGGCCGTGTAGTGACGGGCAGGTCGCGCAATTTGCAATGGGGAAATGGTTGATAACTGCAGGGGTCCGGCCGGGCCGGGCCGGGCCGGGCGGCATACGGGCCGCTCCCTATTGTCCCGGGCCGGGCCGGGCCGGGCCCGCTACGTGACACCCCCTGCGCTCGGCCCGGCCCGGCCTGGCCCAGCCTGCTTATGAAGACAGATTGAGCCGCCCCGCCCCGCCCCGCCCCGCTCTGCATCCCCTGAGGGTCATTGGCCCTCGCCCCGCCCCACCCCGCCCCGCCCCGCCCCGCCCCGCCCCGCCCGGGGGTTGCCGCATATCCGTGCCCCGCTGCTCAGACCCTACAGGCTGTAGGGCCCTCTCTGCATCATTATTTGCGGAATGGACGCGCCTACATGTAGCAAGAGGGAGAGAGAGCGAGAGAGAGCGCGCATGATACCTACAAGAGTGTATGTATTTATCGACCCAGCCTGGGATAATCTATCACGCATTTTACTGACGATATAAACGGGAATAAATCATAACACTGAGAGTAATGCCCACGTGTGGCTGCACTAGCACGTGGCGGCCGTGAAATGAATCTTGATAATGATAATCATTACGAAGGGCAATATAACAACAATAGGATCCATGATGCTCTGCTGCAGTCATGATTTAATTGCCACTCGTAACAAATTAAAGTAATCGCTCTGTGCAACAATCTTTTTTTTTTTCCCGAACTTCGTCCTTTCCATCTTATCGAAACGTTTCATTTTTATTAACAGCTGACACCTGCTGACACCTATGCTGGGCTCCTCCGTACTGTACTCACCTCACCTCCTCCTTATCACTGGGGGCGGCCGCCCCCCCTCCCCTGCCCCGCTCCCCGTAAGCTCCAGTGACAGCCAGCCCCTCCCCCGGCCCGGGTGTCGCCTCTCCTACCGATCCGATTGGTATAATTGGGAGAGAAGCCCGGTGACGAGCCCGGCTAGGCTGGCCGTGTGGTCATCGTGGACCCCAGGCGGGGCGGGGCGGGGCGGGGCGGGGCAACGACCGCGGAGGACACTTTCTCGTCGACATGGGTGGTGGTGGTGGACAGGAGAGGCGCGGTGCTGGGCGGGGCGAGGCGGGGCGGGGGCCACAAAAGAAGGGTTCGGCAGTGTGACCTTCCCCACTGCAGGCGGCTGCAAGGGGCCGGGCGTGGACCTCTGCGGGGACCTCGGCGCGGAGGGCAAAGACACCGAGGGGGGGGGGGGGAGGCGGGGCGGGGCGGCGACGGGGGAGACGGGCCCGCACGCTCCCACGGTACGATTCTAGGGAGGCTGTGGCGTCCTGAAATTTCCCCCCGCTAGTGCAGACCTGCTCGGATGTTCCCCCGCGCCCCCCCCCACCCCGGGTACACGTCTCCTCCGGATATGCCAGTGTACTATACCGACCCCTCGGTACTTTATCCTTTTGTAGCGAATGCGACTTTTTTGCGCCTCCCCAGTCACGATATGTTCCTTGACGCCCATCTTGGAGGAGCCTTACTAACGTCCGAACACCACGCAGGACTCCGTCCTCCCAGACAGCTTTGCCCCGATACAGTAGACGACTTCCAAAAAACAGCTCTTGAGGACAGCTGCTCAACTGACTACAATACTCCTTCCCTCCCGCAGATCCCTCCCAGGCATAGCGACTCCCTCACAGACACCGCGGCGCACCTCAGCGCCCAGCCTCCGGCGCGGCGGGGCAGGGCGGGGCGGGGGGGCGGGGCGGCATCTCTCCGCCTCACCTGGTCTGGTGCACGCACGGGCCGAGCAGGGGGAGCGCCACGCCACGCCACGCCCGGCACTGCAGCCGCAGGGCAATACCCTAACCTCGAGGGGTCGTTGTCCCGCCCGGCCCAGCCCGGCCCGGACCATCCCCCCTGCATATGCATAAGAGCGGCGGGGAGTGGCGGGGCGCGCAAAACTGTCCCAGCGCGGGCCCGGGCGGGGCGGGGCGGGGTGGGGGTTCCGCAGCGCAGGGGGGGATAGGAAGGGAAGAGGCCGTTGACCCCCACAGGCCAGGTCGGGGTGGCGCACCGCGCGCACCGTGGAGTCGGCGGCCTTAGGGGCGGGGCGGGGCGGGGCGGGGCGGGGCGGGGCGGGGCGGGGTGCTAGCACAAAGGGAGGACGGTGCCGCCGCCGCGCACTACCGCGGATAAATGGTCCGCGCTGAGGTAGATGAACTGCAGCTTTGCTTTATGGCGGTGAGAGGGCGCCCCGCCTCGCCCCGCCCCGCCCCGCCCCGCCCCGGGCCGGCCCGGCCCGCCGGCCCCACGCCGCTCGCACTGACTGCTTCCTTGCGAATGTTCGCGAAAAATCGCAACAGCTTTTGGAGCTGCAGGTGGACAAGGAAGATAATGACGGTCGTGATAGCTCTGACGTGTGGAGGAACCCAAGTTGAGGTTGAAGTTGAAGTCGCCCCGCGCAAGCGCAGGACACTCACTCACTCCCTCACTCACCCCCTCCCTCACTCACTCACTCACTCACTCACTCACTCACTCACTCACTCCCTCACTCACTCACTCACTCCCACACTCCCTCCCTCCCTCACTCACTCCCTCACTCCCTCACTCACCTCAAGAAGGGCAGGAAGTTGATGGCGCCCGCCACCCCGATGAGCTTGGTGCCCTCGTCCTGGATGCGCTGCAGCCACAGCCAGGTGGGGTCGTCGCGCGCCCAGGTGCGGCCGAACACCACCGCGTTGACCACGTTGCCCACGGCCTCGGTCAGGTGCCCGTGGGGGTCCACGACGCCATCCTGCGCCCGCGCAGCCTCGCCCAAGCTCTGTGCGAACAAAAATGTTGAGTAAGTCCACCGGCAAAAATAAACAGAAAGGGGTGTGGAGAGGAGGGGGGGGCGGAGGGGGGGGGGGTGCCGCCAGTTCAAGGCCCCCGCAGCACGGCCAGCCCTCCCCAGGGCACCGCCCCATTGAGTTATTGCATTGACAAATTTTTCCACGAGCCTCCCCCTCCGGCCCCCTCCCGCTCCTCCCCGCCCCTCCTGCTCTGGAGGCTGCAGTGGACAGTGACGGATGAAGACCGGCCCTGCCCCGCCCGGCCCGCCTGCAGTAAGGCCCGTGGAAAGGACCGCGCACTGTACACACAGAGAGTAATGCCGGGGCGTGCGGTGAGGATGTCCAGAGACGATTTTGATTGGCAGGAGCGCGCGTGGAAACTGCCCAGCCCAGGATACGAATGTGTTCTCGGTGCAAGTGTTGCAGTCGCGGGCGGGGCGGGGCGGGGCGGGGCGGGTCATTCATATTGCTGGAGTGAGGCGCCTGGAAGGTTCCGGCAACGTAATAGGAAAGTGCCCACCACTTCTGCTCGCCCAGCGCAATTAGTAGCTTTCGTGGATGATGGCAGGTCTCATAGGAAATAGGAGACATGTTGTACTGCAAATTTATTTTTTGGATCCCCATCAAGGCTGCCCAAAGCTCACAGCCAGTGAGTTTATACTTTTGATTGTAAGATAATAAATATGTGCAAAAAGGGGGAAACTGGCGTTTAGAGAGACCAACGAGACACATTCGCGAGCCGGCCGATCGGTACACGCATTGCCGGACCACAACACGACACCACACCACTCAGCCCCACCGCAGCAACCGCACCGGTATGGAGAAAGAAGGGGTCGGTGAGGGGTACCCTCCCCAACCCGTTCACATTGAGCTTGGTTCCCAGAAGTCGCATTGATTTTCGCCGCCCGGCCGGGCACCCCCGCCCCCCCCCCTCCTGTGTACAGCATCATCGTCAACGGAATTCCGAACGAGTGTTTGTTGTACGCAAATGGAGGGGGGAGGGGGGGACTCCACTCCTCCCCCGCGGAGATTCCTTGACTTGTTTTCGTCATCACGCGGCCGCGGGCCGGCCGGGTCACGTGGCGCCCCCGTGCCAGAGAGATTTTAACAGTGCTTTTTGTTGTTTCTTTAGAGCGGGAGAGCGCGAGAGAGCGAGCGAGAGAGCAAGAGAGCGAGAGAGAGATAGAGGGAGCGAGAGAGAGCGAGCGAGAGAGAGAGCGAGAGAGAGAGAGAGAGAGAGAGAGAGAGAGAGAGAGCGAAGAGCGAGAGAGGCGAGAGAGAGCGAGCGAGCGAGAGAGAGCGAGAGAGAGCGAGAGAGCGAGAGAGAGAGAGCGAGAGAGAGAGAGAGAGAGAGAGAGAGAGAGAGAGAGAGAGAGCGAGAGAGCAGAAGAGCGAGAGAGCAGAAGAGCGAGAGAGAGAGCAAGAGAGCGAGAGAGAGAGAGAGCGAGAGAGAGAGCGAGAGAGAGAGCGAGAGAGCAGAAGAGCGAGAGAGCAGAAGAGCGAGAGAGCGAGCGAGAGAGCAAGAGAGCGAGCGAGAGAGCAAGAGAGCGAGCGAGAGAGCAAGAGAGCGAGCGAGAGAGCAAGAGAGCGAGCGGGAGAGCAAGAGAGAGAGAGAGAGAGAGAGAGAGAGAGAGAGAGAGAAAATGCCAACATTTTAAAAGAAACTCTAGGTGCTCGATGCGTGCTGATCAGAACAGTTTGTCTTCATTGCATCGGGCATTACAGAGAACACGTATAACAGAAAGCGGGTTCGCCTACCTTGGCCCCTTGGGTAGGCAGACCCGCAACACTGTCACGTGTTCTCTGAAATGCCCGGTACGTGGTAAAGTTTTGTTCAACGCCAGTGTTCTCCAAGTACCACAAACAATGACGTCACAACACAACAGGCGGGCAGGTTGGGCACACATAGGTTTGCAGATTGCGTAGCAAGATTTGTTGATGTACCTCGGCAACACGCTCGGTCCTCGCGCCCGCCCTGCCCTGCCACTGACTAATGCTTTAATTGAGAGCGAGCTGCGCGTGAGAGAGAGAGAAGAGTGAGAGAGAGGAGAGCGAGAGAGAGAGGAGAGCGAGAGAGATGTTTACGCCCGCCGCCCAGAGTCAGCCACCCCTGCATGGTGGCACGTGTACGACCTCAGGACGTCCCCGGCCCGTGCGTCCCGCACGTATCGCCAGGGCTGTCCTGCTGTGTGTTTGGCAAACAGTCAGCTGATATCGCCCGGGCACCGCGAGGAGACGCCGCAGATATATCCCGCACACACCGTGGACCCCGTCTTCCTCCCGCGCGATGTCGCGATACCCTACGCCGCTATCGCCGCAGTCAGCACTATTTGAGCGCCTGCCTGCGATGTGTCAGTTCCTGCGCCGTCGTATTGATTTTGATAACGCGCTGCTGAGATAATCATTTTCGACGCACCGTCCACCACCACCACCACCGGTCGGTATCGCCTGCATCCACGCGTACTGGGCAAACACGAGTGTTGGTTTGGTTGCCTATCGGAGCGCCTGGCAGAGTGACGGGTAGGCAACCAATCGTACTCGGCCCGACAGCAGCGGGAAGGCTGGCGCGAACGCCCCAGTGACCACGGCAGGAAGGCCTGCAGGCCGGTCAGTACCGGCAGGAAGGAGTCAAGCACCGAGTCCTGCCAGGCCGTCCTGACTCGCCCCGGCGTACAAGTCTCCGCCTTCACCGCAAACCCAAGATTTCTCATCTAAAAAGAGCGAGATTTCTTCCCCGTCGCCCCATTTAAGTGAGATTTTAGGAGCCTCGCGATTATTAAGAAAGAATCTGCAACATGACTAAAATTGAGTAAGATCAAGGATAAAAATCCTGACTCAAAAAGGGCGAGGTTTCCCAATCATCGGTCCAACAGGGCGAGATTTTTTAATGTATTGCTCTAGTCAAGCGAGTAAACCACACCTCGCTTTCAAAGAGAGAGGGAAAATATCTCGCTCTCCTGAGGGCGAGTATCCTCCCTCTGGTCACTGTATTCTCTAATGTAATAACCTCAAATTCACAGCAATAACTGTTATTAACAGTTCGTAAGCAATACACACAAAATATTGCTTCTGTGAGAGCGATAAAAAACTATTGCACTGAGTTTAGTATTCATTATTGCATGTAAATGTCGGAAAATGTGATACTTTTTGCAGCATCACTGTAAATTGAGGAGAATGAATTCTGACTCAAAACAAGCGACATATTTTAATAATGCTCAAAAAGGGCGACATGGATTTGAGATGCTCCTACAGAGCGATATTTCATTAGCTCACTCAATCTGAGTCATCTGAAGTCGCTCAGTTTGAGCGATATAATGTAATCTTTCTCCGATGGAGCGATAAAATTGCGAAAAGAATAGAATGCATGCTCTAATTGAGCGAGATAAAACAATCTTGCTCCTGGGAGAGCATTAAAATTTGGGTCAAAAACTCGCTCCTCTGGGAGCGAGAATGCTGACTCCTCAATTTACAGTGATTAAATGAATTATCGCTCGTTTGCTGCAATAATAAGAAATCATCACTCTTCACGAGCAGTCATTATTGCGTTTAAATGCTTTAACAAATACACCGTTACAGCAGTCATTTTTTATTTATTACTCCCTCACAAGCGATATTTTCTGGGTATCGCTTTAAGACCATTATTGCAGCAAATTGTATGAAGTTTATCGCACTTCAGATAACAGTGGAATTTACAGTGTTTACGCCTTAAGGCAAGGCTACGGTACTAACGCTCTAGTTTTGGAATACTTCAGCGAATTAAAATCACGTTCATTCATGAATCGGGTAGATCAACTGACGCATAATTATAAATAGTGAACACTTTTGCTAATTTTTAACGCCCACGTATTTGGTACGGGGCATCTCTCCGCCAAAGGGCTCCTATGCTGGCCACCGCATAATGTAGCACCGTGTAGCACACATTCGTCTGATGAGAAACCTTCAACACTTCGGATTGCAGCTTGAGCACATTAATGCGTTCAACACAGTATTATGCACGCACTTTGAACATTCTTATTAAACACATTAATGTGCTCAACTCGCATCCAAACACATTAATGTTTTGAATGTTTATACGACGTACACTTTATATATCAGTGTAATAGTTTCAGAGTGCTCAAAACTGTGTCCAACACTTACGTGTTAAATAGTTGTAACTACAGTACAGACCTACGTTCAAAAGACACAACTGTTTTAAAGATAAACGACACCGCAGAAGTGTTTCAAGTCGTATATATATAGAGTATTCGTGTTTTGTTAAATCTGGCCGCTTGCCCGTTATGTTACATGCCTGCGGCCAGCAGCAGCAACAGCGGCGGCAGTCCCGCGCACAAAAAGAAGACGCAAAGCGGTAAAGAGGTCATGGTGGGCCCGGGTCGGGCCGGGCCGGCTAAGGCTGCCGGCCGGCCGGCCGGCTAAGGTCTCGTCGCCGAGGCCAGGCCGCGTAGCGTAGCGTCGTGTGTGAGCTGCGGGATGTAATCTCATTTCGAGAATGAAACAGACACTCAGTAGGCACTCGTCCAGCGGCTGGCTCCTGCAGGAGGTGGCGGACGTAGCCACGTGCGCACTGCAAGGTGACCGCGCTCGGATGCCGCGCAAAATGGTTGAAGGGGAGCAAACGGATTGGAAACTCATTTTAGATGAATGGCAATCTACGATTTAGTCATCTTTCGAGGCCGGAGTGAGCTCAAGCATTCTGCATTCTACAAGCGGAATAAGACTGAATAAAAAATGACCAAGAAGCGCTCACATGGCACCACTGATTCGATGAATCCATCGGCCAGCCCGCCTCCAGCGAGGAGGAGACATTTCTGAATTTCGGTGTACAAATGTCGTGAATTTTTGTGAATTTTCCTGAATTCTTGTGAATTTTTCTGAGTTTTTCTGAATGTTTCTGAGTTTTTCTGAATTGATCTAAATTTTTCTGAATGTTTCTAACATTCTCTTAAATTTTCTGATTTTTAGCAGATGATACATTCTAGCTAACATAAATGACAATTACTAAACGTAAGATAATGTATCAGCTAGCTTGTACTCTCATAAAGCGAGTGGTGAGTGTGGCAAAATAATATACAGGGGGGATTGTGTCGCCTCGCCTCGCCCGCTCGCCGCTCGCCGCTCGCGCGACAATGCCTTGCAGTTGCCGCTGCCGCAACGGCCGATCAACAATGCTCGCTCGGACCTTTGGACGCTTGGGATTAAGCGACCCGTGCCCCGTCCCCTAATAGCTTTAAAATGAAAACGAACCTTACCTATTTAAATTTTTACTATCGTCCGAACTACCCTCCAGCCTCGACACTCTAGATAGAATGAAATTAAATATGCGAATCAACGTAAATGGAAAATAAACATGTAGCTACAAAATGTATCATCTGCTTTCAATTCCAATCTGGATTGAAATTTTTTTTTTTTTAAATTACAAACTGCATAAAAATTTCAGAGTTGTTTCCCCGTCGGCCTCCAGGCTCTAGGCAGGACGCGCTCACCCCCCACCTTCCGCTCTAGTTTTGCTGTATAACCCGGCGCCGCTGACTCGCGTAGGCTCGCGTACGCGTCCTGATGGTGGGTCCCAAAATAGCTCGAGACTTGAAACGTTGAACCCGGCCACGCCAAATTATAGTAGGAGCATAGACCAGAGTGAAGGTAACGCCCAAGAAATAACATGACTGGGGAAAAACAAAGGTGTGACTGAGCACGTTTTATACGTGTGTTAGATGTTTGCCGCTTTTTAAATAGGCATTAAGACTGTTAGAAGGGCACTTTAACACTCCCTTAAGGGCTTAGAAAAGATCTGAAAAGCCATTAGAGTCTAACAAATTTTAACCCGCCAGTAAAAGTGTTAAGTCGCACCTTGGTGATGACGCATGACACAGTGTTTCTGCCCCGCGGCCAGCGGAGGCCAGGGCAGGACAGCGCAGGGGCCGAGGCCAGGGCAGGGCCAGGACTGACGCACTCTCGGCCCGCCCTCGCCCCGCACCATCCCACCCCGCCCCGCCCCGCCCCACCCCACCCCACCCCACCCCGCCTCGATCAACAACAACAACTCTGCAAAACGGAAAGAACCTGCCGCAGTGTTCAAGATTCATGCGCCCCGCGTACACACAACACGACCAACAACAAATACAACAGGCCCTTGCCCTCCGCCGCTGGCTCGGCCGTTGGTCGGGTCGGGGTACCCGTCCGCACGACCTCACGCTCACGCGCGTGGGCCGAGTTACACTAATACCCACTACTGCACACTAACTGGATTTGTATATTTTATTTGTACAAAGTTAAACAATCAAATTTTTCACACGAATTTGTGCGGTGATTTGAACGATTTTGTACTTACATTTGTACGAATTCGTGAAGTTTTTCGCATAAATTTGTGTGAAAAAATATGTAGGTTTAACTTTGCACAAACGTTTGCACAAAAACATGCAAATACAGTTAGGGTGTACCACACTTGTAAGTGTGCAGCTTCCAGTATAACAGGTGCAGGTGCGCAACTCGGTATTTGTGCAATTTCACGTGTTTATTAACTCGCCAGTTGTACACTTCTCACTGTTCAACTCGACAATTGTACACTTGCAAGTGTTCAACAAGGGAAATGTTGCACGGGGCAGTTGAACACTTGCAAGTGCACAACTGTTGAGTTGAACACTGAGAAGTGTACAACTGGCGAGTTAAACACGTGAAATTGCACAACTGCCGAGTTGCTCACTTGTGCGTGTTAGGCTGGGGGTTGCACACATACATGTGTTGAACAGTTGAACACTTGGCTTAACAGTGTACCAGTTTGTTTAAGGTGTAGCCATGAAAGAAGGGCGCCTTTCTTTCATGGTGTAGCGTCACGGCAGATTAGACTGGTGATACATCCCCGCGATACACTGGTCATTTGGGGGCGTCCCAAATGTATTTACGCCTTAAAGCTCATGCTAGAGGGTTCAGAGCGATATTTGGCGCCTACTTTTGGGACGCCTTTTAGCGTATAGATTCAAAATACCTTGGCCCACACAATTAATTCCCATATCACTCTAAAAGATGTGAGCGCCTTTCAGGGTGTACATACAGGGTGGCCCACAGACCCCTTCCTTTTTGGTGAGTAGGCAACCCATTGTACTTCAGCTGAGCGAGGGCAAGAGGTGAGGAGGGGAGCAGCAGCCTCTCTAGTTCCTCTCCTCACCTCTTGCCCTCGCTCAGCTGAAGTACAATGGGTTGCCTACTCACCAAAAAGGAAGGGGTCTGTGGGCCACCCTGTATTACGACCACCTTGTCCCTGCCTTCTGGCCACGACCCACGACTGGCCACATATTCCATAAATCGTAATTTAAAAAGTATATCGTAAATCTACGCAGATATTTTTGGCAGTGCATGGCCCTTTGGACTCACCCGCAGTGCGGCGCGCACCCCCGTGCGGATGCGCTCCTGGAGGCGCTGGCGGCGCGGCCCGGGGCTGCGCACGGCGCCCAGGTTCTTGAGGGCGGCGGCCACCAGGCGGCGCTGGTCCCGCCACATGGAGCCCTCCGCGCAGATCAGCCCTGCACCAAAGGGAACACTGTTAAAAACAATATCAAACAGGCAGACATTTCAGGACCGCATCGTGACTCGGACCGCGTTACGCCTCAACGGCGATATCCTAGTCATGTGAAACTTCAGCTAAACTCACATTAAGTAAATCAGAAAACTCGAGTGTCAAGTGTGTATACCTGGCGGCTAATTTTCTGCAGCGGCGCCCTTCCCTAAAGGACGTCGATACACCTTGCCACAAAGACTTACACGGGGTAGCGCTGCGGCCAGTGGACACTACAGGGAGGGAGGGAGGGAGGGAGGGAGGGAAAGGGGGTACTGAAAATAATTCTGACGTGGTAAACCATGTGAATAACCCCCGATAACCCCTCATAGGCGGCGTTCCTCTAGTGGATTATGCGAGGTTTAAGACGTTTTTTAACAACAATGATTTTGGCAGGAACGTGGAGCATGGGTATCTAATAGTTTGTATTATAATCTGTTAAAAACCTTCTTGTTTATATCACTAAAACGGAAACATCTCCCAGGGGGCAATCGCTACTTCAGGCGTAAATTTAGCAAGGTTTAATCTCTAAAAGTCTCTGAATGTGGCCGCATGTGGAGAGAGAGAGAGAGAGAGAGAGAGAGAGAGAGAGAGAGAGAGAGAGAGAGAGAGAGAGAGAGAGAGAGACGCTTCTCCGTTTCTGCTAGTCAGCGGCACTGGGCTGGCCTAAGGCCCTGCCCCCCCCCCCCCCCCCCCCTTTCCACCTCTCTCCGGCCACATCCACGTGCCCAAGTCACTGCTCTTGACCAAGGTCAAATCTGAGATTCCTTTCCTACGCACCGAGCGAATAGACCCCGCCTTGTTTTTCTCATTGTTAATTAGTCTTGGCGGGCAATGACCCAGCAGAGGGAGAGCACCTGCGCCAGTGCTATCAATAATTAATGTCAAAACAATTTATAACCAAGTAGTGTATTTTCAAAAATGCACCAAAAGATGTACGGGGTTAAAACTATTTTTAAAGAAATTGGTTTCACAAATAAGATGCTGATGAACTTAAGTTTCAAACAGGGATTCACTGAGATTATCCAGATGCAATAATTTAAATTCTGGATTCGCCGTCTGCGATGCACACAAAGTAAAGTCTTACCCGTGAGCAGATTGGGTAACCACCGATCTTTTGTTATGTCATTATAGTCCGGTGGATCTATCCACCAGCGTCCCCTAGGAGCCCCGCCCCACCCCGCCCCGCCCCGCCCCGCCCCGCCCCCTGGCCCTCCCTACTACGGCACTACGCATGCGGACTGGAGTGACGTGACCGTTTCCCGAGCTTTGGCCTGCGTGTTTACGTCCTTGAAAACCCCTCCTGCCCCTCCTCTGGCCCCCCACCACGCCCCACCACGCCCCGCCCCGCCCCGCCATCTCCGCGAGGGCATGGACCCCACCGGGAGACCCCGCGGGGCCCGCGGCCCCGCCCCGCCCGAGCTGCCCGCTAGTGGAACACGCAACGAGTAGTACCCGACTCCCTTTCCCATGCCCTGCCTCACCCTTATGAGCTCTAACGACGCGACCATATTTCACAATAAAATTATATATCTTTTTTTCAAAAAAAAAACAACAAAAAAAAAAACATTGCTCTTAAAATTTGGTTTTAGAGGCGAATTATATCGATCCACTGATTGCATTGCAGGTGCATCAACAGTCTTCATTCTGTCCTAACTGCATTTGTATGTTTTTGAGCAAACTTTTGTGCAAAGTTAAACATTCAATTTTTTTATACACAAATTTGTGCGAAATTATGCTTGACGTATTTGTACACATGAAAATCAGCAGCGCACAAATTTGTGCGAAAAATTTGATAGTATAAAAATAAAAGATACAAATACAATCAAAACAATCACCGAAACACCGCGTTCAGTAGGGAATCTTCCGACGTCTCCCTACAGTCTTCTACAGTCTTCACGAGTAAATTTTCTTTCGCGCTGCGTCACACCTTATGCCCCGAAATTTAAAACGTTTGCGTCATGTTGCGTTGCACTCCTTTAAAAGTGGCGGATTTTCTACGAACTCTACAGATTTATTCCACGTGGAATTAAAAGTACGAAACACACCATGGCCTGGTATGCCACGCGCCGCGCACTGGCCATGCCCTGCACCACTTGGCTACGCCCCGCCCCGCCCCGCTCCGCCCCACCCCACCCCACCCCACCCCACCCCGCGTCCACAGCGGGTTCCTGGGGCAACAACCCGTCCTAACGCCGGGAGTACTCGCGGTTACGCAACAGCACTGCCCCGTCGCGCCACGCCACGCCTTACCGCGTGGAGGGTCCGTTGGCCTCACACACACACATGCGACAGAGCAGAACATTAGGAAACGAGCTGATCTTTCAATACATTTTAAAATAATGAATTAGATATTTCACCTCAAACGTCGTGGTCTGTTTGAATGCCGAAATTTTGTCATTCGTTTCTGAGAGCCAAATTTTGGCATTCTTACGGGGACAATTTTCGCGGCTTTTTGACTTGACTTCCACTGAAAGAAATTCCAGCACGTCGCGTAGAGTGTGGGCGCGAGCATTCGCGGAAAAGTTGGAAGTTTTGTTTAACCTGGGGAATCCGCCCAGTCAGTTTGAGCTAAGCAGTTTAATCAGCCCTTGTATATCTAGGATTCCGAGATTCACAGAAATTGACTCTTTCATTTCTATTCAGATCATAAAAAATTGCCCTTACGCCGATAAAAAGACGACGCCCGCTCCATTGGAGTGAATTTCATCACTTTGGCACATCCGTTTTTTCCCCCCGCTCTGTCAATTTCATTTTCGACGCTGCGAAGGAGTTGAAGTAACGCCATCAGGTTCCACCGCGCGCGCTTGACGCCAAAACAAAAAAAAAAAAAGATTGGTAAAAAAGGATAAGCCGCTGTCACCCTGCGATATATCGCCTACGTTTTCGCTCCTCGCAGATCTTCAGTACGCACGCACGCACGCACCACGCACGCACGCACGCACGCACAGCAGGGGGCCCGGCCGGGACAAGCGTCCTCCCCCACCCCAATACCTCCACGCCACTCCCCGCCACACCTGGGCCAAACTTGCCCTGGCCACTGACAGCTCAAGGCGACTCCAACATTCCTCCCCTTTTCTCTACATTTTATTAAAAATAAAATAAAGAAAAGGCAGGAGGATAGAAACAGAAAGTAATTGACTTTGGACACAGAAAAGTACAATGTTTCAGTTAATGGGGGAAAAAAAAACTTTGAATGAAATCCAAGCCAAGCGTCCTGAACCCAATGTGACTTTTGGCGGCAAAAAGTCAAGCTGCTTACTACTAACGTACACGGCAGTAGAGTGAGGTGGCTGCGCGAAAACTAGTTTGGCATTTAACGTTCTCGACCCGCCCGGGAACTATTCACAACTCCATTGAGAGGTTCGCATGTACTGTACAGTTTACGCGTTATTCCGCACCGTGAACGCGGGAACTCGTTACACCTTCCACGAAATTCCTTGTAACAGTCACTGTACAAACCCGCAACCACAATATAATAAAATAGACACAAAATTGCCTATAATAGACCGTTTCGGCTCTCGGCATTTCAAGAAGAAAAAAGGAAATCAGGACCGGAACCAGTATTCTAATTCACGCTTTTTCCTAATTTTAACCATTTTGATATGCTTAGTTGTTATCAGGTAACTTTTGTACAACTTTCATATCAAATTTGCATGCGTATTTGCTGAGATTTTGATACTGGTTCCGGTCCTGATTTCCTTACTTCTTCTCTAAATTCCGAGAGCCGAAACCCTCTATTGAATCGCCGACATAGCTTAATGGATGATGACATGACTCAAGTTCAGGTTAGTTATTCGTAGTCCTCATCACTTTGTGAAAAGTTCTAAACGCATCACAGTAAAGCGACTTGTTAAGCAAAAATGAGAACTCTTTCCACAGAACCGCGCCAATTCGAAAAGGTTATTGTCCTCTCCGGCACTATATATGTATATATATACGGCGAATCACAAACCGGACCGGAAACTTATAGCCCATCAAGCGAGAGCAAAAGTGGCCTGACTAGACACGGACGGAAAATCCACGAATATCATGACAATGCGAAAAGACTAGAGTTCCCTTCAAACAAATAACTCGATAAATAACGTCTTGTTTTTCGGGAGGGGGGGGGGGGGGAGTATGAGGCAATACCGCCCCTCCTACCTTTCCCTCCTGGGTTCTGTAGGGGCACTTAGAGATAGAATCTGCAAGGCAGCACGCAGCACTCCTAATTTCTAATTCCTACCCCACTGTCAAAATTATATCTGTAAGTTTACGACTTTTTTCGTAATTTGTAATTTACAAACGGTGTTGTAACTTTACGATCGAAATCGTAAATCTACGGACGGAAGCCTATTTGTGCTCGTTTAAGAATCACAAGTTGATACCAAGTGTCCTTAAAATTTTGTAATATTACGATTTGATATCGTAACCTAACGACATTTCTCATGGAAAATTTTCCCGTAACTCTTAAAACCATTTCTCACAGTGCCCGTTTGCACGAAGCAGCCGTTCACAACAGCTCTGCACGACTGATCAGAGCCAAAACATCCAGCCATACCTTCAGGGATCATTGCAAGGCATTGCAGTGCAACTGCTGCTTCAACAGCTTCTAAATCAATGAACACCTATCGAGAAATATGCGTCGAGCGGGCGGGGCGACCGCAGAACGGGACACGCGGCGAAACGTTATTCAGCCTTTTCAAAAAGAAGAAAAGAAGTAGATTCTGTATCGTGATGAAAATAAGAAAGAGAAAAGCTACGCCCGGGCTGACTCGTCCAGATGAGTCGAGCGCGGTGGAAAAGTCAAGGGCGGTCACTAAAGGAAGGCGTGGCGTAGCGTAGCGTAGCGCACCGGAGGCGGGCGGTCCTCCAGGAGCAGGGGGTAGCGACAAGAGGCCGTGCGGGGCGGGGCGGGGCGGGGCGGGGCGGGGCGGGGCGGGGCGGGGCGGGGTGTGTCGCCTCTAGAGGGAGGCCCGGGGGCTGACACCGCGTCACGTGCAGTAGTTGTTGAACACGGGGCCGCGAGCATGACGCCGCCACCGCCGCCCGCCAAAATTGTTTGCCAAATCTCTGCGCGTCAGAGCGAGAATCGAGTTTTGGTCGGAGGCACGTGACGTCAGACTAAGATATACGGCCGCTCAGCGCGCCACAGTTTGAACGTTGGCCAACTCTTTGGGCCGGGCCGGATTGGCTTGTGGGAAATACCAAGCTTGATAAATTAGATAATCATGAGATTTTGTGCGATTATGCGTAGGTCTGCCGGCCCTTCTCGCAGATTGATTTTAACGTAAAAGGGGAGACATTTCGCCGGTCCCCGCACAGACAATCGCCCCGTACAGACAAGTTGTCAGTCCGAGTCTAAAGCAGTGGCGGATCCCTCCTCCGCCCGTCCCGGCCCCGGCTCACCCGTGCCACAAACGCGGCGGCGCGGTGCGGCTCCCCACAGGCGCCCGCGCGCGCGCGAGTACGGTGGGGTGCCTACCTTCCCGGCGCGGCGCGCGCTACCGCACCAAGCTGCTAGCCGCGGCGCGGAGCACGCTCAAGCCGACGCGCGCACCACATGTTAAAAAAAAATCTGACGACGTTTTCTGAAACTATGGTGGGTTTAATTTTTATTTCTTTCTCCTCAAAAACTTGGACATTGTTTTTACCGTGCAGGCATTTCCTCTCCAATGGCAGCATGCACTTATAGGTTCGAGTTGGCAGGCCAGGCAGCCTCTCATCGTCATTAGGTTTCGTTTTGTTTCCCTCAATTACACCGGCCGAGCCGCACTTTTCGCACGGGCAGCAGAGGTATGCGCCGGGCCAGCGCATCCTGCGGCAGGCATGTCCGGTCCGGAGGCAAGGCGCAACCCTAACCTCAGACACCAGGGCCTCCGCCGGCCCCGCCCCGCCCCGCCCCGCCCCGCCCCGCCCAGCCCCGCCCATGCACTTACACTTTCGAGAAAAAGACAATGCTTCCCACGCCTCATCGGCACACCTACAACCATACACGTCGGACGTCGTACGAATAAGTACCAGGATCATCGCCTACCTTATACCGCCAGCCCATGACGTCACCGCACGGAGGGTGGCCGGGCCGGGCCGGGCCGAGGCAGGCGGGTATCGGGCCGGGGGGAGGGGGGGGGGCAACGGCTGGCGGGGGGAGATGATCGTTTCTGAGAATCACATTATCACCACGTCCTGAGTAACACTGATTGATCTTATACACGTAATAACAATACAAGCGTGCAACGCAGTATGCAAATCCGGACCCATCAGCAATACAATGAGAAGTCATCTTATTTTTCCAAGAATTCTTGTGGTATCGAAAGACAGCGACTGTACATCCAAATCCTAAGTGGCCCGGCCGGAAGGGTGAGGGTGACGAACGACAAGAAACTGAAAACGAGGAGGGGCAGTGGTGCTCGGTGGAGGGAGGGGTAGGAGGGCTCAGTGAGGATGAGGAAAAGGCGAAGGAAAGGGAGAGTGTCGGGCACATTCCAGGAAGGACAGAGACACGGCAGGACCCTATAGCGCACCGCTCCATAATGCCCACAGTGTGCACGCGTAGATGTGTGAACATACACTAGGAGTACAGTAATACGCCTTCTCCTTCTCCCTCCCCCTGCCCTCCTCCCCCTGCCCCCCTCCCCCTCTCCCTCCCTCTCTGCATAAAAAACGGCAAAGTCAGCAAAAATGTACCAAAAAACTCATCGCCAAGCCCCAAAATAGCACATACAATCCCCCCAATAAAACCACTTTTGAAAACTAAAAGAAACCCTCTATCTCTCTCTCCCCCTCTCTCTCTCTCTCTCTCTCTCTCTCTCTCTTCCTCCATATCGGTGCCCACGAGTGCGACAAGGATGGAGATAACATAGCGAACTGTTGAACGCTCTCCGCTGATCACTCTCCAGCAGCACCCCCCAGCGCCACATCGCCACGTGCACGCGCACGTGCACACGCGGGCGAGCACCGGCGTCAAGCCCAGGACCAACGACATACCGCATTACGTAAAAACAGAATAAAACTATTTTGTTTCTCCTTTCGTTTTCTGGCATTCCATTGAAAGTCCCGCCCCGCCTCGCCCCGGGATGAGCTGGGATGTCCAGAGGGATCCGCGTGGCGTGGCTTGGCGTGGCTTGGACGGGGGGGAGGGGGGGCAGCGTGGCCGGTAAGTGCATTGCTCCCCCGTGACGTCAGAGGCGGCCAATGTCCAGCGGACTCACATGGGCCCCGAGCCAATGGCTAATGGTCGGGCTGCTCGGCACGGGGTCCAACGCCCTGCCCTATGTGTGCCCATGACTGGGAGGACCCCGTGGCGTGCCGTGGCGTGCCGTGGCGTGCCGTGCCGTGCCGTGCCGTGCCGTGCCATGTCCCGATCACTTTCTCTTTCGCCCTGCCGGCAGGCCGGCCGGCAGGCGGCCGAGGTGCACAACGTCTGGGCTGGTCCTGGGCTCGGTTCAGTTCGGCGCCGCTCGCCCCCGCCCCTCCCCCGCGCGGTCATTGACCAGCGGTCATCCTCCTCACTATCGAGACGTGACGAGCACGCTGCACGGGGTTAGAGACGTCACTAAAGGGAGCGGGTAGGGTTGGCAGGCAATCTGTCCTGCAATCTATACATCTGTACATTGTCCAATCTGCAAGCCCCTTGCACTCGCCTTACTCGCAACATTACACGCACGGAATTTAGTCCACACCAAGGTGGAGGAGCAGAGGCGTGACAAATTCACCTTTCCTAGTGCGACTTTGTCCACTTTAACGCATAAAAAGTACCCGTTCCTGGGAGGACTAAATTTCAGGGCTCCGGCCGGCCATGTGTTCTAACTGGATTCTACATGGATTCCCCGTGAGATGTGACGTCAGAAAGGCAGCTATTGCATCACACCGCACCGCGCCACAGCCGCCCCCCACCCAGCACCGCCCCGCACCGCCCCGCCCCGCTCCGCCCGGCACTACCGCCAGAGCCAAAATTTGTGTGTGAGAGATTGAGGGAGGAACAGAAAGATGATGTAGGGATTGAGTGAGACGGAACACTCTTGTTGAGCACTCACCGTGGCCCTGCATAAGTCCGTGGGTGAGGTAGAGCGGCGCGCGGCCGGCGCACGCCTCCTTGGCCAGGGCGGTGCGGACGAGCGCCTCCTCGGCCAGCACGACGGCGGTCACGCCCCCCATGGGCACGGTGAAGATGGGTCCGTAGCGGCGGGCCAGCGCGGCGAGGGTCTCGTGGGGGCGGAGGCGGTCCAGCCACGGCAGGTATCCGAGCACGGGGACCCCCCAGGGGCCCGGGGGCAGCGGGGGTCCGCGCGCGCGCCGCAGCCACAGCCAGAGCGTCGCGCCCGCCACCAGCAGTGCCAACGCAACCCACATCTCCTGAAAACAGAGAGTGACAAAGTTCAAAATCCCACAAATTTTCATGACCAAATCCGTCTTAACCTTCTGCCCGAAACTTATGATTTTTCGAAATTTCTCTGCCTTAGCGAACCATTTACCCGGCCGGGCCGGCACTTCCCTCACGACAGGCGACAGGACTAAGAGGGCAGTGTCCTGTGGTCACCGTGCCGTCAGCGGGGTGGCCGGCCTGGCCGCGCGGCGCGGCGGGACAACGACCATCGATAGGATCGATACTGATCGGACAGCATCGCGCCTCTGACTGTCAACAGGTACTTTGAAATTTAAACGAAACGTGGTCCGAGCGAGCCTTATTCAATATAGCAGTCCGGTAAGGCCGAAAAAAAGAAGAATACGGGTTAACAAGTAAACGGAAACCGCTATCCTTCAACATGGTGACTTTCGTTTTCTTGTTCCTCGCCTTCTTCTGCATTTCAGCTTTACCTGGATGGTATCTAGAGGGAAATGGGCTACGACGGACCATCGCATTGTAAGAAATGGATTAACCGGAAAGAACTAAAAGATTCGTAGTTAGGCCCTTCGTCACGTCGGCGCGGAAAGCCTCGTGTCCCTGACGATGCTACTTGTCACGCGAGCCGCGCGTCTCCGAGGGGAGGAAGGTGCGGCGAGGGGGGCGGAGGGGGGGAGGGCGGGGCGCGGCGGGGGCGGGAGAGAGGGGCGGGGCGCGGCGGGGGCGGGGAGGAGGGGTGGGGCGCGGCGGGGGCGGGGGAGGAGGGGCGGAGTGCGGCGGGGGGAGGGGGGCGTACTACGCGTAGCCGGCATACCGAGCCCAGCCATCAGCCGGCACCCCGAGGCGAGGCCCCGCGGCGCGGCATGCAGTTTAGATTTCGGGATGAAATGGAAATGTCCTACAATGCCGTCCAAAACAGAAGCACTCCTAGACAGCGACATTCTCAGCAGCGCGCGGCGCGGATGCACCCGGCCCCTCGCCCCACGCAAAAGCCCCGTGAGCTTTGTTGTTGTTGGCGCCCAGGGGCAACCTAACCTATACCTCACGGCCGAGCTCGGCATCACACAGTTTCTACCCGAGGGGACACAGGTCGCGCGTGTTCAGTCCGGCAGTGCGACACACACGGCGAAAGGGAATAATAATAAAACAATAAAGAAACACTCACACTTGAAGGGGCAGGGGGTCCACGGCGAGATATCAGGCTGCCGCTGGCTGCGGACCGGCCGGGGGCTGGAGGGAGCAGAGTTGTCCAAGTTGTCAGCCCTGCGACACGAGTAGAGCGGCGGACGGACGGACTGCAGGCGCGACGCGGCGCGGTGCGGCGGAGGGGCGGACCCGAGGGCCAAACTCAGCCGTAGTACAAAACCGCTGACCGTGCAAAAACAAGCTTCTGGTGGCCGAGCGGGGCCGGGCGGGGCGGGGCGGGGCGGGGCTGCGGCTGCAGAGCGCTGCAGAGCGGACCGCTGCTGCTTCTGCTGCGGTGACCACTGCTGGCTCGAGCGCGCGCGTAGCCCAAGATTTGTTTTCCGAACTTGACAGACTCTACTGGAGAAAAGACGCAAAGTTTCGATGAGCCTGCGCTGACGGCCGTGTGAGCCAGAGCCCCAGCCGCCCCCTGTCCCTGTGCGTTCTTACCTTTTCCAACCCCACGGCAGCTGCCTTGTCCGTGTGCGCCCCGCTGTCCTGGCGAGAGGCGAGGCGAAGTGACTCGACTGGCCGACCGGGCGGCGGCGGCGGCGGGGCGCGCCATGGCTCCACGCATCAGTATTCCTTGTTCTGTATTCATCCTCAGCTCTGCTGTATTTCCAGAGGAGAGGGAGGGTTATGGGGGGGGGGGGACCTTATCTGTCCTTGAAACTTAAAGAGTTCCGAGGGAGAAGTCGCTTCCGTTGGCGAGAATCACTCGACGATTTTGTAGCAATCAGAGCGGAACCAAAAGCTAAACTTTAAAAAACAACACACCGAAAGCACGGATTGAATTAGTATTTACACAACAGCCAACGAAAAAAATGTAAAAACTGCTAAAAACGCCTAAAAACCTTTCACTATCTCTAAATATATTAAAATTTACAATATTACATCCTTCAGAAATGTCACCAGAAAAACCGCCCTTTTTCTTCGAGGATCGTTGATATCGAATGCAGATGATAGTTTGAACAGCGCTCAGCCTTACTGTCCTTAAAGCGTCTCCAATGAGTCCTAAAGACTGAGCCAGCTCAACTTTCCTTCCTTTCGGCTTCGACAATTTTACTTCCACACGCAATATTCATTGTTGATTTTGTTGGCCTCGCACAACGAAATAAAATTAAATTAAATAAGATAGCGGAGCCATTACCATCCAAAGCCCACTGGTGAGATTCGTCGTTTCGCGTACCCGTGACAATGTAGGCATCCGTGCCACCGAAATGTTTCGGAGAATAAAGTGGGAAAAATTGATAATTCAAATGAGGTAGACGCTTTGCATAAACGACAAATATTACATGATGTTGAAAAAAGAACGCATACCACTGTTTAAAGATAGAATGGTTGGTGAGGTTTTGTGTTTTTGTGATGTTGTACGTTGGATGCACTGGACCGTGAAAATGCAGCCAACAAAATTTTACCAACTTGTTTTGTCAATATAGTTCTGGATACCCCACGTCCATCACTTAAATTGAAAACGATTCAAATATTAGTTGTTTTGCGAGATTGGATTTTCGGCGAAGCCCTTGGATTGAATGATACAGACTAGTATTATTTCATCCCCTATTTTAAAATGCTGCCCGTCGCATCGAACCACCCAGATAGCCTCGTGCCGGGCCCGAGGGCCGGAGGCTCAGCAGCCTCCTGGTTCCACTTGGGCCCCGCGCCCCGCCCCGCCCCGCCCCGCCCCGCCCCGCCCCGCCCCGCCCCGCCCCGCCGCGGCGGGCTTATCCGGGCCATGCAGCTGCTCTGTCGTTTCGTACGGCAATGACCGAAGACTGTGTTAGTAGGGGACCGGGGCTCCGGGGCGTGGAGTGGGCGGGGAGGGCCCGGGCCGGGCCCGGCGCAGCGCTGAGAGAAGGGATTGTAGAACCAGGCGTCCTAACTAACCTGCATTTCAGAGCATGAGAGAACACGAAGCCGTTTGATCGTAAGTAAATTCAGGAAGAATACAGTACAATACAAATACAGGAAATAAACTCACCTTCAGGTAACCCTTCGATAGGCTACATCCACGTTCTACAAGTACCATGATTCTCACCTGTGGTATGCTCACTGATACAGGGTGGCCCATTTACCCCGGCGTAGGTGTAAGTAGGCAACACTCATTCTACTTCAGCTGAGCGAGGACAAGAGGAGGGGAGCGACCACTCGCCTACTTGCACATCCAAATTGAAAACCGACCAAATTTTAGCTCTGTGAACTAAATTTTGTTCGTACTGATAAAATAATTTAGTCAGTTTAACAAAGTTTTTGTTGATTGGGCCATATTTAGTCAAAAATGTGGGTACTAAAATTTAGTCGGTTTCAAGAACTAGATTTTGTTTCCTACGGCCCTGATTTGGTTGTATCAACTAAATGGTTCTCTCGGTGTACCCTTTGTGTCATTGTCCCCTCTCTGCTTGTTTAATTCTTTTTCACCTCTGAGAGCATCACATGGAACCAGGAATAAAGTCATCTCTCGATTTAAGAGTCTAGATCTTAGATCGCGACCCAACCCGGCCACCCCTGTCCAGTCCAGGCGTCCCCGGGCGCCCCTTGACCGGGACGCCGCATCGGGTACCCGCGGTCTCTCTCGAGTTAGGATCGCGGCGCGGCCGGTCCCGACCCCGACTCGCGATCCCAAATCGAGAGACGCCTGCTGGAAAGGAGGGCGGATTGGAACTCCTCTCCGAGAGCTCGCTCCTTTCGGCCCTTCTCTCTCCCCCTTCCAGGCCGCTCCGCTCGCCTCGCCTGCTCCCTTTAATACTTGACAATATCTCTAACGGTTAGGGAACCTCCTTGAGTTGAACGCGGCTGCCGCTGCTGGGCCAAAGCCGTAATGACATACTTCCACTCCCCTTCCCCCCGCGGCCCCCGCGGCCCCCGCGGCCCCCTGCGCTCCGGCCCAGGTCGGCCATTGCTCCGGCCCGTGCGACGCCCCGCCCCGCCACGACGCGCCCCGCCCCGCCCCGCCCCGCCCCGCCCTGCCCCGCCCGCCCGCCTCACCCCGCCCCGCCCGCCACGCCCCGCCCCGCCCCGCCCCGCCCCGCCCCGCCACGACGCGCCCCGCCTCGCCCCGCCTCGCCCCGCCCCGCCCGCCCGCCCCGCCCCGCCCGCCCCGCCCCGCCCCGCCCAGCCCCGCCACGACGCGCCCCGCCCCGCCCCGCCCGGCCCGGCCCCAGCTCGCGCTGCACGCCCAGACACACGTTTCCTTTCACACTCTAATTTTAGCTCCAACAGCACCAGTCGCCCTTTTTGCCGTTTTTTTTTCCGACCAGTACCTTCGTCCGGTGCAACAAGAAAGGCGAATTGGCGCCGAGTGGGCGGCTGGAGGCTGGACCGAGTTCTCCGGTGAGCGGCCTCCGCTCCTCGCAGCCTGATGGGGTGGGGCTAAGGGCGTGGGGCGTGGGGCGTAGGGCGGGGCGGGGCGGGGCGGGGCGGGGCGGGGCGGGGTGGGGCCCGTTACCTTTAAGAAAACTATCTCTAATCGAGTTTGGAGGGAAACTGTGTACAAACACGCGGGGCATGATCATGCACCCCCGACGGAGGATGAGGAGGAAAAAATAGCGAAGTGGGACTCGAACCTCCGTACGTATGTATGAGTTTTCGAGCCAGTGCTTCAGCCTCCGAGCCAACCACACCCCGAATAGCCCATTCTTGTACCAAGAACACTAGGTTTGTCGTCATACAAATTTACTTGAGACAAGTAAATGTATTTGATGACAGCAATAGAGCATTTTCTTGTCTCAAGTACATTTTCTTGTTACAAGAACAAGCTTTTCCGGGTGCAGCCGACATGGTGACCGCGCACCTTGACAGCTGGACTACTTATATCCGGGATGGCAGTGGAACAATTAGAGGTACACAGTACATGGTGTTGGCCTGATTGTGCGCCTGGGCCACGTCGGCTGGGGGCGTGGGCCCGGTGGCCCGCACTAGACATTTTGATACTTTTATGATCTCCGGAGAAAGCCGTTCTTGTACGGCCATCGAGACCAACGAGGGCCCGCCCCGCCCCTCCCCGCCCCGCCCCGCCCCGCCCCGCCCCGCCCCGCCATGCCGACTCTTACATGTTGAAGAGGAACGAGAGGCATCCCTTATCTTGTAGGGAAAAGGACCGACCCAAAGGACCCGCCGGGGGAAGGCCCTAGCCGCACCCGCCCCGCCCAAGAAATGCTAACAACTCCGCAGCGCGTGCGCACTGAACTGAAATGTGTCGACCGCGCAGAGTTAAGGCCGAATGGAGTTCTGATATGTGTCTCGTGATCCACGCAATAGATCAGCATCTCATCGGAAAGAGCATGGATCGCCATTTACGTAAGTGCAACTCACAGCATAACTCGCACTCACTCACGTGCCATGCGGTGGGCGGGCGTGGACGGCGGCTGTGGCGGCGGGGCGGGGCGGCCTGTCAGCCGGCGGCTGAGGCCAGGTCGTTCACCCCGCGGGGCGGTGCGGGGCGGGGCGGGGTGGGCGACGTGAGGGTGGGGGTGGAGCTGAGGGAGCAGGTGTCTGGACGCCTGGCGTGGACGCGCGTGCGCGCCCCCGCTCGGCATGATCCCGGACCCCCAAGAGGAGGTTCGGGGCGGGCAGCTCATGCGTTTAAGTTTCTCTATTTGCAGCCACTCTTTACGTCGGTTCTCCGCTATTCCCACTCCGTTTGAACGAACAAGTCAAATTGCCCCCATAGAGGGATAGAATAACAGACGCCCCCATCCGCTCACCCCGCCCCGGTCCGCCCTGCCTCGCCGGCCCCGCCCCACCCGCCCCACCCGCCCCACCCGCCCCACCACGCCCCACCTCGCCTCGCCCGGCTGAGGCCACTGACCTCCCGGAGCACGAGCTCTCCTCGGAGCAGGCTGGGCCCGGAGCCCATTGGATAATTTTCAACGGAACATCGCCCCAAATACCTACATTTTCACTCTCTGTCGTGTACGAGTACGAGCCCCGCGCCGCTCTGCCCCTCCCCCCTCCCCCTGCAGCTGAGCCGAGCCCCGCCGGGGGGGTGGGGGGGGGGCACCCTCAGGGCCTGAGGGGGAGGGGTTTGGCGGGCGGGGCGGGGCGGGGCGGGGCGGGGCGGGGCGGGCGGTGTCGATGGAGGGGGGATGGAGGGGCAAGGCGCCTTCGGTTCGATGTGCCCCACCAAAACAGTGGCGTCCGCCACGTCCCGCCCCGCGCAGCGCAGCGCAGCGCACGGCACCGGCCGACAGTACAGTCGGCTCTCGCGCCCGCCCCGGTGCAGCCGGCCGGGACGGGACGGGACGGGACGGGACGCCTGGCCCCCGGGCCCTCCTGCAGCCTGGCCCTGCCCATGTCCACGCCGCAACGTCGTGTCCAGGCCAGGGGCCGTGTTGCCAGAAAAGTAGGCAATAAGTAGCCCAAACACAGTGGAGAAAAGCGGGCTGCATCTGCGCCTGCCTACTAGGCAGCATACACGCACATGTGTAAAGGTGTTGCCTAGTAGGCATGCGCCGATGCAGCCCACTTTACTCCACTGTGTTCAGGCTATTTATTGCCTACTTTGCTGGCAACACTGGCCAGGGGTGCCTCGCCTCGTGTCTCGTGTCTCCCGTGGACGATGCGGGGAGCAGGGGCAACTTATTGTCAGTTTCATACTCAGTCGACTACTACACGAAACGAACCATTTGCCTGCAAGAAAAGAAAACAAATAAGACGAATCGTAACGAAAATTTGCAGGCGAGGCGCGTTTTAGTAACGGCAGTAACGTTGCGACGTAGGGTTTATGAAATGGCATGTTTTCTTGGGCCGACAAGACTATCACCTCCGTAGCCCTAGTCATTAGGAAGAACTTGGCGATGGCTTCAACAGTTTGGGTGAGGCCCGGTGGAGGGACAGCTGCCTGGGCCCGCACGCCTGACTGAGCGTAAGGACGAGTCCGTCGGCCCGGTCCTGCGGCTGGCCCGGCTGGTCCGGCTGGTCCTTCCCCGCCCGCAGCCAGACGTGGCCCGCCCCACCCCGCCCCACCCCGCCCCGACACGCCCGGCCCCGCCCCACCCCGCCCCGACACGCCCGGCCCCGCCCCGCCCCGCCTAGACCGGCCGGCAGCACGCGCGGCGTGTCCCGTCGGGGCGGGGCGGGGCGGGGCGGGGCGGAGCGCGGTGGGGCCGCACAGGCCCAGAGGTTGATGCCCTATGCATCCGCATGACTCATAACAACACAGGAGACGGGAGAGGGGTAAGGTAAGGGGAGGGGGCGAGAGCAGCTCGCGCCGTCATGGAGGCCGGCTTTCTCGCTGGGAGGCGTCTGGTCCGCCACGCGCTCCCAGTGCAGCACATGAGGCTCTAGCCCAGGGCCGTGCCGGGCCCGCCTTCACCTCATGCCAAGGAGAGGGACTTTGTGGCGATCGGGCTACTCGAGTTCTTGATGGTCTGGGACCTCTGTACGGCGGTGGTGGCTGCGACTTTTCATTTTTCTGGGTGCTGTGGTCCCTTCAGTAACACGACCTGGCGTTTGAGAGTCGGGCCCGGGCGGAGCGGGGCGCGAGTCGCGCCGGGTGCAGGGCAGGGCAGGGCAGGACAGGGCAGGGCAGGGCAGGGCAGGGCAGGGCAGGGCACGAGCTGACGGGACGGAACGGGCCCCGCTGCTTCCCAAGGAGGAGGTCCCCGCCCCGCCCCGTCCGCCCGCATGCTCCACAAAGGCCCGGGGCCGCGGGGTGGGGTGGGGGGGGCACTCTCAGGGGCCCAGGCCAGGCCAATAACCGAGCCGCCTGTGGCTCCCATCCCATCGCCTCACTGACCCACTGCACTACTCCGGGCCGGGCCCAGAAGTACCCGAGATGCTGGCACCTCTCGTTGGCCTCTGACGCGCGCGCGCCCATTAAAATAAAAAAATCCTCAAGCCGCTTCTCAGCTGATCTATTATCTTTCGGAGCTCACCATTTTATGGTGCGTGTGTGTGTGTGTGTATACATAGTCATCGTCCCCACCGTCCTCACTATTGAACAAACAAAGATTGAAACATCCTGATGTTTTACACGACGAAGAACGATCTCCTCGTACGCACTGTGAAAACCTTGCGAAGGAATTGTGTCCGTAAGCCTTCGTAAGCGTTCTTATGCTGCGAAACAATCGGCTGTTCCGTATTGCGAAGCATTTTCTTCGCAGTTCCAAAGAGAAACGGATCGTGGATTCAACGTGGAATAGACGTGAATTAGTGGGCACGACGTGGACGTGGAAACGTCACACTAGTGTACAAACAAATTTCTTCGTAAGGCAGGGCTTGCGAAGAAAATGCTTTGTATGACGAAGCATTGCGAAGCAGCCAAATGCTTCGCAACGTTACGAAGAATTAACTTCGTAAGGATTTCACAGTGCGTGGCACGTCGTAAGCATCGCGAAGTCTAATGGCGCCCCCACCATAATGGACGTGACCGAGGCGGAGCTGATGAGAGCGCCTGCGACACCCTGGGTAGGCCAGCCCGCCACGCACTCGTGTGAAGCTGGCGGCCTACCCGGAGAGCCCAAGCGCAGCGGGAAGCGGGAATTCAATGCCTGGCACCCAGAGTTTCGTGCCGTCGCCTCCCAAAGAGTTCATCGTGGGGGCGCCGCAGCCTCAGCCTCAGTAGACCCGCGATGATGGTCCTCTCCCGAACTACACGCTGTACCCCATCACCGTCAACGACATGTCACCCGCCACTGCCAAAGCTTGAAGTGTGCCTTCAGCGGGAATGGGGTGCCGGCGGGGCGTCCGCCTGCCCTGGGGGACCCTGGGCCCCGCCCCACCCCGCCCCGCCCCACCCCGCCCCACCCCGCCCCGCCCCGCCCCGCCCCGCCCCGCCCCGCCCCGCCCCGCCCCGCCCCGCCCCGTTCGGCAGTGGGGGTGAGTGGAGCAACAGCCTCTGGACCTGGACCTGGACCTGGCGGGCGCGGGGTCTGTAGGAGTGGTAGTTGTGGTAGTGGTGTGCCTTGTGCGCGCCTAACCCCCCTCCACCCTCCACTCTCCTCTCCCTTCAGGTCATTCAACCCGAGAATGTAATGCAAAATACCGCCGTGCCTCGCCGTGCCTCGCCCCGCAGGCCCGCAGCGGCAGTCATTGACCAAGTGCAGACCGGCGTTCGTTTTCCTCGCCAGAAGACTATTACGCCTTCACATGTCAAAAACGAGCGACGGGAGACTGCACCCAGAAAACGGTTCCGTTGAATCAACGGATTTTTAGCAATATATTCCTGTAACAGGCAATTTTTCCCATGCTTCAAGAAAATTTTCCAATGCTTCAACGGAAGTTCTATTAAATCATTGGAAAATGTCCATGAATCATGGGAAAAAATGCCTATATTCCTAAAATTCGTTGATTCAACGGAACCGTTTTCTGGGTGTGGTAAAACAAAGGCGTAACACTACACCTTTCTTCAAGCGTACAGGAGCATATCCGACCCGATCGCTCCTATCTAAGTTTCCTCGGTACGCTTCAAGAAGAGCGTACGACTAGTATCTTTCCGCTGCGCCTGACGCATAGGCCGCCGCGAGAACACCGCGAGTGCGATGAGTGCGACACGCTGGCTGCACTTGACACCATGGGCGCACCTCTAGGCTCACCCGGGGGGTTAGACCTAGACACTAGAGATACCCTGTGGCCACCTGTAGTCACTCTGTGGGCGTTTTGGGGACCTCTCTGCAGGACACTCTGCGAGCGCCACCTGGGTGCACCTGGGGACACCTGCGTACCGCAGGGGCACCCTGTAGACGCTCGCGATGGCATTTTCTCCGCAGCGCATGAGCGAGCGAACGGGCGCGACGTTTGGGAAAGCGAATCGTATCGGCGAGGCTGAGCTGGGCGGGGCGGGGCGGGGCGGGGCGGGGCGGGGCGGCCTGCAGCGGGGTAACAACACGCTTATTTATGCGCTCAACGAGAAAGTGGCAAAACAAATGTCCGAAAAAGGCTCCCTTATGGCCAAGCAGCCTGTCGCTCCTGCCGTGCCCCGCCCCGCCCCCCCGCCCTGCTACCCCTGCTTCTTACTCCTCCCGCATTTGCACACACACGGACGACAAGCCCACGCCCATTTAGCAGGTGTTACATACGAGGGGCCAGGTGGACCACTTCGAATCTCTGTGTGTATGTGTGTGTGTATATATATAGGAGCGCGCGCGCGAGTGTGTGTGTGTGTGTGTCTTATGCACACGCCGGTTTCGTGTGTTCGCCTGTGTAAATCATTGTGCTAGTGTGTGTGTATGTGTGTGTGTGTGTCTGTCTGGGCGTGAGCCGGTCTCCAGGGGGCAACAACCTTTGCAGTTAGCAGCAGCAGCAGCAGCAGCAGCAGCAGCAGCAGCAGCAGCAGCAGCAGCAGCAGCACCCAGTCCAGGAGGGAAGCGTGGGCAAGGCTAGCAGCTCGGCTATCATAAAATAACTTTTCCTAATGTATCAGCTAGCTTGTGCTCTCCGACTAGACTGCGGGCAGCCAGGGTGTCGCGTCGCGTACCCCGCTGCCGCCAAGTCTCGTGGGGCGGGGTGGGGCGGGGCGGGGCGGGGCGGGGCGGGGCGGGGCGGGGCGGGGCGGATTCTGTGTATACCCCTCCAGTCCAGTCCCCCCCGCCCCCCGCGCAGCATGCACTCGACTAAAACCAACCTAGTCGCTGAACAAACTGAACACAAGCTGAGCCCAAGCACTGGTCCTTCCCTCCCTTACCCAGACAGCCCATCTCCCGCTCGAATCGCTCATCATAAATATACCGTCTGTCAGGTCTAATACACTTTAGTGAGCGGGTTTGCCTATCTGATCTGGCCGTACGGCGCCATTGCCCCTTGGGTAGGCAGACCCACAAAACTGCGCTGAATTTAGACTTGACACACGGTCCATACCAGGTGGCTGAAAAACCCCGCGCACTTGCGTAGTCGTACTGTACCGCATGCAGGTGTGCGCGCGGGCGTGCCTATCGCCGCTCTCCCAGGCGCCTTACGGCCCCGTGGGAGTATGCAACCCGCCCGCACACATGCATGCGGTACAGTATAACTACGAAAGTGCGCGGGCTTTTTCAGCCACCCGCTACATATATATATATACACATGTATATAAACGTATACATACACACAATGCGTATCATCTGCTTTCACGTTTTGGTCCGGGACTTCTTTTTCTAATTTCTCCTCTGAGGCGGTGGGCTGGCCCCGGCCGGGGCCTGCTCCGGAGGCTCCGGCCGGCATTAGGTCAGTGGTCCACGCCACGCCGCTGCCGCTGGGCCGAGCCGGCCTGGGCCTGGGCCAGCCTGGGCTGGACTCGGCTGGGCTGGGCTGGGCTGGGCTGGGCTGGACTCGGCTGGGCTGGGCTGGGCTGGGCTGGGCTGGGCTGGGCTGGGCTGGGCTGGGCTGGGCTGGGCTGGGCTGGGCTGGGCTGGGCTGGGCTCGATGTATTTGTGTGTCTGCGAAGGCCGGCTGGCCGCCTCGCCTGGCGGCTGGCTGTGGGCCGTCGGCCCGCCCCGCCGCCCCGGTCACTCACCCCAAGTCAGCTGGCCGAGCCGGAGGCGGGGCGGGGCGGGGCGGGGCGGGCGGGGTGCGGGGGGCAGGAAAGGTGGGGCTGGGCGGGGTGGGGCTGTGTCCAACCTGTCCTGGCCCCGCCCCACCCCAACCTCCACACGGGGAACTGGGGCTGGATGTGATTTGGATCTAGTTTTTGTTCAACGCTGATGATTTCTCAAAAACGCAAAGTAAATAGCCCTCCCCCCCCTCCCCACTAATGTTCATCCTCCATCCAATCGATTCAATCATGCGTATCCCAGACAGCCCGGTATGGAGAGGGCCTTGTACATTGATCGTACTGGTTTTGGCCGCGGCTGTGCTCACCTCGTGACCAGCCAGGAGCGACTCACCATCACCAGGACTCACCACCTGCTCGCCCGGGCCAGGCTTGCCCTGCTCCTGCTCACAACGGTCGTTATACAACTCTGCTCGGTCCAGGCGCCCCGGCCCGCCCCGCCCCGCCCTGCCCCGCCCTGCCCCGCCCTGCCCCGCCCTGCTGCGCTCCGCCCTCCCCCGGGTGCCCCGCCCCGCGCGCCCCGGCGCGGCGCGCCGGTTGCTTTGAGTTTGGCCTGCGGCTCTAAGGGAGGGACTCTAAACTGGTTTTAGTACCAAAATAAACCGCACTGGACTGCCCAGCCGCAAGAACGCCTCCGCGATCATTTTTTGCGAAGGGCGGCGGCGGGCTCCGCGCGCCAGGGCTCCGCGCTCCGTCCTGATGGCCCTCAAGTACTTGCAGGGAGAGGAGGGGCGGGGCGGGGCGGGGTGGGGCGGTGCGCACCGAAGATTTGCTTTGGTGTATGGGAGTGGGGTGTTATTAACTATCGGATTTTTCGGCTTGTTGTGTAGAAATCGAACCTTCACTGTGTGAGGAGGACGTGGGTCACAATGACCTCCACCCCCGCCCGGGGAACATGAGCGGCTGACAGAGAGGCTTATGGTGCGAGCCAACTCGCGACCGCAGGCGCAGGCAGGCACCACGGGGCGGGGCGCGACGGGACGGGACGGCCCCCACGACCATTGCTAAATCTTTCTAGATTGTAGAGACCTTCACTCAAGAACAGGAGTTTGGATCTTCTAATCCCTGTGCGAACTGGCAGAACAGGAGCAGGAGGGCAAAGAGAAAAAGTCAAGTTGTGAACGAGGGGACGTGAGCCAGGCCGGGCGGGCGGCACGTTGGGCCACGGGCGAGGCCGACCTGAGGGCGTAACGGTACTACAGGGAGTCAGAATCAGAGGGAGTACAATGCCTACAAACCAGGGCTGAACCGAGACAAGGCGACGCACGGAGATAGCCTAAGGAAGGAAACATGTTCCCACTGAACACGTAGGGTTCTAGATGACATACATTATGGGTGTTGCGGGCTCTGGGAAAAAGAAAATGCTTTATTGCAGAAACTGGAAACTGAGAAGTTGAAATGGAAATTTTTATTTTATTTTAAAATATATTCAAAAGCAAATTTTAATATAATATAATTTTTAAGCCTTAGCTTAAGTATTACCCAGGCTGCTGCTGATATTTAGCAGCTGTCTGGGGAAAACGTTGCAATTTTAGAGTTATATACTGTATTTGAATGCGCTGCTTTGCGCAATAGAACAGAAGCTGACAGGTGAAAGAACTTCATTCATGTACATACGAAAGGTTACTATCACAAAGTATGTACCATGTCAGGTACAGCATTCAGCTGAAAAACCCAAACGGTATTAGATTGAACGTCACTTCTACTGAGTGAAGATGTCCAAAAATCACAGATCATTTTGAGTAGATGTAATTATTTTGAATAAAATAATACTGCATTCTCAATGTAATGCTACTCACATTCACCACTGTAAGTCATAGAAATTCTAGATCATTTGAAAATATAAAAAGAGAGCTGGTGAATGTGGCCAAACCTAATACAATACTAACAGTTGGTAAAGTACATATGCAAGGTAATCACAAAGGAGAAATCAATACAAATAGTTTACCTCTAATGGCCCATAACCAGCCCAAATCCCAGACAACATTAAGTATAGACCAATGTTCAAGGGAAAATGTGTTTTCAATACAACTTAACAGACCTACACTGCTTATGTTTTGCAACCCCCTTTTATCAACAAACAAGAAAAAGAAAAAAAAGAAGAAAAAAAGAAGGATAAGTACAGAGGAATATATGCTAGATGACATTAGAAAAACTGTACTCTAATGCAAAGGGAAAAACAACAAGAAACAACTATAAATACTGTACTGCAATAGTGGGTTTAACAAGAATCAATCTAATACATCTTATGATCCGTCAATGATTTAACTCGATGCTCTCATCTATCAAAGTCTGCTGGAACATCTCATTACTAAAAGTTGATAATAATGGGCAGTGTCCAAGACGCAATAATAAAAGAATAAGAGCACAGAACTGACAAAATTATGTACATACATCATAATCTGGTTTCGAAACATACAAATAGTTCCTCCAACGTTTCAGATAATAGAAAATCTCATTAAAACTTCACACAGGGTTTTTCAGTACCTTCATCACCTGCACAATTTTAAACCAGATGGCCTTCATAAACTACAACTATTGGGGTCAGAGTAGTGAAATGTCAATAAAGTTAAAGTGAAAAGCACCAAATAAAATACAGCCTGTAGTGGTCCATTGATTTGAGAAACCAGAATGAATCAATAATCTGACTTAAAAATTCTAATGTTTACTTTAACTGAGGGAATTTCGAAAAAAAACAACACCCAGTAATACTGTATTGCATCAATAAATCACCATGAACACTTTTCAGGTGTTTCATTTACAATGACATCTGACATCAACTGACTTAGATTAAACCACTCCGAAACTGATGACACAGTGTTACTGTAGTTTAAAATTGTAGATTGCTTGATACAGAATGGATCTCAAAACTACATGATACTGATGGACCTGGTAACAATATGACTAAAATAATTAACTAATACCTCCAGAGAATTCTTGACAACTAGCTTAACATAGGCAGACTTTCAACATCTCCCAGTTCAGTGACAGTGTCATCATCCATGGTATAACTAACCATGAATTTAAGGTTAACAGGCACCTAGAAAAAACAAAGGTTTGATTGGGTGTTATCAGACCAATACCCTTAAAAAACAAAACTCGTGCTGTTTTGTTGAAAAAATATTTTAAACTGAAAACTAGAAACAAGAAAACACACCTTTGAAGGATTAGCAACAAGCATAACTTGAGTGATGGCTGATGGTGGAAGAAATGGGTTATGGGCTGGTAGATCTGAACTTGATGAAGGAAGTAATTTTAGCTTGCATGACTGAAAATTGAAGAATTTGCATATTTTTTAACCATTTTTTAACACTTAAGATAAAATGATCTAATGAGATATTGGTTTTATTAATGATCTTTACCTTGGGAACTACTGCTTGGAAAACATAATTGGAAAGAGGTGAAGAGTTTTTGCTAATAGTAGATACAACATAAACAGACACATCAGGGCGAGGAGTGTCTTTTGCCAGGTGTAGTACAACAGATATCCCATTCCTTTCATCCAAGGCAGTTAGAGGAGGAACTGGTCCTAGTAGGAAATAATACAAATGAAATGTGATTGGGAACTAATAAAAACAATGCACTAAAATAATTTTTCAAAATCTTACCAGGTTTTATGCTATCCAATGTTACTGAAATGTCATTGAGAGGCTTTACCTCAGCTATCTTGGTGGACTCCACTGGCCTTGAATTTGTTACATCAACCGTATTGTTTGTTTTAATTGAAGAAGCTTCTGTTTCTTTGTATTGACCTGAATCCTTTGAGTCAGGGAACTCCTCTTTGGATGAACCTGAGCTCACTTGAGACTCTTGAGGAACTGTTGGTGAGTACAACGAAGAAGCAGCAATACTTGAAGGATCATCTGATAAATCGACCATTGCATCATCCCCATTCAGAAGATCATCAGCACCTTCAACTGAGCCGTTCTTCTCTTGCACTTTGTGAGTCAACACATTTGCTGACTGAGAATGATTTCCTATCAGGAAATCAAGGTCAAAAGATGAAGTTAATGAGCTCTCTGATGGCCCTCCAGAGGGGAGAGATCTATTTTCAAGGCTCGCTGAAGCACCATTTTCAGATGTGCCTGAAGAGCTCCTACCCAAAAGATTCATTGGAACTTTGACAGGTGCTCTGCAAAAAGAAAAGAAGAATAGAAAAAACATAAGAGTAAGCAACTATTAAAATATACTGTAATTTGTTTAGACTAGACCGAAAAAATAAAAATAATTTACTTATTGAATTGGGGGCCTGCCCTGACAGCTGATGGTAAACTCTGTTTGAGAAGAGTTTCACCAAGAACATCCAAATCCTCCAAGGCCTTTACAGCACCAGGTTTCTCCTCCACTGATTTTTGCTCACAATGGCTGGTAATTGCTGTAGGACAACACAACAATAAAATCGTGCATCTCTTAGAACTTACACAAAATTTTTCAGTAGTAATTAACTAAAGTAAGAAGAATGTTACGTGTTGATGCCGAAGTGACGCAGGAGTTTAAGGGTAATGGTTGAAGAACGGGAATAGATGACTGGACAAATGAAGAACTACTTGGATCTTCAACAGTAAAAGCTAATAAGTCACCAAGACCATCAAGATCACGCTTGTTTTGAGTGATGCCTAATCCTTGAGATGGAAAGAAAGAAAGAGAAAAGAAAGGAAAAATAATTAATATGAAAGCACATTTGCAACAATATTTAACTTTAGATATAGAGATAGATATACCCAAGTCAGCCAACTGTTCTGTAACTGTTGCTGTTGAATTGTCACCACTTGGTGTCATCAAGTCTAACAGTGAAGATCCACTGCCACTGGCATTTGGAGCTTTAACAGTTGTTGCTATAGTTGGAGAACTTTGCAGTACTACAGGCTGGCCTTGCACAATCACATGCATGTACTTAGCAAAAACTTGCTTCAATTCATCAATGGTTTCCAAAACTTCCCCTGCAAAGATAGAAGAAGACAGAATTAAACATTGATGCACACCAAACAAAAATGCAACTGGATATTGCAATCACATGTAGCAATCCTCCAGCAGCATACCAAATAAGGATTCTTCTGGTTTCAGATCTCGACTGATTTGAAGACTAAATCGCTCACAACTTTGATGTAACTCTTTAATAAGATCCAAGTCTTCTTTTGAACTTGAAGAAGGACGATAACAATCTAACATTTCTGATAACAACCTTGCATTATTGTGAGCTGCTTCTAATTCTGTAGCTCTGCGGCTCATAATTTCACTCCTTCGCTCATCCTGCAAGATTAAGAAAAATAATTAACATTTAATGGCAAATCAGAAAACATATTTTCACATACTATAGCTAGGTAATTTTATGTACCTCTTTCACCATGGTTTTGATCAGTCTGTTTGCAGCTTGCAAATCTTCAGGATTCTTGCTTTGTAGAAGTTTCTGTAGAAGACGCTGTTTCTTTTCATCTTCAAAGACTGAATTTTTGCTAGATCCCTGACCAGTCTGAGATGTTGCTTGATTAATTACTTCTACTGGAGGATCATCTGTAACAACACCTTGCTTGCGAAGCATTTGGTAAGCCTCCTTTATTTTAGTTTCACGTGGATAGTCTACAGTCCAGGAATACATTAATTGTAGGACTCTATCTCTAACTGGTTTAGGGGTTTGGCTTCCAAGATATTTGGGTGATACAAGCTTAATCATCTCATTAAGAAAACGAAACTTCCCAATTTCAGTGTGAAATGAAGAGCCGCAACGTTTCATACAAGCTTCAAGCACCTAGAAAATTCAGGTAAAGTTTTTGTTTCAATCTAGATAAATCATTACATCCTGATGAGTTGTTACATTTCACAATATCTTTCATACTTACATTCAGACTTTGTAAAGCTTCCCATTCTTGAGGACTTTGAATTCGGGTAGTAATTAATTTTGTTGCTATGTGAGCACTATTAGGCTCTTTGTTAACCATTCCACAGAATGCATCAATTGCAGCAGTGTCAGGTCCAGGATTGGTAGGGCTTGTTGCCCGCTCTGGAATAAAAAAGGAAAGAGGAAAGAAAATTAAATTTAACAAATCAAGAAAAGGAGATATTGTTTAAAGTTGAAGTTAACACCAATGATGAAAGAGTATGGACCTTCAAATTAATGTGAAAGTCAATACTCAGTTAATTGGACCAAGCATTTAGCACAGTTATGTTAAAATTTCAAATTACACAGTCTAGCAACTTATCAGAAAATGAGAAAGTTCATTTCAAATGGAACATTTTGAGTTAATTTTTTTCCTTATCTATGAAAAACGATAACATAAACAACAATAATAACAAACATATAAATGAAATAAATAAAACAACAAAAATAAAAATTCTGATGTATTTGTGCATAGGTATGTGCCAAAAAGAAGACCCTACACAGAATCAGAATTATGTATAAATAGTAGGGCTGTTTGACTGTGTAAGCATGATTTCATAGGAAGTTATTCAACGGTAACACCATTGTCAATTAAAGTATAAATAAACAGCTAGCAGAAGCCATCGAATTATGACAGATAGGTAAGAAGACGCGAGATAACCTCTCTCCACACTTCGGCGGAAAATATTTTGTTTAGCCCGAGGGAAGGACGATACAAAAAATGCGATGGAAATAAAAAACAGTCCAATACAGTAAGATGTTTATTTCAAAATTGAAGTAACTCTTTTGTGGCAAAATAGTCTGACAGAGGCGCAGATCCCTATCTGCTACTACTACCTAATACTAATATTTATTATGATGGAAACTAGATCTCCAAACAATGAAGTTACGCTACGCTACCACCATGATTTCACTTTTGCCTCGTCCGCACAATACTTACGAATTAGTGCCTCTAAACTTGTAGCAACAATGTCCATTTTGCGGCCATCTACTGAATCTTGTTATCGTGTTGTTGATGTGTTGTTGGTGGTAGTGCTGCAGGGTTACCACAATGTCACACCGAAAGATGAGTGGGTTTGGTGGAGGTGGAGGGATTGTGACTTTTTTTTTATAGGAATTTTTTCTGTTTTGATAAACAGAGAAAAAAAATAATGAAGAGCGCAGAGGACAAAAGTTTATTTGTGCAGTGTATTTTTCTGGAATTTATATTGATCTGGTAACCGGTAACATGGAAAGAAGGGGGACACTCAAAACTTCCATTACAGCACAATGAAATTAGCATGGATCCTCCTTACAAGCACATCATACAAAAACACAGGGGGAAGTTCAGGTTTTAATCACACACATGTGTCAAGAACAAATAAAATTAACTAAAGTAAACTTGTGGATAGGGCTAATTTCAATAATTAATGTTTCATCGCGGGGACTTAGAAGAAAAACGAGGCATGATTTTTATTAAGTGATCTTTAAAAGGAACGAATAATAAAAGAAAACCCTCCGTATTTTTTATCATGGAGTAAAAATACTAGAAAACCAAACCAAATAATTTAGCCAGAGGCAGCAAGTTATCTAACAGCACATGTGACAGTCCAGTCAGAGGCAGCATTTGAACTTTTGAATGTAGAAGTCTTATACACAAGATTCCTTATCAATTCGAAGGGTGATTGAGTATTCTTTATTGAGAGAGGGGATTGTAGGATAAATTTGAATGTAGGAGTTATAAAAGACATAAAACACCTTAGAAAACAATGTCTAGAGGATGCTAACAGTTCACATTTCAGTTATTGAACAGTTTCAGCGGTTTAGGCGAATTAATAAGGTTATTCTGACAGAGTTAAGGATGCTATGTGAGCAAATAAACAGGTAATAGACATCCTTATTTTGTACAAGAGAGGAACACTAAACACCAAGTCTTCACACTCTTCACATCTTTACACTCAGTAGAGTTTCTCCAAATATTGTATAGTTACAGGGTCATCTGGAAAATATCTTACAAAAAACAACAAAAATAAAGAAAAGAATATTAAAAAAAAAAAGAATAATAATAATCAGACATAGTAGAACATAAATATACACTAATAAATAATACAGCTTCTTTTTCTGCGAATGGGTTATATGAAGACACCAATGAAAATATACATGTTTTAAGATAGAACATAATCATTCCAACTCCTCAGGCAACAAGTTCACTTACACAAATACATTTATGTACAGAAAAAAAAAATTGAAAACGCATCACAATAACAAGGGAACACAATGTACATTAAGAGTCTGCTTGGGTTCCATTCGGTGAACACATGTAAAACTGTTCCAACACATGAAAAGTCTGAGTGCTCATTTCAAAAAATTGTGTGCACAATGTGTTCTAGAGAAAGGGCAAGCCTTTCAGAGAGAATTGATGAACTTCATTAGAGAACCAACAAAGAAGAAACAATGAGAAAATAGATCTAATTCATAGGGGTCACAAATAAGAGTCTCATCATGCTCTTAAATGACGGCATCTCTAATAAATAATATTAATACAGCAAAAGCTGCTTACAACATTCCCTGTACTTCGACAAAATCACGTCGTGTGCGGAAAACGCTATTAACGGCCATTTTTACATGTAATAAGTCTTTAAGGTGCACAGAAAACGCGACACTATAAGCAGGAGATGATATAAGCAGCTTTTACGGTAGGTCTTCTTTGACCCTAAACAATCAACTTGATAAGATTAGCAAAGTAATAAGTATGAAACAAGGCATAACAGGTAAACCCTTAGTCTTGATGATGTTTTAGAACAGGAGAAATGTACCTAACAATAAGCATTATTATCCTTGCGATTTGTATTCAAATAAAAACATTTCTGCTATAAAACCAAACCTGCTGTCCAAAATGGGATGTAGATTAACAATAAGATTGAGAAATTTGAGTCAGGGGTATTTCTACTGATAGTACCCCCCAATAGATATACAGTTGAAACACAGTACATTAGTAAGTCTTAAAAATCTCTGAGGCAATGTTATGAAATTGATGATTACAGATCAAGTACTTCTCTGAAATAGCATTTAAAATTCAGCTCAAATTTCACAGTAGAAAAAAAGAAAGAAAGAAAAAACTAATTAAGCACTTTTACACTCTCAAAATTTCTAGAGCTTTGTTATAACAAATTGCAATCCAGTCTGGTTGTGTAGCTCCCCACTGGATTTGATTTATTTCTCCTTCAGCAGCTGTGTAAGCAAGAATAGGATCTTCAATAGCTCTTGGCATCTGCTGAATATCCCAAATTAGGGCTTGATGATCATCACCTAGAAATATTGAAAAAAAAAGGAAAAAAAGAAAACCCTTATAATTTTAGAATAAGGTGAAAGGGAGATAAACAAGATGAAGAAAGTAAAGTAAATTATTATATTGCATACCAGCAGTGCAGATGTGACAGGATGAATGAGGGGCCCAGGCAATACCATTCACACAGGCACGATGGTTGTTTAAACGAGCTACTGGGGTACATGGTACACGCACATCAAGGATGATTACCTGCAAGTTCAAAATAATAATTTGTTGATGAGAATGAGATGTTCCCCAAATGGACCAATGCAAGCAGTATCACTATGACACATTCAAATTGAACACTGACCTCACAAGCATCCATGGCAACTGTAGCTAGATAATTAGGGTCCTGTTTGTTCCATGCAAGGCGCAACAATGGTGTGTGAGCAGGGTCCTCATATATGATAGTGGAGTGCTCCAAATGCCTTAAATCAAACATTCTCACAGAACCATCAGCACCTGCCCAGTGACAAAAAAAAAAAAAAAAAAAAAAGTTAATATGGATAAAAGTACAACAAAACCCTGTAGCAAACTACATATATATCTCTTACCAACAGATGCAAACATATCTCTTCCACCTCCAGCTCGACTAAAGGCAATGTCATACACCTCCTTATCATGGGCAATAAGTTGTGTTTTTACATGACCAGTTACCATCTGTACTCTTCCAACCATCTAAAAAAAAAAAAACAGGAAATTAACTGTATTGTAATTTTTATCTCCAAAGACTGTTAAAGTGATTACAAGTCTGTGTATAATTTTATTCACCTGTCCAGTCTCGAGACCCCATATAGTACATGTGGTATCAATGCTGGAAGTTCCTATTAAATTTGGGTCTACTTCATTCCAATCAAATGAAGTAAGAGGAGCACAAAAATCTGAATTTTTGTTCTGTAAGAGGCAGAAAAATAAGAAATATGACATAAAATATGATAAAGATATAAAAATTTGTATTGAGAAAAAATGCTGAGACTTACATTATTCAGAACACATTCTAAGCGAGTCTCTGGTTCCCCTGCTCGCCACACTCTTAAGTAATCACCACTGGTTGCTAATAGGTCAGTGAACACACCTTTCTGGAAAGATTAAATTGAATGACAATACACATCAAAACTTTTAAAAGGCATTCCAGTACAATGAGGTATTAAAATTTACACTATCTGGAATCCACATAATCTTGGTAGTAGGGTAGGGATGATCAAAAGTGCTTTTGGCACTGATATCTGATGTATCCTCATCAAGAGATACAATTTGAACTTTGTTATTATATTCTTCAACAAAGCTTCCAAGGGCTAGCCTACATGAAAAAATGAGAGGTGAAGAAAAATGCATAGGTCAAAAGCAAAATTGTCAAGGCGTAAACAGATTTGCAATTAATTCACCATTTCAAACATCCTACCTGTAACGTTTGTCTGGCCGCACCGACCAGTTCATACTGTAGAGTGGCCATGGAGCTTCATACTTATATATCTCTTTGCGTTTAGGTGTTGTCCCATGGACCGCCATTTTCCAATTTTATTTTGTCTCAAAGAAGTAGAAGAGTGCAATACATCTGAAATCAAAACTGATTACACTGTCAATGACTTAGTGCAGAGTGGCAACAAGGGCTGTAAAAAACCTCTGAAATGTTCACAAACTGAACAAGGACACACTTCTGGCCTTCATAAATAAGTAACAAACCTGACAGTCCGGACACTTTAAAAAGAGCAGCGAAACATTGTGCCGGCCCAGGCGTGTAAAGTTTAATGCTGGAGGCAATTGGTTAGGTTATTCCTACAAGCCATTTTCTGTTGGGCAAACTGGGATCTACAAGTTTCACCACCAATCTAGCAGAGATTCCCACAGTAAATGGAATGAGTAAATGCCTGCCTCTACACTATTATCTTGATAAAGAGGAGAACTTGTGTGAGGAAAGACACAGGCCGCTAAAAGGACAGACGAAAACCATGGACCATGGATAAACAGAACTCCGAAAATCAGACGCTTGTTTTTGTTGTTGCTAGTTGAGGATCGGAGCTGGCCTGTTACGAAAGGCTGTGAGATTCGTTAGGGGGGGTTAGTTAAATTTTTCATTAAACGACGACAACAGTGGTGTTGTTGGTACCAACATTTATGTTCATTTTCCGCGTTAACAGACGAAGGGTTTGATTGTGGCCGAGGTCTTCATTTTTTGTAGGATTTGAAGAAATCAATTGATACAGTTTCCCTCTGACATAATAAGTTTTCATCATAACCAAATATTCAACGTCATATTTTGGCCTTGTCGCTGTCGCTTGTGACAGAAAACAACATGAGCCGAAGTGTTTGAAAGTGCAAGTAGTCTGGTCGTATGTATTTGTGTCCGCTCTAATTTAAATTTCTGTACTGACCTACATTTGATTATTAGTGTTTCAATTTTATCTGCAACCATCCTGCTATGATGTTTTGTCCCACCTTTCTAGGAGACATAAACTGCTAGCACATTTAGCTTCGTGCAAAATGTTTTTAGTCCATGTCCGAGATGGCGACAGGTTATTCTCGTTCTCAAAATTATAACTTATCTTGCCGGCTGTGCCTAACGAATACGCTGAAGCTTGTACCAATCTTTGGAACACGAGATGGTGGTTTAAGTCACAAAATTTTCGCCTGCTTATCTATCAAGGTTTGTTAATTTACAATATTTCCTGTAGGCTTCTGCCTTTACACGATCCCATTTCAGTGCACAACATTTTTATGCAAGTTGTCCTTGTTGCTTCTTCTCCGGGTTTTATGTCACTCATATAAAATTTGAACTCTTAACTTGCTTATAATCCATGACCTCTAGGTCTCCGAGTATGATGGTCTCCCAAAATGTATTTGCCATAAATGTGAATGCCAAGTTAATGTTTGGCATTATTTTAAGGAAGAATGTGAACTGTCACAAAAGAAGTTGAATGAGTGGCAGGGATATTCCCACTCTTCTTCAATATATGTCTCTGAAAATAATGAAGATGTTGATGAGGTAGGAAAAAAAGGGGGAAAAAACCTCTGCTATCAAATGAATTGAAACAAACCTTGTGTGTAATTCTAATCACCCTGTTTCTCAATTCAAATTCTGTCTGCATAGGCTGTTTACATTAAGGAAGAACCAGAAGATGATGTCATGCATGTAGAACACCATTTCGATGATAATGTTATCTTTGACGCTCATATTGAAGACACAAATAATCCTACTGACTGTAATTCCGATGAAGCAGTTGTGGAATGCTACTCTGCTTCTGAAAATCAAGATGATACTAACAGTCCTTTCAATCTTATTATTTCCGCGACAACATCTGTGGCTCCTGAGGAGAACTCTCCAAGAAATTTACCGGATACAGTTGACAAAGACAGCTGTGATGCAGTTAATACAGGAAATTCTAAATCTTGTGGTGCTGGTATAGATGATGGAAACAATACTGATGTTGTTTGTGTTGGAACAAGCAAACCAGAACGCACCATCATAGAAGTTCACTTAGATGATTCTAATGATGCAAGTACTCCTTTGACAAGAAACTCAATATTTGTGAATAGAACATCAAAATTTGTTACTTTGCTCAAAATGCTAGCACCAAATTTATTAATAAATCTATATTTACTTTGCAGGTTGATTCTAAAATTGACAGTGCTACTGGAAGTTCTTCTACCTTACCAGTATCAGCAGATGGTAGTAAAGAACCCTTCTCAATCAAGAAAGAACCTTTGGACAACGCAGATAAACTGGAGTCAAAACCAAAAAATTTGAAGTCACTTTTTGCAGAGCCAGTCATTAACCCCACAACTGTGTATTATAATTCTCAGAGTTATGATATACCAAAGATTGAGAATCATCTCTTTGATGAGAAAACAAATTTCTGCAAATTCTGTAACAAGTCATTTCAAAATATTTCAAATCTTTGGCGACATATCAAAGATAAACATACAAAAGACAACCCATTCCGATGTCCTGCTTGCCGCAAAGTTTTTCAAGTACGAAGGGAGCTTGTAGCACATCGTGTTAAAACTGTCAGCAAGTTTTGTAGAGCTGGTAGGGAACCAAATTTGGATACTAACCGCTCATCTGTTATAACTCATGCCAAAATAACTAATGGAAAGATTGGAAGATATGAGTGCAGTCATTGTCATCACAAATTTGGCCAGTTAAATGCTATATTGGCCCATGTAAGAACGCACTCTGGAGAAAAACCATTCTTTTGCTACAAGTGCAACAAAGATTTCCATCTAAGAAAGTCGGCATGGAAACATGTTGCTGGATGTCCTGGTAAAATTGAAGGCCCCACAGTTATTCCCAAGGGAAAACTTAAACTCTTACCAAAACCATCAAAGGTTTTGAAGGGACCAAAATTAAAGCCCAAAGTTAATCCAACTCTGAACAAAGATAATACTTGTTCAAACTGCCATAAGACTTTTGAACATGCTACTGAATTTTGTAATCATTCATGCAAAAAATGTATTTCTTGTTCAAAATTTATACCAATGGAAATGTTACAAAAGCACTTCTCTCTCTGTTTTAAGGCTTCTGTAGCTCAGAATGCTGATACTAAGTCTGAAATTTCTACTTGTAGCACTAGCTCTGTTGTTTCAAGTATTTCAGATCTCGAAACAAATGTGAAAAATGAAAAATCTGAGCAAGATAATGGAGAAGAAAGCATAATACAAGTTAAGAAAAAGAGGAAATCACATATCAAAATCACTCAGAAAGTGGATCTTTCTCGGCAGGAATTATGGGCTAAAAATCACGATGAAGATGGAAATTTGATTTTAGATTGCCATATTTGTCTTATAAAATTCAGTAGTAGGAAGAGCCTGTATTGTCATCTCCTCAAACATTCCTCTAAAGCCTTTAAATGTAATTTTGAGCAGTGCAGGTCCAGTCATTTGATGTGGAGCATGCGAGCCTCGTTTGAAGCACATATGTTAAAGGTTCATGGAATGTCTCATAGTGATATAAAGGATGAATTCATTCCAAACGCTCAAGAATCATCAGGAACCTTAGAACCCTCTGTGCTATCAAAGTCTAAGCCTCCAGGAAAATATTCAGCAGTTAAGTTGAAATGTGATTCATGTTTCAAATTGTGCAGCTCTGTTTCATCATTGAAATTCCACAAACTTACCCACAAGAAAATTACATGCAAGAAATGTGAAATAACTTTTCCTGCCTCTATGGAAAAAGCTCATGTTTGTCTACCAAAAGTCAAAGTAGTCTTGTTAAGTGATCATCCTACCCCCAGCAATCAGCTACCAGTTCTTCCTGAAAAACGCCCAATGCAATACACTTGCCATCTGTGCAAAAAGAAATTTCATACCAAGAAGATTTTGTATCAACACAAGAAGATGCATATTAAAATGAAAATATATAAGTGTAATGTGTGTGAAAATTCATATAGTGACTCTGCAGCACTACAAAGTCACAAAGAGTTGGATCATCCATCTGAGTTGGACGTGCCATGTGTCAAAGATGAAATGAATGAAATCCCTGACGGAACTGCAAAACAGCTCAAGGAAGAAACAAAACCTACTGATAGACCGTGGAAGTGTACTAGATGTTCAAAAAGTTACTCGTATAGGGTGACTTTGAAGCGGCACATGAAATTACACAGATTGCGAAAGCCTAATAAACCTGTTGCTCCTAATAACCCTGATAGCTTGTATTGTGGTCAGTGTGACAGAACCTTTGAAAGCAAGGGTAGCTATTACAGCCATCAAGGGTGGCATTCACGAGAAGTCCATTCATCTGAATCGTCCACTACTCCTTTAAAAGGAGAGCGCCTTGTTCCCATGGAGAATGCTAGTGTACATACCCCTAGTGTAGAAGTTAAAAATATTTCTCCACCCTTGTCATTGTCTTTTGATACATTTGGCTGTGATATTTGTTCAAAGAGATTTGCCACTCAAAGGAATTTGAATATTCACATGGTATACCATAGAAAAGTTAAATCAACAACTGTCGAAGATTCCAACAGTAAAGTTTCAGTGGCAAATGTGTCTGAGGGTGATAAGATTACCTTTAAATGTGAGATTTGTGCCCAGACTTTCTCTGATTTATCTGAGTTTACCACTCACTCAAATTTGCACAGTACCAGTGACACCTCAACTGTAAAACCTGAGGTGTTAGGTGAAGCACCCAAACCAGAGCAGTTGCATTGTAAATTATGCAACAAAGAATATAGATCTAAGAAAAGTTTGAAGTATCACATGATGGGTCACTCTGGAGAAAAGCCATATAAATGTAAAAGTTGTTCCAATCAATATAGTAATCCTAATGCTCTGGCAAAGCATGAAAAGGATAGACATACTCCGATCCTACGTCCATTTTCCTGTAACAGGTGCAAAACTAGTTTCATCTTAAAAGAAGATCTCCTTGCTCACCGAGAGAAATGCACCCATTAGCTGTTGTCTTTTATGCTGCAATTTTCCATGGTTGACTCAACAATTTTTTTTACCCGCATTGTTTGACATATTTTTTTAATAAATAAAGAAGGGACTGATGTCCCTATTCACTTGTCTATCTGTGGCTCCAAGATTTTCTATCGTAGCCTTAAGAGTTGAAGCTTAATTGCGTTGTGATACAGCATATGTACTACTAGATATAGCACCACTTGTACTTCATTTATTATGTGCAATTATGAGGAAAATTATGGGATTTTGTGTATTTTCTCACTTGTTGTATTTACAGTACTCAACTGTTTATGTCAAAGTTTTTAATCAAAGATTCGACTGCTAAGGGTGATTAAAAATTGTCCTTCAAACATATTGACTTAAGTTTTATGTGTTCATGAAATAAAAAGATTACTCATCCATTCATCTCTGAATTTGTTGAGTCCTTAATTCTCTATCCATGTGCACTCTCTGTACAATTCTTTGATTAAAAAAACAAACTATGGATCTGTTGTGTGATGTCCTTTGAACGAGGAAAAAAGATTCCATGAAATATTTACATGTTAAATACAAAAGAAACAAGAACTAAAATTTATTTATACAATATGTGATTCTTATATGAAGTTTACTCAAAAGCATGGGAGAATGTCAAAGATTTAAAAATTTACAGTTATCAATTCATAAACGTATTTAGCCGACTAATCATCATCCTGCAAACAGAAAAATAAAAAGGTCACATAGTTCAAAATAAATAAATAATAAAAATAATATTCAAAAAATTATTTTACCCTTCTTCTTTTTGGTGTGATTTTATCTTCAGGCATAGATCTTTTCCTCTTTCCTAAAAGGTTAGAGCTAAATACACCTGGAAACAAAGATATAATTGTTAAGGGCAAGGAATTAAAGACATACAGTATTTTTAACATTATAGAATTTCATAAAAATTTAATGAATACACAAATACCACCTCTGGTTGCATTAGCTTTTTCTGCAGTTCCTCTCCGAGTAACGAAACCTTCAGATTCCTGATCCCTTTTTTCTGCGGTGCGTGTCCCTCTTCGAGATGGAAGGTGACCACCCTCAGCACCCACAGTTGACAAATACAGTTGTGTGTTTCTGTACTCCTGTTACCAAAGTTCAAGTTTGAAAGAACCATCAAAGACATAATAATAATAACAGGGGATTATTACTTTCAAAATAAATAAAAATTGTTTACATTTAAATGAGCAACAGATTCCTCTTGCATTTCCCGAGCCATATCATACAATGGGGATCCACTTATATTATACATAATTGCATTATAAAACATAAGTAAAATATCTCTTTGAAATTCATCAGTTGTTCGAATCACACCAGTTTCTATGTTTTTTTTAATTGTTTGAAGGTCAAACCGCCTGCAAAGACAAGTGTATAGATGAATAGAAAGCAGGACACACACTTGCTCAAAAAAGAGACAAACAGAAAACATACTTGAAAATCATGGAACTATATCCTGGAGCTTTGTCATCAGTGATTGGTCTCAAAAAGATGGATGCATTTTTGTGAGCAGCAATGCGGTTGTAAACCAACATTATGGACTTCTTCCATGCTCTGTGCTCTTTTTCATCATCATGACTGGAGCCAGAAGGAACAGGACTGTTGGGAACTGAGTCAGAGTTAGTGGTACTCTCACGAGCATACCGACCTCTTCCTCTTTTAACTGGTGGGGGAGCAGGCTCTGTATCTCTAGTATTGTCATCTTCAGTGGATGGTGTTTCTGCTCTCAGAGTCTTTTCCTCTTTAATTTGCACTGCAGGGACTTCGCTATCCGCGTGCCTAATAATAAAAGAATACATGAAAACCAAGCAGCATCAAATGCATAGTAACTTAGCAAAAGGTAAAAAACATACCGGGTATCGTCGTCTTCTACTTGAACATCTACAGTCTCTTTCTGTACCTCTTGGGCTTCTATCTTTTCCTGTTCATCATCTCTCTTTGAGACAACAGAATTATCCTGTTTAGTTGTGTCTTCTTCAGATATTAATTCATTTGAACTTTCACTTGAGACTGGAGATTTATTCCGCTTTCCAGGAGATGAAACTTTTTGTTTCTTAAGCACTTCTCTCGGGGATAGCGGTGGCGAAGCAATTTTCTGCTTCTTAAGTCCCTCCTTTGGAGACAGAGGTGGAGAGGGCACACCCTGCTGCTTCTTCAGCCCTTCTCGTGGAGACAATGGTTCATCACACTTCACAACTTCATCTTTGATTTCTAGGACAATCTCACTTGCCTTGTCAGTTTTTTCATTTGGCTCTATGACACAACTCGTTTCTTCTGGCTGAGAGGGTTCAACTTCTTGGGCTGAGTCAGTTGGAATATCTGGTAAGTCAGAAGAGACATCCTCATCAGACTTGTAGACATCGATCTTCTTAGCAGGAGATAACTGTTTAGGATCACTCTTTTCACTAGACTTCTGATCATTACTGGAAGGTGTTTCTTTCTCCAGGTTATCCTTTTGAGTAGACACACGGGAATTCCTATGTTGCTCTGCATTATCATCACTACTTTCTTCTGTCACAGATTTTGCTGACTGATTACTGTCTGCTTCTGAGTCTTTAATGGTATCATCATGAGGAAATACAACCACACTACTACTGGAGGGGTCTTGAATTACTTGAATATTGTCAATGATATTAGTTGCTTGTCCACTTTCACTTAATTTGACTAATTCACCATTGTCCTGAACAAAGAGAACACTAGCATTTTCTAAATCTAAAGCTTCACGTGATAAAGCCTCAGAATCTTCAGCCACCTGTTGAAGATCTCTTTCATTTGAGACATCAGGTTTAGGTAAATCTTCTTCCTACAAAAGTCAGAAATTAAGTACAAATCAATCAAAGTGGTTTAAGAACATAATTTATAGCACTTGCTGATGAAACAAGACAATACCTCCATAACAATTTTACGAGGACCCATGTTTCCTTTGGCAGGTCGACCAACAGAACGTGGTGAGGGGACTACCGATGATGGTGTTGATACTGTCTGCTGAGCGGACTGTCGCACTGGTGAGGAGTGTGCCATAACAGAAACAGGTCCCTTCTTCTCCTCCTGATTTTGTTCTTCAGAAGAATTAACCCCTGAATCTTTAATAATGTCTGGTTGTTCTTTGCTTTCCACTTGTTCTGAGACTGTCTTATCATTTGTCTCTGCAGCATCTAGCATATTACCAATGTCAGTCTCAACATCTGAGCTGACTATGTACACCATTTCATCCACCAAACCTTCTGGCCCAAACTGAGAAAAAGAGATCAGCAATAAAGACAACATAGTCTAATTTATTAAAAAAATTAGGTTTAGAACTTAAAGAAGGCAATACTGTATGTATTAGTTACCTCTTGAAGGACCACGTCAATTGAAGAGTCAACAACATACTCTAACTCATCAGGCAGATCAGCAGGATCCAAATTAACCTTGTTTTCGGCATCTAGAAACAATTTAAGAAGCACCACAAATTAAATAGCAATTATGAATAGCAATTGTAACTATTATAAAAATCTCTTAATCTTAGAAACAAAATGATCTGGTTCCCTGATAAGGAAACCAAGATAAAGGAAAACCTATTTCTTAAAATCAAAATTGAAATACCTAGTCTTCCAATGAGTGACTCACCTGATGCTTTATTTGCTGACTCTAACGGCAATACAATGTCCATGTTATTTATATCAGGCAGAGGCTCTTTTTTCATTGAATCTAAAATCAAGACAATTAATTTTATTGCAACAGTAATTCAAAACGATTGAGAAAAAAAAAAGAAAAGAAAAAACAGACAGAGGAAGAACAGACGGTTAAGATCACTGACAAAATATAAACTCAACAGAAACCAATCAAAGCAAAATCTTCAGAATGCAAAATTAAGTCTTAATAATACTTCTCAGTTCGCATTGAAGCAAAAGCCTTAAAGATTAAGAAAGAAAAATGGAATGTGGAAAATAACTGAAGATGAAACTTGATTGGAATCCAAGACAGCACTTGCAGCAATACCAATGCAAATAATTATACTGCTGCTTTTATGACACATACCTACTGTCCTTGGACTAGTTGTTTCTAAAAGTTCATCTGAAGTAGACCCTTTGACTTGAGCTGGGGGTGTTCTTATGGAGAGAGCTCCTTGATAAGGTGCCCCAGGAGAATTTATTTGAAGAGTTTTAATAGATGACTCTGAATGAGCTGATTCCAAAGCCAAAGATGCCTGACTTTGCTTGGGGGAAGTGCCAGGAACCTCTACTATACTCTGCTCTGTTTTTTGAACATCAGATGGACATTCTTTGGTCTGTATGGGAAGCTCAGAAATATAACTGTTTGAATCAGAGTAATCAGGGGTCTTAGACAAAGGCATTTCATTTATAGTTACAGCAGAATTGCTCTCTTCGAGATATTCTTTGATCTCGGGCTCAGGCCTTTTGTCGTCAATTTGACAGCTCTTTGGAGGGCTTTGGTCATCCTCATTTTCAGACAATGAACTAACAAATGACTTGGTCTTCAAACAATCTTCCACATAAGAAACATCTCCTATTTGCTGGCACTGCTCTAGGACTGCAGAATTCTCTCCTTCTGTCTGCTCTATACTTGGTTGAATATTGTCTACTTCAGTCTCAGTAGGAGAAGCTCCCTGTTCTTTATGACCTTCAAACACTATTAAGGACTCTACTTGCTGCGGGTTACTAATAGGTTGATCTACAACAGTATCCGCAATGTCAGGACAAATGTCAACATGAGGATTTTCGCTGTGAGGTGGCAATAGATTTTCTTTAAGACTCATGACTTCAGGCAGAACTTGTTGAGGTTCTAAGTGTTGGTAACTATGATCTACTTTAGGTTCCTCAGTTTCAGGAAGAATTTCTAGTTGATGTTCTAAAGGTTGCTTATTTTCAACTAGTTTTGGAGTCTCAACAGCAAGCAATGAAGCTACTTGCTGATATTCTACCACTTGTTCACTTTGAATTGAGTTAGAATCATCAATATTGGACAGTTTCTGTACAGTTGTTGAGTACTCAGGGGACTTAGGACCTTGCACTTCTAGCGTTGATTCTAGAGATGACTGGAACTGTTCTGAGGATTTAGGGCCCTCTGCTTCAGACCCATGTTCTTTAGTTGGTTGATCCTTTTCATCACCTGCAGACATCATTGAGGTAATGAATGCTGAAGCTGTGCAAGAGCATTACTAGTGAAAAAAATATTTTGATAAGAATGAGTGTGGGTACAACAAGCTAATTCAGCAAGATTTATGGGGTATGACAGGTAATTTGAGCATTGTTGCTTCAGTCCTAAGTTAGAGAGAAATGGCTTATGCAGCAAAAATCTAAATAATGAATGTAGAAATATGTTACTACCCACACTCAATCAAATATGCAAAGCACATTTTAACAGCTTTCCATTAAAAATTAAAAGAAACTTAAATACTGTAATTCTTTGCAAGGGAACCAACAGAAACTATACCCATACTACCAGCGCCCAAATCAAACTCTCAAACTCAACCTTGTTAACCCTTATTTAGAAATATATGCTGATAAATTACATTATATGTACTACACCATGTAATTATCAGAAGGGATTGTTACATGGTCAAATAGAGCAGAAGTAAACATAAGAAAGGGTAAGGAAGAGAAGGCATGGGAAAAGGCATGTTAGCGGCTGACCTGGTTTAGAAGTAGGGGTGCTGGCAGGTTCCTTGGTAGAACTGTATGGTAGCTGAGGGAGCTTCCCAGGGGTGGATGGAGGGAGCCCAAGCAACATTGATAAGGTGGGGGAGCCTGAGGAAATAAGTAAAATATAATTTAATTTCCACACCTTGGTTTCATCTCGTGGAAAAAAATAAGAGCAGATTTTTTCCCTAAAAAGTCAAGAAGTTTTGGAGACTGGAATATCTTTGAGACCAGGGGAATAAAGCATGAAAGGGAAAACACACACACAGGAAAAAAAAAACACAGATGCATGCAAAACATACATGCCAAGGGTTGTTTCGTGTAAAACCGACAGAAATTCACACATTGCAGTGCATTAAGCATGGACATATGAGGTAGAAAGTTGGTTTTTAAAGGGTACTTACTTGATGCACTTCTCGAGGTCTGAGGTTTAGGTACATCATCATGCCCAGCCAATGCGTTTGAAACAAGTGATTTCAGATTTGGAGACAATGAAGTTGAGCTCGGAACTCCTGAAAAGAGTTAAGATTACCAAGTACAGAAACAGTAAAGGTGTGTCACTACAAACTGCAATATAGTGCTTTAAAATTGATATTATTCTTACCTGGCGATGAGTTCAAGAGGCTTGTTATGGTGGGAGACGCCCCACGCTGTGATGTGATGGCTGAATGAAGTATGGATGACGACTGAATAAGGAAAAATGAATTTAACACTAACACCAACAATAAAAATCTAATTTTTATTAAAATTTTATAGTTTTTTCTAGTCAATACCTGAGGACCAGTAACAGGTGATGGACTCTCTAATAAGCTTGTAAGGAGAGGTGATGTTGGAGTTGATGCTGGCTTTGGTTCAACAACTTCTTCAGTCGGAGGCAGTTGCTAAAAAGAGAACAAATGGATGAATTTTGAAGCAAAAGATTTTAAGTTGCAAAATTAATAAAATACTTACATCACTACTGGATGGACTCTCAGCATTGTCCGCCTCACTTCCCAGCTCAGATTGATTACTAGGTCTACGAGCAGCAGCTCCCCGTACTTGCTGCTGAGCAGTTTGAGACCGCCATCCAGCCTCTGCATCTTGTTTTCTTTCTTCTCTCTGCTTCATCAATTTTTGTTGCTCTTCTTGTTCGGCCTCCTTTAGTCTTTTCTCTCTGTTAAAAAGGCAAGCAAAAGTATTTTAGACATGAAATAAAGCATTGACACTGATAAACAAATCAATCTACTAACTGTTGGATTTGCATGAAAAATTCTTCTAGCTTGTCATCTGCAAGACCATTTTGGACACGATACATTTCTTCTTTCTCTCTCATATATACAGAGCGTGTTTCATCCATCATGTTACGCAGTTCTTGAATTCTTTCTGGAGATGAATATCAAAGAGAAAGCATTACAGATGGTGCTGTAAAACATACTATTAACTAGCATGACCTAAACCGACCTCCAGTAAGCTGCTTGACAATAACTTCAGCAGGAGTCATGTCCACTCCTTCTGCCTTGGATCCATCAGCACCTCTTTTCTTACGTTTTGGGGTTTCTATCTGAGTTAAGAGATTATCATACTGAACTGCACAACTCTTTTGTGAAAACCAATCTGCTGGTCGCCCTGGTTCGCCTCCAAATACCTTTAAACTACGACTAACAGACATCCTTAAACCAAATAACAAAATGATAGAACATGTTACAAATAAAATACACATGTTTAGGTTTATAAATAAAAGTATAGATTTCTTTTACCAATTTTGGTTTCCACTTCTCACAACACTAGAGGCTAAGCACAGTCTTTCCCTTGTTGACCAGGGATCCACTTTCCCTCGCTTCAACTTCAACCCTGAAAAAAAAGTTAAAATTGGTAACAATACGATGTACAGAGAACATAAAGTTCAAGAGAGGGAAGACAAAGTTAAAACGCGAGCACACGAATGTATAGGGAGTAAAAGTTACTTTATTAAAAAAAATTAAAGAACTGAAATTTGTGAGGAAAGTGAGGTTGGGGCAATTGAAATACAGTCAAGGAAGTAAGTGATAATGATTTTATCAGTAGAGCTGTCGGCAAGATTACACATAAAATAAGACCAACATAATATTACTCTTGTGTATAACACCACAAACAATGTAAAATAAAGTTTAAACAATTAATAAACAATCCCAGAATCCCAGTTTTACATGACAACGCCTACTTAAAATAGGGTTTAACTGATACACATACTTTCTTCGACGGACGCCATTGTGTGTTTAATTCAGAAATAGACGAAAAAGCAACATTCCGCGAAAGCAGTGACTTTAAATCGGTATCGGCATAACGCAAACAGTGTTGCTTAACCTCTCTTTCTTTGAATACAACGCTCAGCTTCGGTGCAAATGATGAACGACAAATGCCGGCAGGTATGAAAAATTAAGAGGTATGAGAATAATAGTGACGTGGCGGGACTGCGTTAGCATTTGAACTAATCGATTGTGAGAATTCTTTTAAGATGTATTTGACTCTTATTAAGATTATTGAGAATCTATTAAGATTTATTTATATTTTTATACCACTCCCACTTCACAACTTTCCTAGTCACCCAGTCGTACTCGTACCATCCAGCCCTGAATAACCTGCTCCATGCTCCATCCCATCCTGGCTCCATCCTTTAGTCCTTGCCTCCAAACAGCTCCAAAGCGCCATGCCCTCTTCTCTACGATAGGGCCTATGTCAAACTTTTCGTCAAACGCCTTTTTCACAATACGCAATCGTCAAAATAGCACAGTCATTAGAAGAAACTCGAAGGTGCGACACATTGCCTGTGATAGCAAAAGCAATCGAAACCATGCCCAAGAACACATCAAAAAACTAGTGTGGAAATGTTGCCAATATCACATCATTTTGACGCATTTGTGACGAATCTCTGTTGGTTGGGCAGCATAGGGATTTCAATGGCGCCCATTCGAGACCTTAGTCTGGTCTCTCCATAACACAATGACAGCTGATCAGAAACAGAATATTGTCAAGATAACATGAATTGAAGTCACTTGTCCCAAATTTAATAAAGGCAGACTTTCATGACGTCATGAGAAGACTACTGCCTCAAAGGCTCAGCGGTTACGTTTGTCTCGCACTCGATTATTTGCATTAAAACATTTAACGACGCGCCATCTCCATCCCTCCTCAGTCCTGCTCACTTCTTTTCCTCCCGTGCAAGTGTAACCTTAAATACCCGCGGGCGTCCGTTGTTCCTGCTTAAGTAGTGCCTATGATTGCCAGTGCCCGTCAGAACGGAATCAAAGTCAGCCCAGCAAGAATTCTAAATCCTCCTCACCTGCTTTATTGCTTCGGAAATGATGTCCAGACCATACTCCTCCAGGCAGTCACACCGTAAAGCTATGGATGTTGCTGTTGTATGCTGATGCGCTCAGGATGAATCTGAGACTTCAAGCGCTTTGAAGGGGGAGGGGGAGGAGACCGGGGGGGGGAGGGGGCGGCGTGCTTGTCGCAGCCTGCGCTGCGCATACCCCAACCTGACCACCAGTGCGCCGTGGTGAGAGGAGAGGAACTATGTCCTTCGCGCCGCCCCCGGCCCGGCCCGGCCCGCCCCGTCCCGTCGCCGGGTGCAGATGGTCCACCCCTCACTCCCGCCCCCGCTCGTACTACCCTATCCCACCACCGCCCCCGCCCCCGCCCCCGCCCCCGGCCGCTCCACCCCTTCTCCGGCGGCTGGGCCGGCCCCCTGCCGCTCCCGGCCGGCTCGGCTCTCAGTGTTGACCCGCGCGCCGCCGGGAGCAGACACGCCTCGCAACAGCGAACACTGCCAGCCAGCCGGGGCGGAGCGCTCGCTCGCCTCCAACGAGATCGACTTGGTTGACGCGAGTGGAGTGGAGACGCGCCGCGCCGCGACAGGACACCGGGACGTGTCACGTGACACCACTCGCTCCCCGCGGGCTGCCGCCGCCGCCGTCATGAAGTGTGTCGTCATCGCCATCGTGTCCGCGGCGCCGCCGTCCCCCCTGTCCTAGGAGCGGCGCGGGGCCAGGACCAGGGCCAGCATGGGGGCGCACGCAGCCGGCCTCCTGTTCTCCGGCGTCCTCTGCCTCCTCATCGTCACCCCAGGTGCGTGTGTCTCCTGCGGATGTACTGTATTTGCATGTTTGTCTGCGTTTGCTTTGAAGAGCCGCGTCCAGATACGCGGGTGTCTGGCCCGTCTGGCCGCAGCTATGGTCCTTCCGCCAAGAGTTTAGCACACCAAATGAGTGAAAAGAATACGATTTCCCATGAGTGCGAGAGAGAGAGATAGCCTATTCTTTCGGTGGGACGACCATAAGTGCGGTGTGCGCGCGTGCGCGGTACAGTCACGGCGTTCAAACTTCTTTATTCTTGTAACGGTCAGCCCCCCCCCCCCTCCTCTCCTTCCCCCGCCTCGATCATCCTGGCGCTTGTAGGCCCTGGAGAAATTCAACGGTCGCGAGATTCAAGATTCGCGAGTTTGTCAGGGACGACGCTCGCGATGTATGTATTTGCGTAGCATGTATGCAAGTGGGCGTATTATTTGAAAATACCGTTTCTTATCGGGCGTTTTTCACTGAATCCCCCCCCGGCCGGAAGTAATAAGTAAAATGGAAGCACAAGAACGGAACCAGCCGTTGAATGCGATTCATGGCTGTAATGAGCAATTTGCGCGTCTTTCCGTCGCTGATTGGTTTCCTGTCATGACACCACGTACGTTTCTCATACTCCGTCGGTTCGGGGGCGAGGAGCATCCCGTCGCGGTGCTGTCGCGGTTGTCGCCCGCGCTGGCGTCACCCCCCCTCCCCCCCCCCCAACCCTAGGCCGAGTATTTAATTTCCGACGGGCCTTGCAAAAGGACAAGGCTGTCGCGCCTTTTTTTTTGTCATCCCTTTCGTTATTGACAACTCATCAGGAGGAGGGGGGGGGGAGGATGTATTATGACATTTTCTTTTGCGGCGCGCCCGCCCCGTCCGTTGGCTCGCCCGCTGCCGGTCCCACCCCCGCCCCGCCCCTTCCGCCGTCCAGATTGACATTTTCCTTATCTGAGCTGTATTGAACGATCAGGGCGGGAGAGAGAGAGGCGCCTAGCCCGGCAGCGTGCAGCACCTCAGCCCTCCGCGGTCAGGGGCCTGAGGTTGAGGGGGGTGGGACAGACCGGGACGGAGCGGGACTGGATCACACGCGTAGTTGAGGGGAGGGTCACGGATTTTTACCCTGATTCCGGAGCGGATCCAGGAGAAGTCGACTGAAGGAGGCTGGAGATCATTGGGGGGGGGGGGGGGGGGGGATATGTCGTATTCTTTCCCTACAAGCTCACTACAGCACATTATGCCAACATGTCAGGTGGTTTATTAATTAACACTCTGAGAACGGCATGACCACTATGAGATAAGATTATGCTTCCGGTTTGAGACGAAAGGGACGAAACACCGTTGCCTACCCACCAGGCGTTTTTATCACAGGCCTCAGGGGGAGGCAAACCTTTTGGCCCTCCTCACCCCCAATCGACTGTTTTCTGGTCCGTCAAACCGTAAGCTGCCTGCATGAAAACGAACAGTCGCGCCCTGATGTAATTTGAACACAGTTAAATGTCATTTGTTTTTACACCACGATGCTCAGTTTACGAGTGTCAGCTACTTATTGCAGACCCCCCCCCCCGTGAAGCGTTGAGACCCCACGAGCTGAGCGAAGACGTGTGTCTTGCACTCCTCACCCACTCCTGGGGCTTCCGCCTCAAGGGGGCGTGCCCCGCCCTGCCCCGCCCCGCCCCGCCCCGCCCCGCCCCGCCCGCTGCGGTGGCGTGCGCCCTCAATACTCCCGCGACCTGCGACACAGCGTGGCGTGGCGTAGCACGCGCGCCGCCCGCCCCGCCCGCCCCGCCCGGCTCCGTCAGCAGCGGTGCGCCGCCGTAGAGGCAGGCAACCCATCGTACGCGCGCGCGCGTGCTTCGCCGCGGCTGCTGCTGCGCCCGGCTGGCTGGCGCGGCGCCCGCGAGATAGGCAACCTCACGACCCTCCGGCTGGTCCGGCACCTGACCTGACGTACTGCGCTGCGAGGCGCTGGCACGGTGGGGACTGGTGAGTGACAGCCTAGCCGCGGCTAAACCCACGCCACCCCGGGTTCAATCTCACGATGATGGTACCCCTCTCCCTCTCCCTGTCCCTCTCCCTCCCTCTCTCTCCTCTCCCTCCTCCCTCCCTCCCTCCCTCCTCCTCCCCTCCCTCCCCTCCCCTCCCCCTCCCCTCTCTCGTCCTAAACCGAACCGAATGTAAGGACGCGCGCTTCACTCTCCATTTTCTGATATGAAATCTACTGGCTCGCCCCCGCCCCGCCCGCCGGGCCCCGCCGGCTAGACTGTGGCAGCTGTGGATGAGGCTGAGAAAGGAAACCAAACTCCCCCGCTCCCCGCCCCCCTCCCCCTTCCCCTCCTCTCTCCCCCGGACCGTCACCCCCACGTCACCTCCTCTACTCATCCTTTCCTCGCCCAGGAAACTTACTCCCGCCCCGCCCCGCCCCGCCACATCACAGAGCCGTGCCGCCGAAGAGCACGCGATAAATCCGGCGCGCTATCTTCATGCAGAAATCAGCCACCGCGCCGCATTACGCTTTGGATTTCCACGCCAGCTCCCCCCCCCCCCTGTGCCCCCTTTTGGGCTTCAACACCCACCCCCCCCCCGGCCCCTCCCTATTTACTCCTCGCCGTCTCCTGGAACTCGCCCTGACGCCCCCCTCTCTCTCTCTCTCTCTCTCTCTCTCTCTCTCTCTCTCTCTCTCTCTCTCTCGTTCTCTTACTCGGGAAATGGTGAACCTCATTCTGATTACGACCCTGCTCGTGTGTGGGCTGGTGCGCGCGCGTAGACACACACACACACACACACACACACACTCGCGCACTTCGTGGTTTGGCAGCAGCAAGCGCGGTCTGGTCGGAGTGTAGTCGTAGGACATTCGGGCCAGGCTTGAGTTTTTGGTCCCTTTCCCTCGATTTTCTTTTGTCTCTACCGGTAATAACTCGAGGGTGTAAGATAAAGAGAGGAATAGAGTGGGGAGAAGGACGCGAACAGAGGGTGGCCTTTGAAGCCGTGGTGTGTGTGTGTGTGTGTGCGCAAGAGGGTTGAGGGAGGGAGGGAGGGCGGGAGGGAGTGGGAGGAGGAGGGAGGAGAGAGGAAGGGAGGAGAGAGGAAGGGAGGGAGGGAGGAGGAGGGAGAGGAGTTAGGGAGGGAGAGGGAGTGGGAGGAGGGAGGGAGAGGAGAGGAGAGGAGAGAGAGGGAGAGGAGAGGGAGAGGGAGAGGGAGGGAGAGGGAGAGAGAGAGAGAGAGAGAGAGAGAGAGAGAGAGAGAGAGAGAGAGAGAGAGAGAGAGAGAGAGGGAGCTTGGTTTAAGCAGGGTGTGCTTTAATGCAATGCGGCCGCGTGAGTTCACCGTAAAGTTGACTAGGACCATTTCGCTCCCTCCCTGTAACGCCCCAGCCCCGCCCCGCCCCGCCCCGCCCCGCCACGGCGGCGGTACGGAAGCAGTCCGCGCAGTTCGATTTTTATTACCGATTTGGTTTTTATTGAAGTTGACGAAGCAGGGCTTGTTTTGTCTCCGCAGTCGGAGGCTGAACGATGCACCAATGAGAGAAAAAAAGAGGTGGGGGGGGGGGGGGGGGGGGGGGCAGAGTGGTAGAGTGGGAGTGCGGGCGGGGGAGAACGAAAGTCAGGGACAGAAGAGATGAAAAGGCGGCTCCTTTTTTGTGTCGCTAAAATATAATCATGACTCTTCGGTGAGCAAGGGGCGCTTTCGAGATTTTGAGATTGGCCTCGCTCTTAATTGCGCGCTTGTGGAGATGAACGATAACCTCCTGGTAAAGGGTAAAGGGCGGGCTCGGTGTTACACTGTAAAAGACTTAATATCCGTCCCGAGGAGATCAGCCTGTGGCGCTTCGGACCTTTCCTCGGCGCCTGTAGGAGGCGTTTTGAGTGCAGAGCTTAGCGGCAGAATACAGCAAATTTTATACTCTTTTGGGGGACAATTCTAGCCGGACTCGACACATTGCAGAAGTGTAACCAGCAGTTGGCCGAGCCGCAGCGCAACACTGTTAAAAATATGTTGTGATTTTCCAGCACTAGCTCGATACGGAGCATCTGTGAAATCCCAACACTTCTTCGTAGTCAAAAATCGAGCATTTCGCTATCATAATTTGTAATAGTTGTGGACTAGTCGTAATACTTCTGAAGTTAATTAATTTTTGATAACAAAGAAGCGTTGTGATTTCCCCAAAATAATCACGAAGAGCTCTGGCAATTTTTTTCACAACGAATCTGTCGTGAATTTCCGAGTCTTTTTTTAACAGTGAACCTGCTGCAACAACCAGTTGTTTTTACTTCTTATCGCCGAGAGAATAGACGCACTGTCATATTCCCACAAAGAAATGCTTTGCAAATGCTTTGCAAATTGCAAAGTATTTTGAATCGTTATTGTCGATTGCAAATAATTTCTTTGCAATTGCGCAGAATTTCTTGCAATTGCGAAGTAAATGCTTCGCAATCTGCAAAGGATTCAAATTCTTTGTAGGAATTCAACAGTGCGGGGAAAAGAATAAATGCGAATCCCGACATATCTACACGTGAGGGCCCTGCTGGCCGAGTGTGCCGCCGGGCCTCGGGCCGACGGGGAGAGAGTTTCTCCTCCCGCCCATGGCCGCGGAGAAGCCGCCCGAGCCATGGGCTTTTACCATCCCGCCTGCCCGCCCCGCCCCGCCCCGCCTCGCCCCGCCTCGTGGACCAACTTTCCCAAGCTCAGCTTCTCCAGATTTTGTTTTGTTTTGTCATATTTCGTTGTTCGGCCGAGGGGACAGCGAGCACATTCACATTGCACAGCGGCCATGCCATCGTCTCCAGCCGTTATACGTAGTACAAGAGCTCGCCCCGTGGGGGGCTGATTGCATGGGGCACAAGCGCGCGCGCGCGTGTGTGTGTGTGTGTGTGTGCGTGTGTGAGCGCGCGCTATTTAAATCCCCTCCCTTAACTTTTTGCCTCCTCGGTGCTGCGCGTGGGGCGTGGGCTCCAGCTTTGGCTGCAGGCCTGATGGGCCGGGCCTCCCCGTGCACTTGCCAGAGGCTCTGCGGTCAGGTCGCCAAGTTGGCTGACTGAGCGGCGCGGCGCGGACTGCGCGGAGGTTTTACACGGACAACGTGACATTTTTTTTTGTGTGTGTGTGGACGCCGTCGTGGCCGGGCGCTCTGCTCCAAGCCCAGTAAGTGTCGCGGTGGGGCGGGGCGGGGCGGGGCGTGGCGGGGCGGGGCGGGGCGCGGCGGGGCGGGGCGGGGCCGGACGCCACGGGAGCATTAGCCTGCTTGCGCTCGCTCTTGGCTGCGTTCGAGTGGCTTTTTTTTGTCCTCTCCTTACTTCCGGCTCCCCCACCCCGGCCTGGAGCCACGCCGCGCCGCGCCACATCTTAGCAGTCCTCATAACGCTGGCAAGTTTTTAGCGAGGAAGCGCTGCTAAGCTCAGTGTGCTCGCCCGCGCCCCGCCCCGCCCCGCCGCGTCACTCTCGGGGGAGGGCACTGCTTACAGTAGATGAGTTGTGGTACATTGGTCGACCTCGGACGTTCTTCGGCGATATTACTCCAACGCTTATGATGACCGTCCCCGCACTGTAAGTTTCTCTCACAGAACTGCTCTTCGTACTACAAAGGGCTCCACTTTGTATTATGAAGATCACGCTGTTGTTCCCAAACCAATATTGTTTGTAATATGAAGAAAATCGGTTTGTAATATGATCCTTTGTAAGTTACAAACCGAATTCTTTGTCATATGAAGAACATCCTTTGTAAGGAACTAACAGTGCAAAAGAACAAATTTTGTGTTCGGTTTTGAACATGTTCGCACATCTCTATTTCGGTAAAATGGCGATTGTACCTTCTACCCTTTCTTAGACCTTCTCGTTCAGTCTCTCGTCTCTCCGACACGCCTCTCCTCCTCTCCCTCCTCTCCCTCCTCTCCCTCCTCTCCCTCCTCTCCCTCCTCTCCCTTCCCTCGCTCCCTCTCCTCCCCCCACTCCTCTCGACCCGCATTCCTTGCGGCCCTTGCCGGCCCCTTCACCGCACCGCCCCTCTCCTCGATTGGCTCCGTGATTTCCCTTTCGCCAGTCACTTTAGCCCTCTGTCGGCGATTGTGATTAGCTCGGAAGGTTGGTCGGTAAAGTCGCCTGCAAGAAGTGTTGCGTCGGACTAGTGCCGAACAGAGTCCAGTAGCGCCTAGTTTAGACTGTTTTTCTAATTTTACAGGTTGCTCAAGTGCATGCTCAAAACCCTTTACTCCCGGTACACTATGAATCGGGGAGTGACCCAAATTTTAATACTCTCAGGAGAGCGAGAAAGAGTAACATCGCTCAATTCAATTAGTCATTATGATGACATTTTCGGCGTTACCTATGACTCTTTTTGAGTCGTTTCCGGTAATATCACTCAATTTAAGAGATAGTTACGACTCATACTGACATGAGTCATCTTGGCGAACATCGCTCTACGGAAGCGATGTAGAAAAACGTCGCTCATTTTGAGCGATGAACATGACTATCACAAATACAGTGTAAAAACTACGTCCAGCTAAGGTTTTTACAGTGTGTCGTCAAGGATGTTGGAACCAGGTCGGCCCGTGGAGCGAGAGGAGAGGAGACAGACGCATGGAGAATCGTGGCAGGCGAGTCACTGGAGTGGATGTGCTAGAGATATGAACCTTGCGGGACCTGTGGGCTTGCTAGTATATCTACCCCTCCTCAGCCAAAATGTATTTCCCTCCCTGTTCCGTGGATTCAAAATCACCCTAATGCGCTGAGTCCCACAACCCGCGAGCGCGGATTACTTTGCAAATCCGCTTCAGTTTAATTTGAAAATTGCTTTCCTCCGCTGCAGAAACTCTCCCCACCCGTCTGCTTCTGCTGGGTGCAAAAGTGAATTTTTTTTCATTCCCTTCACCAGGCGAGAGCTTTCTTAATTTCACGCCCGTCGATTTCCTATCTGTGCGCCGCATGTAAGCCCCCCCTCTCTCTCTCTCTCTCTCTCTCTCTCTCTCTCTCTCTCTCTCTCTCTCTCTCTCTCTCTCGAACGATGCGCATTTTTCATCTGCCTGAATGGTAGGTGAGGTGGGCCGGTGGCTGGCTGGGCAGCCCATCGACAGCCTGTCTCATCAACATGACTATTCATACGGGGGAGGTGAATGAATGAGGGCGATTGTCTATACTTGTGTGTGTGTGTGTGTGTGAGAGAGAGAGAGAGAGAGAGAGAGAGAGAGAGAGGGGGGGAGAGAGGGGGAGATAAAAGAGTTAAATGTGTGTGTGTACCCATGCTTTTACAGTATTAAAGACCATCCATGAAAGTTTAGGAGGTTTTACGCGGAATAGCTCATCCGCAGACAACACGTCTGCTTCTGTTGTGCATTTTTTCCCCCAACCGTTTCATTGCCATTTTAAAGAAAAATTACCAAGCTGTTGCGAGGCGAGCTGAAACAGTGACCTGCAGTCAGGGCGAAGCGGGGATGCCAAAAGTGGAATGGTAGCGCGAAACATAACAAAAATATTGTAAGTTCTCTCATCGCGCGCGGCGCGCCCCACCTCCCCGCCCCGTGCCTGCCTGTCTCTGAACGCTCCTGCCCTCCCCCTCCCTTTCACAAACATTTTTTTTTGTTTTTTGACCTTTCTCTGGCTGCTGCGTCCGTGTTAGGAATTCATTATAACATTCTCGTCAACAGCTGATGACGCCACGTTCCAAAATGAAGGGAAAGAGGATGATGGCGCGTAAATGAAAAAAAAAAAAAAAAGGTTACTTTATTTGAAACCTTGAAAGTTAATCTGGTCGATCTGGTACATTTTGTCAACGTTCATATTGTTTAAGTGGACATCATAACGACCTCTACAGATCTCTCGTAAACCTATCAACCTTTTATTGGACTGTCAGGTGCGTGCAGTGCAGTAGTGACTCGTGACCACACATACGTGCCCGCCGCTGCGCCCTGCTCATTTTTCTCCCGCAATCCTCAGAAACTCGGGGGAGACATGTGTCGCCCCGCCCCGCCCCGCCCCGCCCCGCCCCGCCCCGCCCCGCCCCGCCCCGCCCGTCTCCCTGCGGTACTTGTTGCGTTAGGATTTGGCGGCAGCTACTGTGCTGTGCCAACCAGGGCGGCAGCGGAAGCGGGTCGGTCCGAAACGAACCGTGCGGCGAGATAACCTCGACACGTCTGTCTGCGAAAAACCTGCCGAAAACTGCACTGTGGAGAAAAGAACGTGTGACTTAACAAAGGGGTTTTAACGATTATTAGAGCCTAATGCCTGTTGCATCCGCGCTCTTCCTCCCACTCTCTCGCTCTCACTCTCGTTCTTACTTGCGCTCTTCCTCTCAGTCTCACCCTTACTCTTCCTCTCAGTCTCACCCTTACTCTTCCTCTCACTCTCGCTCTCACTTGCGCTCTTCCTCTCAGTCTCACCCCCACTCTTCCTCTCACTCTCGCTCTCACTTGCGCTCTTCCTCTCAGTCTCACCCCCACTCTTCCTCTCACTCTCGCTCTTCCTCTCAGTCTCACCCCCACTCTTCCTTTCACTCTCGCTCTCACTTGCGCTCTTCCTCTCAGTCTCACCCTCACTCTTCCTCTCACTCTCGCTCTCACTTGCCCCAAGACAACACTTGTTCCCGGTAGGGACCCGGGTGCGAAGCCGGCTGGGACCCGGATGGAACCCGGATGGGACCCGGATGGGAGCCGGCGGACCCGGTTGAGATCCGGATGCGAGCCGGATGCGAGACGGGTGGCGCCCGGACGGCACCCGGATGGCACCCGGACGGCACCCGGATGGCACCCGGATGGCACCCGGACGGCACCCGGACGGCACCCGGACGGCACCCGGACGGCACCCGGACGGCACCCGGACGGCACCCGGACGGCACCCGGACGGCACCCGGACGGCACCCCGACGGCACCCGGACGGCACCCCGACGGCACTCGAATGGCACGTGAATGGCACCCGAGGCACCCGAACGGCACTCAGACATGGAGTCGATGGGGGTTGGCTTGGGCTTGCGTCTGGCCGTACCGATACGGTTAACGGCCGCTCTTCGGCCTACGTCACCCTACCCTCAAAACACAGAAGGGGGACCCCTTTGCAATTTTTCTCGATCCCGGCCCGACCAGGAGCCGGTTGTGGCCCGGTAGCGCTCTGCCGGCCGTGTCTCGGGCCGCATTCGGCTGCAGGTCGGGAACGGCGGAGCGCCCCTGAACTGGGCCGCGTGGGCCGAAGAGCGGCCGTTCACCGTATCGGTACGGCCAGACGCAAGCCCAAGCCAACCCCCATCGACTCCATGTCTGAGTGCCGTTCGGGTGCCTCGGGTGCCGTTCACGTGCCATTCGAGTGCCGTCGGGGTGCCGTCGGGGTGCCGTCGGGGTGCCGTCGGGGTGCCGTCCGGGTGCCGTCCGGGTGCCGTCCGGGTGCCGTCCGGGTGCCGTCCGGGTGCCGTCCGGGTGCCATCCGGGTGCCGTCCGGGTGCCATCCGGGTGCCATCCGGGTGCCGTCCGGGTGCCACCCGTCTCGCATCCGGCTCGCATCCGGATCTCAACCGGGTCCGCCGGCTCCCATCCGGGTCCCATCCGGGTTCCATCCGGGTCCCAGCCGGCTTCGCACCCGGGTCCCTACCGGGAACAAGTGTCGTCTTGGGGCGCTCTTCCTCTTAGTCTCTCCCTCACTCTTCCTCTCAGTCTCTCCCTCACTCTTCCTCTCACTGGTTCCTCGCTTTGCTCTCACTCAGTCAATGGTCCCGCTGTCTCTCCCGCTCAATCCTTGCCCGTGCCGTGCTGCCCCGGGGCTGGCCGGGGCGCGGCCCACACCAAAGTCATTAGTTGGCTGTCAGGGCGGGCGAGCGATGCCCCGCTCCGCTCCGCTCGGCTCAGCTCGGCTCGGCGTTCGGGTGTGAGCTATATTGTTGACCCAGCATGCGGTGTGGATTTATGTAAATGTGCCCGATCCTGTTGACATTTACATAAATTGGCTCTGGCCCCGGAGAGGCCGGGCGGGTGAAAGGGAGGGGGGAGGAGAGTCTGCCGCTGGGCCGCGTGTTGTATTCCTGCAAAGACGGATGAAGTTCTGCTCATCCTGGAGTGGAGGTGGAGTCCTGGAGTGCGGCGGGGCCGGGCCGGGCTGGAGGCGGCTTTGTGTTGTAGGCTCCTCTCACTCTCCAGCCTCTCACTCCCTCACTCGCACGCACTCTGTCGCTCCCTCTCTTCCTGTCACCAACCATCCCCCTCCTCCTCCTCCTCCTCTTCCTCCCCTCTCCCGCCTCTCTCGCCCGATTCGAACAATTCTTTTCAGCTGGCGCGGCGCCCTCTCTCCACCAAGACCCGAAGGCGCTTTGTCCCCGCCTCACCCCGCCCACCCCCCCCCGCCCTGCCCCTCCCCGCCCCCCCCCGCCCCAACCCGCCCCGCCCTGCCCCTCCCTGCCCCACCCCGCCCCGCGCTCGCCCGTGCAGAACCTGCGCCCTGCTATCCACGTTACGCACCGCATACGTACGTCGCAGCGATAAAATGAAATCTCGTCAAATGCCTTACGCAACTACCCTGTCCCTTTTCCCTCATTCTGTGAACCCCGGAATAGCCCTCTTGATTTTGTTGAAGTAAATTTGGTTAAAATATAATTTCGGCAAAGCACTTAATTTTTAGCAGATGATACATCTTACATCTTAGCAAAAAAATAAAATAAAAATAAACTAAAGAGATGTTTCATCGGCTTGTACTCTCGCAATAGTATAGAGAGGGCCGGGTTGTCACCGTGCTGCGGCGCGTGTGCAGGCCTGGGGAGGGGGAAGCCAGGCGAGGCTCCTACCCATGGTATTGTTGCCTTGCGGCGCCCGGCGGCGCGGTTCTCCCGAGTGTAATTATTGCATTCATAGCAGTATGTGCATCGCGTACTTTGGCGTAATTGGGCTTCTTGTGTTTGAAATGCTTGTACTCGTAAGTGTAAATAATAATATACAACTATATAAGACTTCAAAACGGTCACTTCTAAACTATAATAATCAAAATAAATATAACACCATAGAAATTTTCAGCTAGTATAAGATTTCAATATCATCTGCTTTCATTTCCAATCCTGATTGGAATTTTTTTTTCAACAAAATAACCTTTGGATTCCTTGTAAAATTTTCTTTTGAGCGAGCCTACCTGTTGTAATAAAATAAAAATGGGAACCTGTCACTCGTAGGCTCGTGCATACGGAAATTTTGCAAGGATGCAGGTGGTTTGATTTAAAAAAAAAAAATAAGATTTAAGAGCTTGCTTGAATAATATTTCTTTCGTGGTAACGCGTCGGTCCGGGGCTTCCGGTGCCCTGCCCCGCCCCGGCCCCGCACGCTGACATTGAACAGGGTGGATGGAAGGGGGCGGTCGCGCGGCGCGAAGACGGCATAGTCTTGCAGTCCTGCCGCCCCTCTCGCCCCGCCCCACCCCGCCCCACTCCGCACCGCCCCACCCCGCCCCGCCCCGCGTGCGGGATGCACCCCGCCCCCTCCGTCCGTCGTCACTTTGCTGCGGCCGGATGCCCTTTATGCATTGTGTCCCTTAAGTAGGTCAAAAAGACGGGGCGGCGTGGCGCCACTTATGGCGGCGGGGCGGGGCGGAGCGCACATGCTGTGCGTGTCTGCAGCAAGGGCCTTACTACATCCCTCCGCTAGCAGAGTGCGGCACGAGCGGGCTGTGCTCTTGAGCTGCCCATCCTCCCCATCACCGTATCTTTTGTTGTCACCCCTTACCCTCCGCCTTCCCTCCCTTTCCCACCCCTCCTCCTACTCGAACTCTCCCACTCAGTCGGCTCTCGCCCCGCCCCGCGCTCCGAGCCCGGTGCATGCATGCCTGTATACCAGTTGTGAACTCCCCTAACCCGCCTCCCTCCCTCCCTCCCTGCATCTCTTTGCTGGCTCGGCTGTACAGAGTGGAGCTCGTTAAAGGGGCCGGGTGCGACGGATTCCTTTTCGTCTGCGTCGCGTTGCGGCTCGTACATCTCGAGAGAGAGAGAGAGAGAGAGAGAGAGAGAGAGAGAGAGAGAGACAAATATCTTCGTAAAGTTAACATTTTTCGTAATTTGTCATTTACAAATAACGTTGTAAATTTACGATCGGTGCTCGTTTAAGAACGACTAGTCGATACCAACTGTCTATTTAGTTTTCAAACTTTACGATATTTCTTAATAGCAAATTTTCCCGTAACCTTTACACACATTTCTCACAGTGAGGAAGGAGCGCTACGGGAGCTCAAAATCTGATCGCGCCCACGCATCCGCCTGGCTTATCGTATCGTACCGGCTGCCGCAATCGTATCGTCGTATTTGAAATCCCTTTCATTATGACGCGCCCATGATCGTGATCGTGAAGCCCGTCCGGTACACACTAAAAAGCTGATTTTCACTGTAAGCTACGGTGAAGCCTGCAGCACTGCAGCTTACGGTGAATTTTCACCGGTGAATGTCACAGTAAGCTACAGTGAATCACCGTTCTGTAGCTTACAGTGAAAATCACCGTAAGCGTTTATTAGTGTACATGGCGTCTTACCGCATGCGGAATGCGCAGGTCAGCTTGCGAGGGCAGGAGTGCTGATGCTCTCTCCCTCCTCCTCCCTCACCCCTCACTTGGAGGCGAGGTGCAGCTCTGTTATCGTCCCGGAGTGCCCCGACTGCCCCGACCCGCCCCGCCCCGGCCCCACCGCCTTGGGACTTGAGTCTCACTCGATTCGAATCCCATTACGTCCGAAACGACGTATTCCATCCTGATGTGCCCCTACATCTTTCTCCCCAAGCGGCGCGGCGCGATCTCTCAGAGGTGGCTCTGTCTCTCTCTTTCTCTGGGTTTCATCCCTCACACTCACACTACGCTCCTCCTCCTCCTCCTCCTCCTCCCCCTCCTCCTCTTCCTCATCCTCTTCCTCCTCTTCCTCCTCCTCCTCCTCCTGTTTCTCCTTCTCATTGCCCTCTGCCTGCTCGCGGGTCGCCCCATAGGTCGCTGCAGTCGCGCACATAAACACCCCCGCCCCGCCCCGCCCCGCCTCGCCCCGCCTCGCCTCGCTCCGCCCCGCCCGCCGCGGTGTATGCAGAGACTCGGCGCATCTCCGACTATGTTCGCCAGAGCAAACCCTTTCGCCTAACCATGTTGACAGTCTGTACCAGGCCAGCCCTTCGCTCCTCCGCCCCCCCCCCTCTCCTCTGCAGCCTCTTTTATTTTGTTTACCATGCTTTGAGTTTGTTTAAAACTGCCTGAAGAGGGCGTAACGGGCGCCGCCCCGCCCCGCCCCGCCCCGCCCGGGTCATGGCCGTCAGGGCCGTCACGGCGGTGCGGTGCGGTGCGCGGGTCCCGCCTGTAGCTCATTTCACAGTAAATCTATTTCCTGGGACCTCCCAGGAAAGTTGGTACTTTTCCAGGAAAGTTCCTGGCTTTTCCAGTACTTTTCCTGGAAATACCCAGGAACTTTCCTGGAAAAGTACCTACTTTCCTGGGCGTCCCAGGAAACAGATTTACCGTGTTCTTTCCCCCTCGTTTCGCTGACAATCGCACCTTACACAGTACACCGGCCGCCCTCCCCCTCCTCCCCACCTACACACCCTACTTCTCCCCCCACCCCCTACCCGTCGCTCCTCTTTTTCAAAACCTTTGGAGAAATGAGGAGAGAATATGGTGGTATGTTTTGTGACAGCGCCCCTCTTGGGACCGGGTGTGGTGGGGCGGGGCGGGGCGGGCTGGGCGGGCTGTTCCCCCAGTGTCTTTGGTGCTCCTGCACCACTCTAGAGCACGGCGAATAAGTACTTCTGTACTGGGCGCTTCATGGTGTGTGGGTTGGGCGCAGCGCGCGCGCGTGCACTGTAAGCCCTGCAATGACGCACGTCATCGGAAAAGGGATAACGTGCGTCATTACGCAGTTTTGCTCGACTATTTTCTAAGCAAGCTTCTGAATTTTATTTTTGATGTCACCATTAAATTTCTCGTAAAATTTCCTTTCGAACGAGCATACATGTGACTAGTATTCTACCCATGCTTTTCGAGCACGAGCTGCTGTACCAGGTGTTTCATAAAAGACGCAGGTGCGGGTGGGTTTGCCTACCCGATCTCCCCGTAAGGCGCCATAGCCCCTTGGGCAGGCAAACCCGCCCACACCTGCGTCTTTTATGAAACGCCCGGTACGGATTCTATTTGATGTATGTATTTGAACCCGGAACCCTTTGTCATGTATGCTCGATCGAAAGGAAATTTTACGAGAAATTTAATGGTGTCATCAAAAATAAAATTCAGAAGCTTGCGTAGAAAATATTCAAGAAAAACTGCATAATGACGCACGTTATCCCTTTTCCGATGACGTGCGTCATTACGAGGCTTGCAGTGTGTGTGTGTGTGTGTGTGTGTGAGGGGGGGGAGTTAATGGTGAAAGAAAAGGAGAAAATATTGGGCTGAAAGGAGGACATCCAATTGTCTGTGAGGGATATAGCAAACGAGAAGGATTTTTTAATTTTTTTATCTTATTGTATTAAAAAAAAATGGTTGTATAAAATAGTCAACATCAGAACAATGTCCACAAATTTAAAAAAAAATGGAAAGGGAGAGAAGGCGGAAGGGAGAGAGTATGGAAAAGTTGTTGGCAATGTTGGTGCATATTGCCGGCGTGTTGACTCGTCTCGGCCGGGCGCGGCGCGCTCCGCTCGGGCTCAGGCGCGGCCGGCCTGGCCGGGCCCGGTAGTCGCGTTTTTAAGTAGGTCACAGTTAGGGAAACAAAAACAAAGGAATATCGTGTACGGGAGGGTCGCGTCGTTGTGTAAATTAATTTGCACAAGAGCCTTACGGAATACGATCCCGTAGCGTCCGGGGAGGCAGCGTGCAAGCATGCTCAAGAAATTAAATTTTATAACGGGCGAGCGGAGCGGGAAGAGCGCGCGGAGCGCGACTCGCCGGCCGTCAATATTTACCCCCTTTCTTCCTCTTCCGCAACTTTGATGAAATAATCGCTCAGCTCGTCCGCCCCGCCCTGCCCACCCCGCCCCGCCCCACCCCGCCCCGCCCCGTCCGGTCAGATCGTAATGGTTTTAGTGCCGCACCCGCCCGCCGCGCCAGCGCCGCCCTTAAGTTTTGCAGCTCGCGCGCCGCCGCTCTTCAGTTGTATCCCTGCCCCGCCCCGCCCCGCCACGCCCCGCCCCGCCACGCCCAGCCCCGCCACGCCCAGCCCCGCCACGCCCCGCCCCGCCACGCCCCGCCCCGCCACGCCCCGCCACGCCACGCCCCACCGCCGTCTGGCGACATCAGCGGCGCGAGCGGCGGGGAGCTTCGGACACCAGGGACTTTGCGCCAAAGTATGACAGTGGCTGAAGTTCGTCGAGACGAGTCGCTCCCAAGCCTCTGCTGGTTCTCCACTTTATAACTCGCTTGTCACTCTTCCAAATACCCTACAAATACGCACGAATTACGCAATGTTTAGGTGGAGCATTGGTTTTTGGAGGCAATTCATATATCGTGGCTTGGGGCGTTGGGCGGGCGTTACGAACTTGTCTGCAGGTCAACAAGCCCAGGCGGCCCGGGCCTTCCCCCTGTGGTCTCTAACATCATCCAATGGCCAAGACATTACTTCCGGTTGGAGAGGCCCGAAGTGAGGTGTGAGGGTGGCTAGTCGAGAGAGAGTGGGAGAGAGAGAGAGAGAGAGAGAGAGAGAGAGAGAGAGAGAGAGAGAGAGAGAGAGAGAGAGAGAGAGAGAGAGATGGGGTGGAGGGAGAGGGAGGGGTAGTGGCATGCGGTCCCTCTCTGCGAAAAACATCTTGATATGTTAATAAAAACCACAAAAGCAAATATTCAAAATAAGGAAAATAGAGGTCTAGGCGGTACACGGTGCGAGATGTCGCAAGCGCGAGGAGTGCTCCCTGACGCCTGGTAGGCGGCGCACGCTTGGGAGGGGGGGAGGCAGAGGGGACGCTCCCGGCCCGGCCCGGCCCCGGCCGAGGGGTCAGGCCTCCTGTCTGCTTTATTGGGCTATAAATTTGGATAAAGCCTCACCGTTCGCCGCAAGGCTACCCACGCGCACCTCGCAGGGCTGGCTAGACCGCTGGGAGGGGGCGGGGCGGGGCGGGGCGGAGCGTCTTAGGCGCGCCGTGTACACCTCTGTTAGGCCTAAAGGGTCTGCGGTCGCTACTGTTTAGCAGCGACAGGGCGAGGCGGGCCGCGGCGGTGCGGGGCGGGGCGGGCCAGGGGTGCGCGGCTCTGGAATGGAAAGTTGTGGCTTTCTTTCCCTGAGAGACAAGAGAGATTGTGACCAGGTACTTGAACTAGCAGTGTTCTGCTCCACACTCTCAAAGATGGATGCTTAGTTCAAGTATATTATGTTTGATTCAAAGTATTTTTCATGCTTAAACAACAAATTCTCCGCCAACACTGTGAGAAATTTTGTTGTAAATTAACGACAAAGAAGTCGCTAATTTTCATAGCGACATTAGTCATTCTGAAACGATTTGGTCGTAGGTCAACGACAAAAATGTCATTTCTCTACGACATTGTCGTAATTTTTTTAAAACTAAAGACTTATAAAGTTCGTAAAACGCGACGATTTTAGTCGTTTACTTACGAATTGTTTCGTAACTGAACGACCAAAGCCGTACATAAACGACCAAAATCGCACTTTTTCGACCTAAGTTGTAAGTTTACGAATTTATTCGTTTTTAAACGAACTGTCTTGTTATGGAATTTAGCGATCAATTCGTCGTTTAGGTACGACAAAAGTCGTAACTAGGAAGTGTTGTTTAAAAACGACATTATTGTTTTCGAAAATGTCGTTAGTTTACAACTATTTTTAACAGTGAAACATATTATGCTTGACGCTAAGCAATTCTCTGGTTGTTTCAACACTACACCTGTCTGCACGGAAAAAACTACGTCTTGGTTTCCAAGACGCCACGGTTTTCTTATGGAGAAAATGTATTGCAGCGTCTTGGTTTTTCCAAAACGTCTTGAAAACCAAGACGTGGTTTTTACCGAGTGAATCAAGTATGTGGCGCGCGATTCAACGGTCCCGATGCTTGTATCAAGCATGCAGATGGGTGAAATCAGCAGTCGACATTGGAAAAACAAAGGTGGGACCTAATGCCTTTTAAAAGTGCTATACGCTATATTGAGATCAAAGGCACTAAAGTATAGCACCTTTCGGCCAAATCAATACCTCTCAAGGGGCGGCCAACTCATGTATTTCTGTGTACACTTGCCGTGTATTTCTTGTATTTCTAATGTATTTTTTGGTATTTTTCTCGTATGTTTGTTGAGAATTTCTATGTATTTCAGTGTATTGTTGAGTATTTCCTTGTATTTTTAGTGTATTTCTAGAAATACAGTAGTATTTCTGTGTACACGTTTTTTTCGAGTTGGCCGCCCCTCGATACCTCTGTAGGGGTTCTGTTTGAATAATGCCTTTGTAAAGGCACTATTACGAGTAGCACCTCTAAAAGGGCGTTACGTCCTACCTTTGTTTTTCTAGTGTATTACTCGATTTAAGAAACTCCGCCCTGGAGTCAACGTAAAAAAAAAAACAAACAAACACGTTGAACCAAGCATCCATTTTTGAGAGTGCATAGCAGGCACACTGTCGAAAATGAAGCTGCTCTTACAGCTGCCTTGACTACGGTCCTCTACTCGCACGGAAATCTTTAGACGCCCTGTCCGTCCCAAGAAGGCGGAGCGCGGAGGGGTATGTCGCCATGCTAATACGATTGCGCTAGGCGTACGCGGCCCTTTAATGAACGGTAATTCACGTTAGGAGTTGTAGTTGCTTTCGCCGCTCGTGACGTTCGGAGAGGGAAGAGAGCGGGGAGAGGGGGGGTGGACTCAAGACGACGGAAAACTTAGTTAGCCAGCGGGAAATGAAAGGTATATTGGCCATGCGAAGAAGAGAGGGTGAGAGGGAGAGAAGTTTTCCTTGGAAAATTGTCGTAACTGATTACTAAGGAGGGGGAGGGATGGGTGGTGACAACCGGCGAAATGTCCGCCATCGGCAGCGCTCATGTTCCTGCGAGTAATATATCTCCCCGCTGCTGTTTGTTGACCTGTACACTGTGAAACCAAGTGTTCAACTGTTCAACACTTGTAAGTGTGCAACTTCCAGTATAACAGGTGCAAGTGCGCAACTCGGTATTTGTGCAATTGGTATTGTCAAACTCGCTAGTCGTACACTTGTGTTTAACTCGACAGTTGTACACTCACAAGTGTTCAAATGTTGCACGGGGCAATTGAACACATGCAAGTGCACAAATTTCGAGTTAAACACGTACAACTGGCAAGTTTGACACTTGGAATTGCACAAATACCGAGTTGTACACTTGGACGTGTAAGACTGGAAGTTGCACTCATTCAAGTGTGGACCAGTTGCACACTTGGTTTAACAGTGTAAGGTTTGTTATAAAACCGAGCTAGATCAGAGATTACCTGAGTTTGCGTCAGAATTGGATTTGTTGTTGGGTTCGAGTCCATGGTGATTCCACGGACTTCAAACTTCCATCACAATTAATTACACCATGTCCAGATTCCTCAGGAGTTTCAACTCCTCCCTCCCACTTTATACCATTGGCCCTTTTCTGACGTTCTCTCTGTGCTCTCACGTTTCGTTTTATATAACAAAGAAAAACACTGCCAGGTGTAAACACTTTCAAACAAAGGTGGGAAATGACACACTTTTAGGGGTGCTACTCGTAAAAGTACCTTTACAAAAGCATTATTCAAACAGCACCCCTACAGAGGCACTAATTTGGCCGAAAGGTGCTATATTTTAGTGCCTCTGGACACAATCGCGCCTTTTAAAAGACACTAGAGTATAGAACCTTTTAAAGGCATAAGGTCCTTCCTATGTTTTTCCAGTGTTTTTCCTCTTGTATGATTTTACACGAGAGCGTGACCACTTAGTGGTCATGCTTTAATGCTGCGGCGAGTGTGAGTAAGGCGCCGGGTGGGGCCGGGCCGGCGCCGTGGTGAATAAGCCCCGCCCTGCCAGCCTCCCAGGCCGCGTCTCTCGAACCAAGCGCTCCTTTTTATATTTTCCCCCCTCCTCTAACCCTCCCCCATCTCTCTATGACTCCCTCTCTTCACCTTCGATGTAAATCTTGGCGCGAAAAAGGAGGTGGGGAAGGGAGGGGGTAGGTCCGTGGCGTGAGAGGATAGCCGTTTTTTTTCCCTTCTGAGCACCCTAGTGATGCTCGAGCACGCCCCCCTCCCGCCTGGTGCCTCTGCTCAGCTGCTCTGTACCCAGAGGCCTCTGGCAATACGGGTTCCTTTCCGTCGCTTACTCATTGTGATTTTTCTCGGTTGCAGGTACGTTGCACGTTGTCCGAGTTACGCAATTCAAGAACCCCATTCTAATCATCCGGCAGTGAGTACTGATGGCTCTCTAGAAATTCCAACTGTTGTTCCACTGTGAGAAATGTTTAAGCTTACGGGAAAATTTTCCATAAGAAATGTCAAGTTACCATATCAATTTGTAAAATAACAAAATTGAATGGACAGTTGGTATCGACTAGTCGTTCTGAAACGAGCACAAAAAGGCTGTCGCAACTTTACGATACCGATCGTAAATTTACAACGTCATTTGTAAATTAAAAATTACGAAAAATGTAGTAACATTACGAAGATATTTTTTACAGTGTCAAATAGAGCAAGAAATTGAAAGATTGCGCTCACTAGACAAATATTTTTCATATGAGAAATTTCTCTCCTGTGACTTCTGTGGAAAAGTAAATTTATTTTCATTTGGAATGGGATGTGCAAAAGGGGATGGTGTTAATTTGTTTTGCGCGCAGTGCCTTCGTTGTGCTCTAGGGTGAAAGGGACGTTGTAGTGAAAGGGACGCTCCCGCCACGCCACGCCACGCCACCGAGCTGCTGCTGAGGGCTTGCAGAAATGAGCGAGGGTGTGAGGGGCGGGGAGGGGGAGGGGGGGAGGGGAGGAGAGGAGGGGGGTTGGGTGCGGGCGATTTGAGGGCACATAAAACACAGCGCCAGCACGATGGGGCACAACTCAACTGCTCCCCGCCACGCCACGCCACGACACGCTCGCTCGGAGGGCGCAGGTTTTCAAATTAAGGAGCGTGGTAGGGAGGGCGGCCGCGGGAGGGAGCAGTAGGAGTTAGGTCCGCACAGCTGTGCCGCTGCTGACGAGGCCATGCTCAGGACCGTCAGGTGCGTCGCGAGGGAAGTGAAATGCGCTGCTTGCACTGTCAAACCAAGTGTTCAACTGCTCAACACTTGGATGTGTGCAACTACCAGCCTAGCACGTGCCGGCAATTGCGCAATTTCACGTGTTTCACTCGCCAGTTGTACACTTCTCAATGTTTAACTCGACAGTTGTGCTCTTGCAAGTGTTCAACAAGGAGTAAGTTGAACACTTACAAGTGTACAAATGGTGAGTTTCACACTTGCGATTGCACAACTGCCGAGTTCCACGCTTGCGCGAGCTAGGCTGGAAGTTGTACACATACAAGTGTTGAAGTTGCACACTTGGTTTAACAGTGTGGTCATATAAGTTATACTGGGGTAGTCGCCATCAGTCGCCTTGAATGCCAACATTTTTTGGCATTCATGTTTTAATGCCAAATATTTTGGCTGATGAGGTCTTTCTACAAAGTCTGTCTCTCTGTCTCGCACAGAACGCGTCAGCTCAAGTGGCTGCAGCAGACTGCATGGAGGAGAAATGACCGCGATCTGTTCGGCTGCCATTCGAACCTCGTCGCCTCACCCCCTCGAGCAGGGCGAGCATTCTTTAGACATGGCGGGGCGGGGCGGGCCGGGCGGGGCGGGGCGGGGTGGGGCGGCAAGCGAACAGCAGCAGAGGCACGCCATGTGTTGTAGCGCGTATCCGTGTCAGTTCTGCAGGAAAGGCCACGCCCCGCCACGCCGCCGCGGTCCGAAACACTCCACCGCCACGCCCCGCCACCGCGCCCCGCCCCGCCCCGCCCCGCCCCGCCACGGACGGACGGACAGGCGTTCTCTTTGTGTCGAGCTGCTGGCGAGGAGGCGGGGTGGGGCGGGTTGTGCGCTGAGGATGGAACGGACTCTCTCACAGTCACACACACACACATGTGCAGGCCTAGCGCGCTGTGGTGTGACGGCTGTGCTGACGTTCGGAACAAAAATAGGCGCGAAATACGTGTAGATATAGTCGCGATAAAACTTAGCTTGGATTAGGAAAACATTTTCAGGTTGTGACCAACATTTTGCCGAATATTGCCGTCCGGGCCCGGGCCCGGGCCGGGTCGGGGCCAAGCCGGTCTCGGCTGGCTCGGTCGTCCCAGTTTCCTGCTCGGCACCTGGTAAACTAATTTTGGCGTCGTGTGCGAACTGGCCTAACGAAGCTCATCTTGCGGCGGGGCGGGGCGGGTCCGATAGTTGATCAGTTGGAGTTGGCCACACAACACGGTCCAGGTTTAGGACCAGGCCCCGCCCCACCACGCCCCACCACGCCCCACCACGCCCCGCTACGCCCCGCCACGCCCCGCTACGCCCCCGCGTTTGTTTGCATCGGCTGCTAGCGCCGCGGGGTGTGCCTGGCGGTGGCTGGCCTGGCGGAGCTGCGGCTGTGGAGCTCGTGAAACACGCCACAGACAAACTCCCTCCAGTCCAACTACCCCCCCCCCCCCCCCCCGGTCCAACTCCAACTCCCTCACTGCTAAACCAGTGGCCTCCTCCAAAAGAACGCCAATTTTTGGCCATTTTTAACGCCAAAATTTGGCGCTCTTCTCTCTTTGGACGCCAAAAATTTGCGTTCTTTTCGGAGAATGCCAAAAAATGGCATTAATAATGGCCAATCAATGGAGCTCTTTAGAGAACGCCAAAAAATTTTGGCACTACAAACGGCCACTGCGTTTACAGTGCTTCAGTTCAACTCCCTTCAGTTCAACTCCCGCCACACTGTTAAAAATATGTTGTGATTTTCCAGCACTAGCTCGATACGGAGCATCTGTGAAATCCCAACACTTCTTCGTAGTCAAAAATCGAGCATTTTGCCATATTAATTTGTAACAGTTGTTGACTAGTCGTAATACTTCTGAAGTTAGTAAATTTTTTATATCAAAGAAGCGTTGTGATTTCCCCAAACCCCAAAATAATCACGAAGACCTCTGGCAATTTTTTTCACAACGAATATATCGTGAATTTCCGAGTCCTTTTTTAACAGTGCAGACCAACTCCACCTCCTCCCCCTCCCCTCCCCTCTTTCTCCTCTACGGCCGCCAGACGGCCTATACGGTTCGTTCGTTTTTATTAAGAAACTGGCTGACCACAGTGTGTGTGGCTCGGAGCGGGCGCACAGAGGCACCAGCCGGCCAGTGGCACAGGCGGGGCGGGGCGGGGCGGGGCGGGGCGGGGCGGGGCGGGGCCTCGGCGGTGGTGTGAAGGGATGGGGCGGGGCGGGGGCCTTGTGGTTCTCGGTATATGCCCCCACCGGCCAGGGCAGGGCAGGCCAGACCAGGCCAATCGTAAAGGCAAAGTTTAGAGAGGTCTTGGAGTCCCAAAGTGTATTTCCCCTCGGGCCGCGGCGGGGCAGGGCGGGGCGGGTGGTTCCGGGCGGGGCGGGGCGGGGCGGGGCGGGGTCCCTCCGGTTGTGCACCGAGTGTGTGGGATAGTGCCGATTAAGACGGGACTCACTGCGGCAGTCTCTTGTTTTCTCTCCCTCCTTTTTCTCCTTCCGGGTCCGCTATACTCACCCCCACCCTTCTCTCTCTCTCTCTCTCTCTCTCTCTCTCTCTCTCTCTCTCTCTCTCTCTCTCGCTCTCTCTCTCTCTCTCTCTCTCTCTCTCTCTCTCTCGCTCTCACTGTCTCACTTGTTCACTTCCATTTTCCGGCGCGCAGCGTTGTCATCACGCGTGATTTCGCGGGTCCGGGGTGTTGGAAACGAGCGCATCCGGCTGCTGGTTCGAGTGGGCGGGGCGGGATGGGGTGGGGTGGGGCGGGCCGGGGCGGGTTGGTGCGGTTGCGGAGCTGTAGTTTGAACACGCCGGGGAAATCTCTCGCACACACTGTCGGCTCATCGCGGGCTTATGAGGGAGATGGGAAAGAGATCTATATGGGAGACAGAGAGAGAGAGAGAGGGAGGGGGGGTATTCCACACCTTTGCCCGAGTACTTCGGCCCGGGTGACCCACAATATGTTTTTTTTTTTTAAGGAAAAGGCACGGTCCCCGCGGACGATAAGGCGCTATGAATCTCACTCGCAGGCGATAAACGTCCAAACTTGTAGCGCCCCCCCCCCTGCCCCGCCGCAGCGCACGCCGCTTCCAACTTGTCCGATTCGTCCATTGCTGGTGGCTTGGTGCGGGGGTAGGGGGGGAGGGGGGGTTGACAGTGCGCGGGACGAGATACTGCCAGGCGTCTGGCATAGACCGTTTGTCGCTCGTGAAAGTACTTTTATAGTATTTTATCAAAAGAGTCCCGTGTCCCGTGACCGGATGAGAATTATTTGAAATTTCCTACTGGCCTATATAAAGCGATCTGGAAACAGGTCGTTTAACTTGGTCGAGAATTTTGACTATTGCAAATACAGTGTTTGGTTTTGGTCCCGTTTCGGTACAATTGAAAAATAAAGGTCACACATTAGCACTCTCTGGAGAGAACGTTTCTTGATGCACTCCTCCCCATGCACACTGTGAAAAATACTTGTAAAGGTTACAGGAAAATTTTCCATGGTAAATGTTGTAAAGTTACAACTTGAAATTGTAAAATTACAAGCACTGTGTATCGACTTAGAATTCATTGACGAGCAAGAATAGTCGGTCGTAAATTTACAACATATTTTGTAAAAATTACAAAATATGTTGTAAATTTACGAATATATTTTTCACAGTGCAAAAGGATGCACAGAGTGCAGCAAGAAACGTTCTCTCCTGAGAGTGCAGCAAGAAACGTGACACATGTCACGTTAGTGTTTTTCCAGTGTAGTGTGTGAAAACAAGGGGAGATTCAAAATGATGATAAGCGTCGTGACGTAATGATAGTCCCGCGGGACAGCGGCAGCGCTGAAGGGGCGCGAGAGCCGCTGGGGAGCCGGGCCAGCCGGGCCGGGCGGGGCGCCCGAGTATCGAGGGGTAGGCAGACCCGCGCGACACGCGAGTCGTGCGGGTCTGCCTACCTGGCCACTGGCGGGCGCCGTACGGTCCTGCCTGCGCCGCGCCTGCCCCGCCCCGCCCCGCCCCGCCCCGCCCCGCCCCGCCCCGCCCCGCCCCGCCCCGCCCCGCCCCCCGGTGCCTGCTGGTCAGGGGCGGGTGCCTGCCTGGACGCTCTGAGCGATGGGGCCGAGTTTGCTAATCATGAGGAAACTTTGTTTTTCCGTCTCTCTCCCTCGCACGGCGCACTGGCCGGGGGACGGGATAATCTATTGCAGCCGATGAGAGAACTGTCATCCATACTGAGAGGAAAGAAAATAAAATAAAGTGAGCGGCCGATGGGAAAGGAAGGTAAAAAAACAGGAAGACGGCCGGAAGTTTGAAGCAACTTGAAGTAGGAGGAAAAAAGCCTGAGGCACGATACAGGAGGCGCTGTGGCTCGGCGCCGGCCATCGGTCGTTCGCTCAAAAAAATAATGCGCGCCTGAGCAAAACATTTAGCAGGTGAACTAATTTTTTAGCTGTGTATAGGCGCGGCTAATTTTTAAGCTACGGTGCTTATTTTCTAGCTACCCTCCTATTTATTTTTCTGCTGTCTTAAATTTTTACACGTCGTGCTAATTTTTCACATCTAATTTCAGCTGAGCTTTTTTTTTTGCGTGTTAAAATGTGAGGCCGGCTTGTGAGGAAGTAGACAGTGTGCCTGAGAGGTACTCCTGCGCGCCAAGAACGGTTAGTGCTCCGGCTACTCACGTGGAGCGCGCGAGGCAATTCCCCCCCCCCCCCCAACCTTTATACCCCCACAGGCCTAGTGGGTATTCTTCTTTTGCACAATAAGATGGCTCGGTGCGAGCGAGGCGCGCGGTCGCTATCCGACCGCAATCGAATTTCAAAACTTTGCCGCCACACGGAAAGAGTTATGAAATTCCTATATCTGCAAGTAGAATCATCGGTTTCTGTATTCCATTCCCGGGGAGGGGATGCCGGGAGGGGGAAGAGCGCGGGGCATAGCATCCATGAAATATTTCACCCTCCTGGCACGGGGCGCCTTGTGTGTGTGTGTACGCGAAGAGAGGGAGAGGGAGAGAGAGAGAGAGAGAGAGAGAGAGAGAGAGAGAGAGAGAGAGAGAGAGAGAGAGAAAGAGAGGGGGGGGGGGAGGATGCGGACAGACAGACTGAGCTCTGAGGTGAACAGGGTGCCTGCCCCTTCTCTCTCCGCCACATTTTAGCCCGGCCCCGCAGCCGCACAGCTTTGAGGCAATAAACCAAAGCTAAGTTTGCCTATTTACTTTTATCTCCCCAAATACATCCCATCGCCACACATCTGCCTCCCTGCGGCTGCCACAACGAGGACAGCCTGGTCTCTGTCGCCCACTGGGGCTTATCCCCCACGATCCTCACATTACTACTGTGCCGTGGTGGGTTACCAACATGTTGCACTTTTACTCTTTTTATTAGCAGCAAACACTCTCAGCCCGTTTCTAATTTTTTTTACTCCTTTGTCAGTATTCCTGCTGTTTCAAAAAAACTCCTTACGCTACTAACAACTTTTCACTCCCTTTTCAATTCCTTTTTACATCACTGACAATTTCTTCCTATGAGAATAACGTTCAGTGGATGAACTAGAAAAACAAAGGTGTAACCTTTAAAAGATGTTAAAGGTTTTAGTACCTTTGCAAAAAAAAACAAAAAAACAAATGCACAATGCTCTAATACTTGTTGAAACCTCGCTGTAAAGTAAAGTTTATCTTTTGTTTTTCCAGTGTTAGCATATGCAGGAATTGGGTCGAATGGGAGGGGAACCGAAGAGTCTCATTCAGGCTGGTGCGGCGGTGTTGGGGGGGGGGGGAGGGAGGCGTCGTGGAGTGGGGCACGGCGGGGTGGAGGCTCTCTTCATGCATGAGGATGAGGCCGAGGCGTGCGGAATCGCTCGGCAACTTGGCGGCGGGGCGGGGCGGGGCGGGGCGGGGCGGGGCGGGGGGGGGGCGGGCGGCGTCCGTCACCTGGGATTATCACCTGGCGGCGAGTGGCACGAGCAGCCAAGTTATGGGACCCGTACAAAAGTAATTCGATTGTCTCCGTGGGGGATGACGTCGTGGAGACACCGTGGATACGCTGTCGAGACTTTGTTTGAGCCTGAGGCACTGCACTCTACACTGTTAAAAATAATCTTGTTAATTAACAAGGAAAATCTTGTTAATTTTTATAGCAAGACATTTCGTTTTAAAACAAGTATCTTGTAGCATTACAATTTTTTTTGTTTCGGCAAACAAGAAAACTTAAATTAAGGTTTTTAAAATTTCTGTCCTTTTTTGTTTCAAAAAATATTATTTTTCGATCACGCTTTTCGAAAAAGAGTTGTATTATGGAAAGGCTTGTTTCAAATCGAAATGTTTTGCTATAAAATTAACAAGATTTTCCTTGTTTAGTTACAACACAGCGCTACTTAGTCGTTGCTACAAGCAATCCAAAACAAAGTTTTGTGAGGCAATTCATGAAAACAATTCTTTTGTTTTCAAACAAGAGTCTCATCATACAGAATGTCATCAGGTGACGAACTTTTTTAACAGTGTAATTGCCTTTTAAGGAAATGACCGTATTCGGTCCCGCTTACGGTGAATTGTGTGCAAGCGTAATATGGATCACAAATCCTCCATAATAAGGATGAAATTGTGTGTAATGGATGTGTAGTTATGAAAAATTATAAAAAATTGAGATAACTCACAACCGTTTTTAAATCTCACAACCAGTAATGAATTCTCATAACACGAATAGTGAATTTTCACAACAGGTTTATTAAACCCTAATGTTTTTAAAACTAAATTTTTTATGAAATTAAATAACATTTTCAACAGTGCGGGGATTTTTTTTTAGCTCAAGTTGTCCTCTTTGTGGATGACTTTCTGAGGCTGACGGGGGAGGGGAGGTGGATCTCTCATGAAACCGCGCCTGGGCCTGGATTCCCAGCCTGGCCCGCGTGTCTTCACACTTCAGTTTCCCCCCCCCCCCCTTTTTTTAGCAGATGATACATCTTACATCTTAGCAAAAAAATAAAATAAAAATAAACTAAAGAGATGTTTCATCGGCTTGTACTCGCAATAGTATAGAGAGGCCGGGTTGTGACCGTGCTGCGGCGGCGCGTGTGCAGGCCTGGGGAGGGGGAAGCCAGGCGAGGCTCCTACCCATGGTATTGTTGCCTTGCGGCGCCCGGCGGCGCGGTTCTCCCGAGTGTAATTTTTACCCGTTCTCGGGAAAACGTTATAAAAATGAAAAGATGACGTGTGTATACAACTATATAAGACTTCAAAACGGTCACTTCTAAACTATAATAATCAAAATAAATATAACACCATAGAAATTTTCAGCTAGTATAAGATTTCAATATCATCTGCTTTCATTTCCAATCCTGATTGGAATTTTTTTATATCTGTGGTTTATTTTATCCACGACTCAATCCCCTCCGAGTCCCCTCTCCCCTTAATGATGCAGGTAGTGCTGCGGTGCATCATCACGATAGTCTTGGAGGGGGCGGGGAGCGGGACTGGTGCACGGCCTGCCCCTCAGCGTCTCCTGACCTGGAGCTGGAGTGCCAGCCGGCGGGGCGCCCAGCACACTGCAAACCAAGAGCAGGGTATCGATGGGTCTGGGGGTTCTTGCGCTCAGGTATAGGCGGTTGCTTGGCACGTCGTTAAATTTGAAGCACGTTACATCATTCTACTTTCTTGGAAAAAAAGAAAAAAAAAACACACCCTGCAAAATGCTTGCGAAGAATTGGTTTTTGCATTGCAAAGAATTTTGAAGCGCTGTAAAATTCTTTGTATTACGAACTATATTCCTCACATTGCAAACCAATGCTTTGCATCTTTTAAAGTAAAGTGTTTGTAACGGTGCACAGAATTAGTTCGTAAGCTTACAATCGTGTTCTTTGCAACTTCAACTTACGAAAAAAATGTTCGCACTGCGCGAGGAAAATAGTTTGCAATGCAAACTTTCTGACATATGCATCAAAATTCTTTGCAAGAATTTTTCAGTGCAGGTGGGACCTAGCTGCGCGCTGCGCCCTATCACACCCGCTCCTCCGCCAGCGCTTTATTTCTGCATTCAAACTCTCGCGCGCTCCCCGGGAACAAGAGGGAGGGGTGAGGGAGGGTGTGCAGGAAGGGGAAGGGGTATAAGATTTAAAGAGATGGCGGGCGGGCGCCCCCGGCTGAACGCGCCGGCGACAGACCCCCCCACCCCCAACCCCCCGGTCCCCTATCTCCCCCCTCCTTTTTCCTCTCCTACGTAAAATAAGCTCCTCCATTCCTATTTTCTAGCGACATTGTCATCCGCTCCGTAGGTAAGGTGCTTCCCCCCCCCACCTCCTTCCGATCCCCTGGGTCCATTTCTATGCCGGGGGATGATCCCCGCACAGCGCCCTCTCCCCAGCCAGGGTCCCGGGGTGATTCCCGTGTCCCGTTAGGGCCCCGGGCGCCGCTCGGCCACTAGCGGGTTGCCTACATTAAGGGGCTCTCAGCCGCTGGCCGGGGAGAAGGGGAGGAGGGGGGTGAGGCGCGAGGAGGGGAAAGAGGATTCACAGATTGGAAAAGAAGGAGAGGGTGGGGGTGGGGGTATGATCCGTGGGGATGGGGGTGTGACGGGGGTGAGGACACGGAGTAAATGCTCCTCTCTGTATCGGAATGATTTTAGTGTCCGCCACTTGTCATCGTCATCCAGTGCGCCCGCGTGCGTCGGTGAGTTGAGTTTGCACTGAAGCTTGTCTATGCCGTGTCCAGGGCTCCGGAACTTAACGACAAAAAGTCGGAGAAACGTTACTTCCCTTGTACAAATCGTTACGTTACTCATAACGTAATTGATTTCTTACATTACGTTACTCGTTATTTGACAAGTAACACAATTGAAAATTACATCCTTTTTTGTGGATTTTCCCTGCCTAAGAGTGGGTTGTTGTCTATTAAATTCAGTACCGTGAAGAGTTTTTCAAAACCTCTTCTAGTTCCCTATAAATCTCCTCCGTTACAATGATTGTAACGTTACAAAAATTATATTATTCGTTACAGTTACATAACGTAACACATCTAGGTGATTTTTTAGTTACCGTACGGTAACGTAAAGTAAAAATAGGCGTTATAACGAAACTTTTCGTTAAGTTCCGGAGCCCTGGGCGTGTCCGTCGCTCGGCTCAGCACGGGTGAGCAGTAGACGCGGGGCGTGTGGGTGGACAGGTGAGATGTGCGACCCGCTGTCCCGACCCCGACCTCATGCACGGATTTAACCAGAAATTCAAATATCGGTGCGCTTTGCAGCCGCGGAAGGGGCGTCAAGAGAGAGAGAGAGAGAGAGAGAGAGAGAGAGAAAGATTTGGGGGGAGAGAGTTGTGTCAAATAATAGGAAGATAAACAGGAAAAACAGGGAGGAAGGAGGGAATAATTGGGAGGGATAGAAGGAAGGAAAGAAGAAAGGTGAAAGTATAAGCGAAGGAGGGGAAGAGGCGAGTTGAGAAGGATTTAAACGGAACAATTAGGGGTTAAAAAACGAGCTTGCTACATCCACTCTTGAAAGTCCTGGCGCACCTGCCTGCCGGAGAGAGAGAGAGAGAGAGAGAGAGAGAGAGAGAGAGAGAGAGAGAGAGAGAGAAAAGAGAGAAGGGAGAGGGAATCGCGTGTTTTACCTGTTGCTGTGGGGCTGACACGTCGCGCTAACCTCCTTTCCCCTTTTCCGTGTTTCTGCTCCCCCCCCCCCCCCCCCATCTTCCCCGTCTCTCTCTCTCTCTCTCTCTCTCTCTCTCTCTCTCTCTCTCTCTCTCTCTCTCTGCGCGCGCGCGCTGTCTCTCTCCAAAGGGTCCGACTGTGGATCACATTTCATGGCTCATTTGTTTTTGGGCCACACGGCCCGCCCCGCCCCACCCCGCCCCGCCCCGCCCCGCCCCCCCCCGCCCCGCCCCGCCCCGCCCCGCCCCGGGACCGCTTCTATATCATTATATCGACACGATGACGAGAGTCTCGCTGCCGTCTGCTCCAAATGCGCGTCACTTGGCGGTGTGTGGCGGGGGCAGCGCAGCCGTAAACCAGAGATGGACGCGGCGGACGGGCGCGGCGTGGCGCAATAGCGTGCCTGCCGCACCCCGCCCCGCCCCTCCGCACCCCGCCGCACCCCGCCGCACCCTGCCGCACCCCGCCGCACCCCGCCGCACCCTGCCGCACCCCGCCCCGCCCCGCCCCGTTCCCCTCTGGCCGGCGCGCCCGGGGGCGCGTCCCTGCCATCATTCTGCGTGATATTTATCTCACTTTTGTTGTTTTTTTCCTCCCCATTACGACAGCACCCCCCCCCCCCTGCTCGTCCCCGCCCCTCACCTCCCGCTCAGGAGCCGGGTCCCTTTAATTCTGCCGTTCCCACCGGCCGCCCAAAGCGGTGTCGTCAGAGACCTGTACCGTCATACCCCCGGTACAATATCCCCACACTGTTACTAAATAACTAAACAATTTAAAAACAGGGTATTGTAAATGTCAGGGTTCAACGAGCTAAATTTACACCTACCTTTTTACGCAGCAGGATTGCTGACTAATTTATTGCTGCACTGTTAGAAATAGTTGTCAGTTTACGACACTACCCGTGACGACCGTGTTGTTGGTTTACAAAAGCATTTGTTGCATTTGTCTAACTGAGCAAAGACGCTCTATCACTTTCTATTTCAACCGTATCGGTCCATTAAGGAACAAGTTCTTACCAACATGTTGTAACGCTACAACAGAATCGTAGTTAAGTTTGTTAACAACACATGTCGTTTCAATACAACCTCATCGTTGTGTTGTTTGTGAACACGTACTTTTTCGAAGTGCAAAATATGTTTCATGACATTCTATGAACATCGTAAAATTACAACATGTTCGTAAAATTACGACATGTGTCGCTAACAAACTTAACTACGAATATGTCGTAAATTTACGACATTTTTTTTAACAGTGTGTACAGTTTTATGTAACTTACTGATAAAAGGAGAAACAGTCAGCTAAGAAAAAAAGGAATTAGTCCGTACAATCAATGAAAAAAGTTCTCACTAGCTTAAAAAAAGTCTTTTAGCAGCAGGAATAAAGCCAAAGGGATCCAAAAAGTCAGTGACGGGCTGAGTGTGTTCGTTGGGGTGGTTGGCCAGACAGACCGACCGACAGACAGACAGACTGTCGGACAGCCCGTCGGGCGGGCGCGAGCGTACAGGGCTGAGCCCCAGATGAGCTTCGGTAACACAAACTCTGAGCGCAAACTTAAACATGGCGGATTAATGCGAGGGATAGGGAAAGTGTTGCGATGCGCGTGTGACGGATGCGCGGGGGGCCGGGCCGGGCCGCGCCCGGGCTTACGCCTCTGCTGGTGGTTGTTCCCCCCCTTCCCTCTCCTCTCCTTTCACCTCTATATTTCTCTTTGAAACTTTAATTCGAGACGAGGCTAAGCTGTACGCGTCGCACAAGGCCGCCTGCGCCTCACAATTTTTTTTCTTCTTCTAGCTTGTTTGTTCTCCTCGCTTTTGCAGGAAAACGTTGATCTTGAGGGATCACTTTGTGGACCAGCTGCTGCTGCAAGTTTTCTTCCGTTGCGATTTTTACATGTCGTATACAGTGAAGGAGGCTACCTTGCCGCGCCAGGACGGGGTGGAGTCGCTCACTGTTGAAAAATACCACGGTGAATGCCTACGGTACGCGCCGTTAATTTGTTACCTGGTCCTGGACCGTAATTTTTGACTACGGTCCAAATCTTACGGTACGCTCCGTAGCCCGCAAATATGTTGGGGAAGTTCAACGGAGAACATTCCATCCGCAATGAAGTACAGTCCGCACCGTAAGGATACGTTCCGTTACGGTCTGACCGTACCTGAAAATTAAAGTACGGACCGTAGGCATACCGTAACGCCCTACGGTATTTTCAACAGTGCCCGGAGGTTCTCAGCGGCACAAGAGAAATCAAAACAGAAAGCGTCACTGTCGGTCAAAGAAGGTTCCTTGAGTGAGTAAGAGCTGTCTCTCTCTTTCCCCCCTCTCTCTCTACCTCTCGCTCTCCCTATCCACCTCTCTCTCTCTCTCTCTCTCTCTCTCTCTCTGTCTCTCTCTCTCCCCCTCTCCCTCTCTCGCCTACTCCTTTAATCCACAGTGTGCAAGGGCGTAACCCTCCCGCGTAGTGCTCTCTGGAGTGGTGCCCGTCTGTGCCCCGCCCCGGGCCCGCCCCAGCCCGCTCTGCGCCCACTGCCTCTCTCTCTCTCTGAATTACAAGGCCTCGGCAAATTCTGTGGGCTGCTTGGAGCCAAGCCGCTGGCCTGGAGAATACTATAGAGTATCGTGATCAGCACTCCTCCAGGAATAATAGAGTGATGTCTGTTGTAAGGGCGTGCTCTCCCGGGGCTGGAGTAGCGGCGGGGCGGGGCGGGGCGGGGCGGGCTGGCCTTCGCCCCGCCGGTGGCTGCCGCTCCTTGGCCACGACAGGGACGCTTGGGGTGGGCTTCTCTTTCGTCACTCGGGGGTTTACGTTTTGTCATCTCTCTACGTCACCCCCGCCCCACCCCACCCCACCCCACCCCACCCCACCCCCAAAATATTTCTTTTGTTCTTTCTTTCCCCGTGCTCTTTGGTTTTTCTTGACAGTGTGCCCCGTCTCCCGCCCCCCTGCGGGTAATCCCCTTGAGCTCCCCCAGCCAGGCTGGATCTGTTTGACGCGGTAGCGGCGCGTGGGAGGGGGAGCACTTATTGGTGGACAGGCACGCCGCAAACCACGACAAAGGGGTGGGGGAAGGCGTGGCGGGGGGCTGCAGGGGCGTTAAGGGCCGCGCAGACAAGATGAGGATCTTTTTTCCTCCACTGTAAAAGAAAATTTTCTGAGTGCAGTGTTGCCAGAAAAGTAGGCAATAAGTAGACCAAACACAATGGAGTATAAAGAGGGGCTACTTGTTGCCTACTTCTCTGGCAACACTGTATTTTTCACCGTAAGCTACAGCGAAATTCACCGTAAGCTTTTATTAGTGTACCCGCTCGTGCCGTAAGGCGCCATCGGCCCTCGAGCAAGCAGGACTTCCGAAAATTAAAGTTTGAGCACGAGTCGCGCGTGCTTCCCGACCTCGAACCTGGACCGAACGTGCAAGATAATTTGGCTGCCTTGCAAACAAAGACACATACGGTCCGAATCCGAGACCGCGCGAACCGTGGGGGCTCAAACTTCCTCCACCCCAGGGTAAGCAAGCTGACCCGCAACACTGTTACATGTGTGTTTGTTGTCGTACGCGAAAATCGCGAGTGAAAACCCTTTCGAGTATGGGTGAGCCGGGCAGGGCAGGGCAGGACAGGGCCGGGCCGGGCCGGACGGGGACAAAGCAGCGTACATAGCCACAAGCCCGTGTGCTTCTGGGAGAACCGTTCGTCATGAGTGAGCTGCTGGGGCGGGGCGGGCCGGGGGAAACACCCCTTCCAGTTGCTGCTCCTTTCAGAGCCCCCCCCTCCCCCAGTGCCGGCCCGACCAGCGCCCCAAGATTGCTCGGAAGAAGAAGGAGGAGGAGGGGGACATAAGAAAGACGGAGAGAGAAAAATAGAGACGCGGAAAAAAGAGAAGAAATGATAACGAAGGAGCGAGTAAACAAAAGAAAATTTGAAGTGGAGCAGCGAATAAAGACGCTGCTAATGGTTTCCGTCAGGCGGAGACCGGAGGATGAAAGGGGGGGGGGGGCTGTTGTAGCCTGCAGGGGTAGCGCGCGCGCACCCCGAGCATCTGACCCTCTCTGCACACACACACACACACACACTTGCATCCCTCCTACGTGTGCGCATACTGTTGTGCTCCCTGAGCCCCTGCTCTGCGGGGCTCCGTTCGTCTTTCTGAAGCCCCCTCCACCTGCCCCCTCCACCTGCCCCCCCACCTGCCCCCCACTCATATTTCTCTGCTGTGCGGCTGCAGCGTGCCGGTCCGGGTCCCATTACGTCTCCCTGGCAAAGAGCGCCACCGAAATTGACCCCTCCGGCTGCAGCTGCTGCAGCTGCTGCGGTGCAGAAGTGCGAGCGGGCAACAGCTGCAGTCACAGCTGCTGTCACAGCTGCGGCAGCCGCCTCCGTCGTGTCGCCTGGCCCGAGGCGCTGTTCACCCTAGTAGTGCGGGGCAGCGGGGTCGCAATTCGCAATCACAGGGGAAAATGTGCAAACCGAAGGAGATAATTTTAAAAATGTGAGTCACTGCACCCAGAGAACCATTTAGTTGATACAACCAAATCAGGGCCGTAGGAAACAAAATCTAGTTCTTGAAACCGACTAAATTTTAGTAACCACATTTTTGACTAAATATGGTCACATCAACCAAAACTTAGTTAAACTTACTAAACTATTTTATCAGTACAAACAAAATGTAGTACACAGCTAAAATTTGGTCAGTTTTAAATTTAGTTCCCTGGGCTAGACGGTCTTTTGGGTGTGCAAATGCAGAATTTAGCAGTTAAACTGTTTTAATTCTTTGAGCATGTCTTTGTATTTGTGCCGGGGGGGACGAACGAGGCGCGGTGTGAGACTGGTGTCGAGGGCGAGTGAAGGGCGAAGCGGGGGAGGGTGTCGTGTCGCATTGAAATTAAACGCCCAATTTGTAACGTCGCCTCCCGAGAAGATGTAAAGTCATCATTCTGCTGGTAATTGAGGGGTTTTAGTTTATTTATTTTCTATTCCTGTCTTGTTTTATACGAATGCTCTCTCCCTCTCTCTCCCCCGCACCCCGCGGTAAATTGCTGTTCTATTTTCCCATCCAAAAGCGTTGCGGCGGGTCACTGTCTGCTGCAGGGCGTGGCGCGGCGTGGCGTGGCGCGGCGGCAGAGCGGAGGGCCTGCCTCGTTGTGCAGCCTGCCTCCTCTGTATTTCGTACAAACTAAAAATAACACAGACATCTGGGTCCTCTCCCCCACCCTTTTCTCTTTCTCTCTCCCCCCCCCCTTCCCCCTCTCTCTCTCTCTCGCTCTCTCTGTCTCTCGCTCTCTCTCTCTCCCTCTCCCTCTCCCTCTCCCTCCCTGTCTCTCTCTCCCCTTTATTTCTACCCCTCTCCCTCCCTCCCTCGCCTCGAGACAGTGGCTGGGGAGTTGACTGCATTGTCTCCCCGGCCTCAGTAAAGGCACAAGGGTTCAAGGCATCGACTCCCACGCTCGGCACTGCAGTACACTGTTAAAAAAATACAGCTCCATTAGAATACCCTCAAGTTTTTCCAACTGCGAAAATTCTTCTTCTAGATTTACGTGATGATGTCCTGCACCGGGTCGTGTGCTTTTGAGAACGCGTTTGGACAGGTGTCCTGGCGGGGCGCCGCCCCTCCCTGTACCCTCCCCGCCCGAGGGTTGGTTGCGGTGTCTACCAGTGCTGCGACATAGAGATAGCGTACCACGCAAATTGTGTCGATCTTCAAAAGAGACATTTTCTGGAGCCGACGGTGGAGTCTCCCCTGCACCTGCCCTAAACCCTGTAAATTCCTATTAACTCTGCTGAAAAGATGAAACCTATCAGGGCAGAGAGGAACGTATTCCAGGGAAAAAGAAAGAAACACTGGTCTCCTTTTTTTTCTCATTAACTCTCCGTGGTTGGCCATTTTTTGCCCCCCTTTCCCGTCCTCTGCCGCGGAAACGGTGGAGATTTTCCCATCCCCCTTCTCTGCGGAGTGGAGAATTCCAGATTGCTTCCGGCGGGAGCATCCCGTCCCTCTCCCTCCCGTCCTGCATCCCTCATCTCTGTCCCTCTCCCTCCCCCCACCGCTCGCTCACCCGCCCTCTCGTTTTGCGGGTGGTCAGGCTTGCACCCTGTAGCTTCCCTGCCCAATACTTCACGGCGCCCCCCCCCCCCCCCCCTCGCAGCTCAAGTCCTCCGATATCCACTTTTTATCCTCCACCAGCCACTCTTTTGCCCTCAGCTGATTTGGCTGCCCTTCCGCCCTTGCCTATCTACTTCTCCTGCCTCTTCTTCCCCTTCTGCTTAACTCGGCCGACCGATATCATTATATTTCGGGCAGCAGCATCTTTTCGTCATCAGACGGACGCTGGATCTGGCTGGGGCAGTCAGTCATCGGCGATCGCCCCCCAGTGATATTGGGGGCGAGCGGCTGAGCTCCAGCCGCCCCCCTCGCCTCACACAGAAGCTACCCGAGCAATCGCTTCAGAGAGGAGCAGTCTCCGGCGGGCCGGGCGCGGCTGCGTACACTGTAAACGACGCCTCTGCCTACACTGGAAATCCAAGTGTACGAATGTCGCTCACTTGTAGAGGAGCGAATAAATTCACTCACTTGTAGGTGAGCAAATGACTATTCGCTCACTTGTAGGTAAGAAAATGACTATTCGCTCACTTGTAGGTGTGCAAATGTCTATTCACCAAATGGTCATTCGCACACCTACAAGTGAGCGAATAGTCATTTGCTCACCTACAAGTGAGCGAATAGTCATTTGCTCACCTACAAGTGAGCGAATAGTCATTTGCTCACCTACAAGTGAGTGAATTTATTCGCTCATCTACAAGTGAGCGACATTCGTACACTTGGATTTCCAGTGTAGGGGCATTACGTTCTAATTATCTGGCAACTATTCCGATTAACACCGCTGTAAAAGAGTGAGGTCACACACTTTTTTCCCAGTGTATTTTATAGCCTCGTCGAGGGATTTTTCCCTAATGTCTACGCGCACTGTCATGTCGTTTCTCTGGAGAGGGCCTGCCTCCAGCGACATCGAGCCCAGCCCTCACGTCTGGCTCCAGGAGGGGGAAAATGTGGGGTTCAAGAGGTGGTAGGCTGGCGGCCTTTGTTCAACACAGTGACTCGAGTCCGACCCTCCTGTCTGTCCAGACAGAGACACCTCTGCCCCGCCCAAGCCCACTCCGCCCCGCCCCACCCCGCCCCGCCCCGCCCCGCCCCGCCCCGCCCCAGCCCACTCCATTGCCCTCATTACCCTTACCGCACCCCCTTCTCTTCATTCTCTTTTCTCTCTCTCGTTTTGTTTCTTCCTGTCTCACCCTACCGGTACGCCTATAGCGTTACCGTTCGCCCCCCCCCCTCCCTCCCGGTCCGTACGTGCGCGGAATTTTCCACCCGGGGGCGTTTCCAATCCGCTGTTTTTCTGTTCTGGCTCAGCTGCTTGGCCTACTCGGCCTGTGCCCCCCCTCCTCCACGCCGCCGCTGGGCCTCAGTACGGTGCCTCTACTAAGGCCGCGCGCAGAAAGGGTTCCGCTGCTTAATGAATTAGCAAAGGAAAGCAAAGTGGCCTTATATCGCTCCCGGGCATAAACGCAAACTGCGAGCCAATAATTGAAAAATATTTTATTTACGGCTTTTGCAGGCGGGCGGCGGGGCGGGGCGGGGGCCCTCTAGCTGGAGGTGGATGAGCCTTCCTTATCCCCTGGTCTGGTCCAGGCCCCTGCCTGCTCCGCCCCGCTCCTCCTCAGCCGTCTTTGTCCGCCTCATCTTTTCTGCCTCAATCTTGCCCCTCTCCGTTGCCCCGCCGCCCTCACCGAGCGCGGTGACTCGGCCGCAGCGGCAGATGTCGAACGCGCCGCCAGCTCCGTGGCTTCCTCACCTCCTGCCTTGATCACCCCGTACATTCGAAAACACTGTAAAATTTTAAGCGAGGTAATTTTACTAGTTACTGCAATTTTACGACATCTTTTGTGGAATATTCCGGAGAACATGTAAAATCACCATATTGTTGTACAGGGTGTCGAGCGACCCTGGAAATCCGGGAAAAACCCGGGAAATACCCTTGAATTTTTGCTTAAATGCGCTAATTGATTCTTAACGTAATCTTTCATTAAAATAAAATTAAGAATATTTCTCGGGTTTTAATCACTTTTTTTGTTTCCTTTCCTGTTGTGTAGTTGAGCCAACAATTTTAATGACATTTTTGATACTTATGTAGAAAAACAGACCCGTTTGAGTAAAATTTTGAGTCGAAAAAGTCCCCAAATACCCTTGAATTTTGCTTAAACCCGGGAAAAAGCCCACCCGGACCTCGTCACCGAGCAGCTGAGCTAAGCGATGCGCTAATTGATTCTTAACGTAATCTTTCATTAAAATAAAATTAAGAATATTTCTCGGTTTTAATCACTTTTTTTGTTTCCTTTCCTGTTGTGTAGTTGAGCCAACAATTTTAATGATATTTTTGATACTTATGTAAAAAAACAGACCCCTTTGAGTAAAATTTTGAGTCGAAAAAGTCCCCAAATACCCTTGAATTTTGATGATTTGCTGCTGGGAAAAACGGGAAAAACCCTTGAATTTTATATTTGGTCGCTGCTCGACACCCTGTTGTAAATTTTAGTCACAAAAATTTAATGTAAAAAATACATAATTGTCCTGTGAAATAATTACCATGGATCTAGTTACACTTTTTCAATAATTTTTCATAAGATTTTACTATTAATCCTGTACTACGAGACGTAATCCTACTGCATCTTTCCCAAGAGCGCAGATAATTGGTGCATCATCATATTCTAAGCGCGAACGAGAAGTGTAGGGCGAGTCGCTCATCTAGTGTACTGGGTGTTTCTTTGAATGCGTAACAGTGTTGCGGGTTTGCCTATTCCAATCGCCCGTAAGGCGCCATGGCCCCTAGAGCGCCTGGAGAGCATGAAATCCCGCACCACTGTTACGCATTCGAAGAAACACCCGGTAATGTGTCAGGTGCGCTATGGGGAGAACTGGGTTTGTTTCCATGTCGTCGCCGGGCCCCGGTCAGGGGTCGGCGGGGAATTTCCCTTCTCGGAACTGCACCAGCCGGCGCGCTGGACGGCGGGAGGGAGCGGAGGGGAGCCTGCGGTACCCCGGGTCCCGGTTGTCCGCTCGCAGGACCGGCTTTCTGGGTACTCACTTGTGCTCGGCGAGCACTGCTCGCTCGCCTCGCCCCTCCTCGCCCTGCCTTGCCAGCCCTCCGCTCCCTCGCTTGCCGGTCATGACATGACAATTCGGTTGAACAGTGAAGGCTTACGGTGAATTTCACTTGTAAAGCTGCAGCAGTGACGCCCACTGTTAGCGTACCGTGAAACACTGTGATTCCCGGATGGGATGTGTGGATGGAGGGATGCGTGCGTGGATGGGAGGTCGGCTGGTAAGGATTAGCGGTGGGGCGGAGGCGGATGCGGGCGGATGGTTGTGTGGATGGTAGATGGATGTGCTGGGCCGGCCATACGCAATAAGGCGCGGCCGCCGCCCCGCCCCGCCCCGCCCCGCCCCGCCGGCCCATAGACCACCGATCGATCGATTCGTTATTATTATCTTGTATCGCTCGGGCCGGGGCGGGGGCGGGCCGCCGCAGGACACGTCTGAGGGGGAGATTCTTCTGCTCGTCCGCACGCCACCCCGCGGCCCCGCGGCCCGGCCCGGCCCGGTGCGTGTTCGAACGCAGCCGCCCCTGATTGTTCCGGGATGCCAAAGCAGCTCATATGCCGCCGGGGCAGCTCCGGGGGCGGCCCGGAGTGTGTGTGTGTGTGTGTGTGTGTGTGTGAGTTTTTGCACGCACCGAAACGCGCAGACTTCCTTATCCGAGGGGGAAGTAGGATTAAAAACAGGAAGAGGAATCTCTCCGGGGGGGGGACTGAAGAGGAGGGTCAGTGTTGTGTAAAAAAAAAAAAAAGAGGTGAGGGTGTGGGGTGGAGGGTGAGCAGCGTGGCGCAGCTGACCACCGACGAGGAGCTTTAGGAATCCGCCCCTGCATCTTAACTGGGGATGACGAAGTGGGATGGAAGGGGAGAGGGGGGGAGGGTCACGGGACAACTTGGAGACAGCCCTCGTGCTGCCTTCTTCACCATCAGCAGGGGTCACAGGGGGAAAAAATGTGAAAAAGTGAACATGGAATATCGAAGTGGTCCACCCATCGCTGACTTGTCTTCTGCAGAAAAACCCTCGTTGTGCTAGTGAGCCCACGAAATAAGTCTCCCCGCCAGCGGACCCTTCGACACGAGCCGCGCGTCCCCTGCCTGTGTTGGCTTGACAAGCAGCTGACCCTCCTAGAGGGCACACACTGTAAAATGGTTGCAAACGAAATTCTTTGCAACGTCGTTGCGAACAATTTCCGTTATCTGTATTGGAAAGAATTTGTTCGAATTGCAAAGCGTTTCTTTGCAAGCTGAAGGTAATTCTTGTGAAATAATTCTTTGCAGTGCGAAATAAAAAATAGTTTGCGAGCTTGCGAATAAGTAGTTCATTTTCATGCTTGAAAATTCTTTGCAAGCTGCAAAGAACAAAGCTTGCACTGCGAATCTGTTCCTCGTAAGCATTTTGCAGTGCGGTCACCTTTTGACTGGCGGCTTTAGGGAGGTCTGTGGCGGTGCTTGGTCCTTGTAAGCTGGAGGTGCCAGGCTGGAGGTGAGGGGTTGCGGGAGGTCCGGGGGGGGGGGGGGGGGGGGGCAGACTAAACCAATTAGCAAGCAATTCTCCCTGGGGATGTGCTGTGTCTGTTCTGTTGCCTCATTGGGGCTGCCATGGCCTGTTATTGGCGGGAAGCTCGGGCGGCCCCAGCCAGGAGCCCCTCCGTAGGGCCGACTCGAGTCTGCGCCCCGCCCCCCCCGCCCCGCCCCACCCCGCCCCACCCCGCCCCACCCCGCCACGTCCCGCCCCACCCCGCCACGTCCCGCCAAGCCATACCGCACCGCTCCGGAAACGTCACAACCCCGCTGCTCCTGCTCGTAGTCATTACCGCCGCCTGGCATGACGGAAGGCTGCTGCTGCGAGTTTGCCAGTGTCTGCCCCGCCCTGCCCCCCCCACCCCGCCCCGCCCCGCCCCGCCCCGCCCGCTCTCCTCCCGCCCCAAGCAGGGCGCGTCGATAATTCTTTTTCGCCAGCAGGCGGCGACCTATCCGTCTCACCTGCTACCCCCTCCCCTCCCCTCTCCTCTGGTGTAACCCTGACTGACGGCGGGCGCGCGCAGCCGCTGTGTATGAGCCCGCTGCTACACTGCACACTATAGTATAGTGACTATACACACTGTCAAAAATTACAACAGGCAGGAATTTTGACGGGATGGCCCGGTAATTTTTTAGCCCGTCTGAACCGTTTTTAAATTTACGGAACGACCGTACCAGAAAAATACGGACCTTCCCGTACATTCAAATTACGGACCGTCCCGTTCACCAAAATCCCGTATTTTGTGTTTTATGACTCACAGAGCACTTCTGATGGAAAACAGTCATTGGACACTTCATCTAAGCATCTAAGTTCGTGTTGCGAACATACTTAAGCTTACGAAGCAGCCGCAACATTCGCAATGCGAACACACCCTCCGCAATAAGGGTTTATCATTGCACGGCGAGCTCGGCCGAGCAAACCCGCCGACTGTAACGCTTGAACAGTTACAGCCGCAGTACATAACGCCTTTCACTCGGCCGCCCGCTCGCGTGCTGCGGGACCGTCACGCGATGCCCGTCAGTGGCGGCATGTAAGCGGGGCGTGACGCGATGTCATGAGGAGAGGAGTGGGGAGGGCGTCCGC